>JAQQAF010000004.1:56004167-56604167 GCA_029747655.1 Ensete ventricosum
TTCCTTGTACAAGCGAAATCTTTAATCCGTATTCGTAATATTCAATCTTAATCAAGTTATAATTTTCTTCATTTTTCACCTGTTCTTTCTTTTTCTTTCACCTTTTGTAATATAGGAGATTGAACTAGAAATATTAGATATTTGTCACATGACAACCTAACATATGCATGATATGCCTTAAACTAATCAAATTTATTCAATAAGAGAAACTAAAATGGTCTCACATCAATAGGGGACACCGAATCTATAAATTTGGTATCAAAATTAATTATCATATGACATATCTCATTGCTTTGGCCACTATATGTAATTTTCATGCAAATTAAATTTGTGACAAGTTACGAGGGCACTAGCCTCAGGACAACTTGCCCCATCAGCTTCATGTGGCTCCATCAATGATAAGTGTTTTCAACCTTCATTAAAGTGACAACCATGTCAAATGATTGCCATGTAACAAAATCATCCTGTATATGCATCACCAAAGTTCCAAGTTATATCTAGCAAGTGAAACATGAAACATCCCTATCTCTCTTTGGAGCTACAGTTTGGTCAAATAGATTTCTATTTTCAATAATTGGAGTAAGTAATTCAAATTCAATATTTTCATAGATGTCATTGTTGCACCACCAAACTTCTTTGAAGAAAACATGTCATATTTAGGGGGGAAACATGCAGGTATGGCATATATAGCAAGGTGGTGGTTTGGTTGTTAGCGCCAGAAAAATAGAAAGAAAAAGCTTTCTCTTCTATATTGGAGCATTTTATCTTGCTTATGGCTTCTTCATATTTTACTATCTAGCTCTAGTATTACTTCGTTGAATTTGGAATGTTAACTTTATGTCCAAATTAATTGCAATGCAGGTACCAAAACTCATAAAGGAATACATTGATGAGGTGTCGACTCAATTGAAAATGGTTTGCAACTCAGATTCTGATGAGTTGCTTTTGGAAGAGAAGCTTGCATTTATGCACGAGACAAGACATGCTTTTGGAAGGACAGCCTTGCTCCTGAGTGGAGGTGCTTCATTGGGTGCTTTCCATGTAGGTGTAGTAAAGACGTTAGTGGAACATAAGCTCCTGCCTCGAATAATAGCAGGATCTAGTGTGGGTTCCATTATGTGTGCTATTGTAGCGACAAGGTCCTGGCCTGAGCTTGAAAGCTTCTTTGAAGATTCTTGGCACTCATTGCAGTTTTTTGACCAGTTGGGTGGGATATTTACTGTGGTTAAAAGGGTCATGACACATGGTGCAGTTCATGAGATTAGGCAATTGCAAAGGCTTTTGAGGCATCTTACAAGCAATTTGACATTTCAAGAAGCTTATGACATGACTGGCCGTGTTCTTGGTATCACAGTTTGCTCACCTAGAAAGCATGAGCCACCACGATGTCTTAATTACTTGACATCTCCTCATGTTGTCATATGGAGTGCTGTAACTGCTTCTTGTGCATTTCCTGGCCTGTTTGAGGCTCAGGAGCTAATGGCAAAAGATAGATCTGGAGAAATTGTTCCTTATCATGCACCCTTCTCACTGAGCCCTGAGGACACACCTGGAGGTTCAACTCGTCGTTGGAGAGATGGAAGCTTGGAGAGTGATTTGCCTATGATTGAGTTGAAGGAATTGTTCAATGTCAATCATTTTATTGTCAGTCAAGCCAATCCTCATATAGCCCCATTGTTGAGATTAAAGGAAATTATCAGAGCTTATGGTGGGAACTTTGCTGCAAAGGTATCTAAGCTATAAATCTTCATCATTGTTTATGCTTGTGGTTTTGTTCCTATAAATCTTCGTCATTGTTTATGCTTCTGTTTTTGTTCCTGTAAATCTTCGTTGTTATTTATGCTGTTGTTTTTGTTCTTTCCGCTACCTTTTCTATAGATCTCAAACATGATTACTTAATATCACACTGAACGTTCTGCATGTTGTACATATTAGTTTCAAATTGTAGCTGTAAGGAGACTAAAAAGTCATCAAACAGGCAACAGATGGAAGATAATCATGTATGTCATATTAGCTATAGCATTCTTCCTTGCTTTATATACAATCTCATCAAATGGTACTCTCTGTAGCTTGCTCATCTTGCGGAAATGGAGGTCAAGCACCGATGCAATCAAATTCTTGAACTCGGTTTTCCATTGGGTGGCATAGCCAAGTTGTTTGCTCAAGATTGGGAAGGTGATGTCACCGTGGTTATGCCAGCTACCCTTGCTCAGGTAGCTTTAATATCTGTTTGTTTGTTTTTTTTTTAATTATTTTTTATTCTGTTGTAACTCTAGTTTTCAGGCTGCTAAGGTTGATAGTGGTTCATTTTTTATTTCAGTATTCAAAAATTATACAGAACCCTTCTTATGTGGAGCTCCAAAAGGCTGCTAACCAAGGCAGAAGATGCACATGGGAGAAGTTCTCTGCTATTAAGGCAAACTGTGCTATTGAACTTGCACTAGATGAGTGTGTTGCTCTTCTGAACCATATGCGCAGGCTTAAGAGAAGTGCCGATAGAGCTGCTGCTTCCCAAGGTCACACAAACTTCATGCGACTCAGTGCTTCAAGGAGAATTCCTTCATGGAATTGCATTGCAAGGGAAAACTCATCAGGTTCTCTCGAAGAAGACATACTTGTGGATGCTGCTTCAATCCACCAGGGAACTGCTCCTGTTTGGCAGTTGAACAGAAATAACCGTACTCAACAAAGCATTCATGATGGAAGTGATAGTGAATCAGAAAGTGTAGACCTAAATTCTTGGACAAGAAGTGGTGGCCCTTTGATGAGGACAGCCTCCGCTAATAAATTTATTAATTTTGTCCAGAATCTTGAGATTGAGTCAGAATTCAACAGATCTTGGTCAAGGGAAGAAGAGATCAATGCTTTAGTAGCACACTCAAATCCTACGGTGAGTCCAACAACTTGTAGGGATCCTTATAATAACAACTCCAGAGTAGCAACCCCTGATAGAAACTCGGAGAATACAGATCCTGAAAATAGCAATAGGGTTCCAGTTGCTGCTTCCACCAGCATTATGGTTTCTGAAGGAGACCTTTTGCAACCCGAAAAGATTCAAAATGGGATTGTGTTTAATGTTGTAAAGAAGGAAACATTGCTTGTACATAGGGGCAGCGACTCTGAACAGCAGCAAGACCCTTCTAGAGAAGCAGATGTGGAAAATCTACAAATGGATATTTGTGATGTCAGTACAGCTTCTGACTATGTTGAGGATGATGATGAACGCACATTACATTGATTTATGATTATAAGTGAGCTCTTCAGATTGATGATAGTGCTTCGGATCAAGCTGTCTGTAATAGATGAGTGCTGCAGCCATGTCTTAACCCAAGATATGTTGATTAATGTTTTTTGTCAATGGTTAGTGATCTATATTTGAGCTATGCTGCTGCCTCTTGATACTTTTCAAGTCCATTGTTTTCTGATCTATATCAGAACTCCTGCTCTAGTTTTTTTCACATGTTTTTCACAGTTTCTTCTACATGGATCAAATATAACGTGTACAAGAGTGTAATTGCTAAGTCATCAAAATGTTGTCATTACCTTTTTATCTTTGTCATCATGTACAAGAGTATAACATGTACAACATTTTTCTCTTTGTCAAAATGTTGTAATTGCTAAGTCATCAAAATGGATCAAAGAGAAAAATGTCCAAGTTAATACTTTTTTCTTTTTACATCAAAATTTTAATTGTAAAACTACTTTGATATCATATTTATGATAGATTCAAGTTATGAGAGGTTAATGAGATATTAACAAAGCTTTTCTTATCTATATGTCATCAATGTTTTGATGAACTAAAATTCAAAATACAATCTTTTCAACGTAACTCTCGAATTCAAATTGAGATATGATATTATCATTACAAGCTCAAATATTCAATCAAGCTTCAAACTTAAAAACTAATAATAACTAATAAAAATTAGGCATGATTCATTACTAATGAAAAGTTATAAGTCTACTCATTCAACACATAAGCTACAAGCTACGCATGAATCTTCTCTTGTTTTGTCATCAACACAAATATGAGTTACTTTTTTTTTTCAAAATAAAATACGTATGTCATGAATATAAGAGAGTTATAAATCTTAAGTTATAAACATTAACAAGTTAAGTGAAAGATCATGATTCATAATATAAATATCCTCTTTAGTAAATAGCAAAAAGAATCTCAAGTTTTAGTAAATAGCAAAAAGAATCTCAAGTTATAGACATCGAGAAGTCAAATGAAAAATCATGATTCATTTGGATAAATCTCCTTCTTACTCATTAGTAAAAAAAAAAGAATCATAGAATAATGAATACAAAATAAATCTCAAATCATGAATATCGAGAATTTAAGTGAAGGATCATGATTCAATTGGATAAATTTCCTATTTAGTGAAAAAGAATCGATCTTGATTCATACATTTCAATAAATATTTTTCAATGAAGAGTGAGTATGAACACCATTTGATATATTTTCAATAATTAGCTCCTTAGGATGTGCATCTATATAGTTTCATTCCTTGGATAATGTTTCTTTGAAAGTAGATATATTCAAGTTACTTTGGAGAGAAGAATTTTCATTCAAATCTAATCAAATTCAAAATCATCATCAATACCATTTTTCTTACCTTTAGAAAAATTATTGAAAATAACATGGATAGATTCCTCTAAAATTTAAAAAAAATAAACTTTCTCAGTTCCAATTTGTGAGATTAATTTTATAGTTGCATGTCATAATCTCTTATGCCAAAATCATGCATCATCGTTAAACCAAAAAATAAGTTTTGTCATAAAAATTATCAAGATCAATAGTATAAACATTATCACTCCCTAAAGTAATCATAGATTTATTATTATTTGATATTTCTATGATGTAAGCATTTGATTCAAATTTAATATTATATCCCTTATCACATAATTGTCTAATGTTTAATAAGTTATATTTTAAACCATCTACTAATAAAATATCTTTAATCAAAAGATTTGATGATAGAACCCGGAGGTTTCTATCGGGGGATAACTGATCTCTGTAAGGGATCGGCCATCCTCGATCTCTATAGAGGATCGACCCTCCTAGGGTTTCAACCACAAGGCTTAAAGGAAACTCAATTCTTCATTTCTTTACAAAGAAAAATTACATGAGTATTTATTTATAGGATTCATGAAGAGACCCCTTAGATCAGGACTCCTAATTAGAGTCCTATTTGGAATAGAACTCTAACTCCTACTCCTAATCAAACTCTAATTCAGTTGAATCCTCATCCGACTAGGATTTGAATTGGTTTATTCAAATCAACTCATAGTCAATTCAATGTCAGATCTAGACCGACCAAGAGGGCCCAATCTACGGACTCAACTTAATAGACTAGGACCCGACCCAACTAGGATCATATCAGACTCGTCCTCTTCAAATGAGCCTTGTCCTCAAGGCTAAGCCTCCATGAACTCTGGAAACTTTAGCTTTAATTCATTATAGGACTCCCAGATAGTATCCTTAGCATGCAATTGGGTCTGTTGCACCAGCACTTCAGTTGAGGGGCATGTCACGATCCTGTGGTCTAGTATGGTAGCCAACTGAACTTGGACCTCTCCAACAGCCGAGATGTCAAGTAAGTGGCTCTGCACTGATTCATCCTCTCCAAGCCTCAGTTTAAGGCATGACACATGGAAGACTGAAAGAATTTTAGAATCTACGGGTAGATCCAATATATAAGTTACGGCTCAATGTGCTCCATAATTTTATAGGGTTTGAAGAAACAGGGAGACCACTTTCTCGAGGCTCAAGACTTCATGGATTTTTGTTGGTAGGGATAAAGGCAAAGGAAGACTCGATCTCCAACAATAAACTTCCTTTTGCTCCTACATTTGTCAATAATTTCAGCCTGTTGTTTGATTCTTGTTTGGACGGTCGAGAGGTTGTTCTTCAATAGTCTTTCCTTAAGATGATGATAGCCCCTTGATGGAGTCCACGGAAATGTTGGTCCAAGCTGAGTCTAAAGTGGATGTGGCTGCGATTTTCCTGGACTTGCTGTCGTCTCTCCTGCAAACTTCTTTTCGCTCCTGTATTTATCTGGTGGCTATTTCATTCTTACTTGGGCTGCCGTGTGATCATTCTTCAATGGCTATAAAACTTTTCCTTGAGATGTTGGTAGCCCCTCGGTAAAGTCCGTGAAGTTGTCGGTCCAAGCTGAGTCCAAAGTGGGTGGGGCTATGATTTTCCCGGACTTGTTGTCGTCTCTCTGCAAACTTCTTTTCGCTCCTGCATTTGTCTTGTGCTATTTCATTCTTGCTTGGGCTGCTATGTGATCATTCTTCAATGGCTGTAAAACTTTCCCTTGAGATTTTAGTAGCTCATCGGTAAAGTCCATGGAGATGTCAGTCCAAGCTTAGTTCGAAATGGGTCCAAGTGTTCTTGACGTCTCGCAGTTCATCCACTCTACTATCACCCCTATAACGATTGTTTATCTTCAATAGACACCTTTGGGTTCCTATCAGCGAGATCTCATGTCACCCTGCTCTAGTGGAGCACGATCCCTAGGAAAGTCACATAAGTCGATCATCAATACATGACATCTCGGCCCATTCTCCTAGTCCCCCCCCCCCCCCCCCCCCCCCCCCTCTATTGGGTCACCAATCACCAGCAACCAGTCGCTCTCAACCATGATTTTGAGAAGGCTCGCATGCCTAATTGTAGGGAGCATTAATCCTAGGTTGCCTGACATTGAGCCTCATCCCCCTATTCATTTCAATTGCACTCATGCCTTAATAGACGATGCATCCCAATCGTCCTTCCCTGATGTAGTCATCAGGAATATGTGTTCACTAGCCATTAACATAAATGAGCACCTGACGACGTAAGGAGCTCTAGGGGGGACGAGCGTTCGATCACCCTATATCGACTAATCAGGTATATAAGCAAGCCCCAAACCCAAGAGGGTCAAGGTCATTATAGTGATCACCACTCTACTAACTTTACCATCAGATGGGTTGGGTCGGGAAGATCCCTCACATTGATTGCTTGTGAAAGGACTTGGTGGAGCATAAGCGCACCTAAAGGCAATGCGAAATCCACCCCAGCCAAACAAGGAGCGTCTCGGGTCAGCACCAATTGGATCCTCTCTATGCTTCCACCTTCCCCTCATGTGCCCTCTCATAGACCTCCCTAGTGACCTTATACTTTCATAATCAGATCAAACCGAGATATCTCTATCGATCGATGACATCCACACTTAAATAATTTCCAACTTGAAAGAGTGATAGGACTTTGAAGTTGAGATAAGGAAGAGGACTTTAAAATGGAAAGATCCTGATTATATAACTTCTAACCAATGGATAGAAGAATCAAATTTTAACACAGAAAAATATTAGAAATGGCGAACGATTTCACCTTACATTAACTTTTTGATTTCGTTAGTTTAAACATAAGTCAGCCCAGCCATTAAAAAAACAAGTCCAATATCACGTCCAACGATATTTTTATAGTTTAGGATAAAAAGAAGCTCTATGCTGGAAAAAAAAGAAAAAAAAATAGCTATACAGGTAAAAGGAGAAATAAGAGGTTTTCAGGGAATATATCCATCCTTAAAAGCATCATAAAAAATTATTTCGAATTAATATAGTTATCCAAAATTCTTATCCGTTCTTTTGTCTTAGCTGATAATTTTGACCTAACAATCATTTAATAGAATGGGAAGTCTGTATGAAAATATTTTTTATTTTAAAATGTTTTTTTTTAATTTTATAGAAAATAAACAAACAAACTAACTAAAGTTCTGTTGAACGACACTCCGTTGAGTACGGCATGTAAACATTTGAATTCGTCGGCTTGGATGGAGTTTGGAGTCAGCATACGTTTTCGGGTGATCCTTGGGACCCGAATCCGTTCCCTTGGACGGAGTTTGGAGTCAGCATACGTTTTCGGGTGATCCTTTGAACCCGAATCCGTTCCGCCATCTCTCTTGTTTGCCCGTCCTTTTTCCCGTCGATCGACTCGGCGGGAAAGCGAAGCGCGATGAGTTGGTGTCATCCCGATATCTCTCTTGGGGACCTCATGCAACTGATTCAGGGCTTCGTCGATATCCTAATCCTCGCGAATGGCTACCAGTCGTCTGGTCTCCCCGCCGTCTGGGACGCCCCCAGCATTAAGAAAGCTGTCCGATGGGGCCTCTTCTTCCAGGACGTATGAACCCTAATCTCCATCGCTTTTCTTCCTTCTTTTATGTTAGTCTTCTACCCTTCTTTTCTTGTATGTTTAAACTTGTCGCCGTTTGATTTCGCTTGGCCTTCGCTCGTGCTTTCTGGATGTGCCTGTGGTTGCATTCAAGATCCGGAGTCAAGAAAAGTTTGTTTAATAGTTGCCATTTGTTGCTCCTGTGTATTTCAACCCTCTTATAAGTAGCTAGTGTGTGAAGTAGAAATCAAAGTCTTAGGTCGATGGATGAAGTAGATTTTGATAGAAGATAAGATGAAGTTAGGATTTAGATATGATTTCCTTAAATGAATGAGGAAATCACGTAGGTTAGTTGAGGAAAATCCTCCTATCTTCACCTGTATAAATTAACGATGGATCAATGAATCAATTGGGCATTTTCATTACTTCTTCCTATTTCCAACATGGTATCAGAGCCCCTCTCTGTATAAGAGAGATTACTTTTTTTTTTTTTTTTCTTCACTGTCAAACGATAGCTTTTATTACTGTTTGTTCGTCGACAACCCCGCTGCAAAACTGCAGATACTCAGGGGTCATCTGTCGCCACCCTCCCGGACATTCTCTGCTCCGAAGATCTCTCCTACCTTATCTGCAGTAGATGACGACTTCTACACTCGCTCGCCGGCATCGTCCCTCCTGCAGCCTTTGTTCTCTCTGCCAAGAGCACCTGTAAGAGCCACTGCCCATCGTCTCTCGGTGCTTTATAGAGAGGGCACAACAAGTTCTTTCTTGCTATCAAACGGTAGCAAATCCCCACCCTGTCGACTGCCCTTTTGAGAAGCCGCAATTGTCGGTCGACTCCTCTTCTGCAAAGCCGCGATCTTTGTTTCCTGACGAAAAAAAAAAAAAAAAAAACAGAGCATCGCCGGCGCCGTTTTCATTCGAGGATCTGAAGATTCGGGTCCCGCTCTATAATTGATGTCCACGTCGCTGGTCTGGCAGCCCTCTCGCTCAACCTCGCTGGCACTTGTCGTTGCCATCGCTAGCATCGGCGACACTATCTGCCTCATTGTTGCCTACCATCGGCTCACCGTTCGCTCGCTGCTACTGCCGTCACAGCAATAACTCGGTCGCTTCTCTTCGGTGCAGATCCCTTTCTGCATCGTCTCTACACCTCCAAAGAAGGGACCGCAACATTGTGGTCCTGAAGTCAGGGAAGAAAGGGAAGCACACCTTCACTACAGCGGCTTCCTCATCTTCTCCTTCGGCAGATACTATGCTCGCTGCCGACCCCCCTTACTCCAACAATTGCAATCGCAACTGCAGCCCTCGCCGGTCACAACTGTTGCCCTCTCCTTAGATCTATCGCTTCTTGTTGTCAAACGACAGTCTCTCGTCGACATCGAAGCTGGAGACTTCTAGTGCGTCGACTTTCTCAATTCCTCTACCGAGGTGTTCTTCTGCACGAGGCCATCTTCCTTGTGCACCACCACTGTCGCATCAGCACTAACAAGCAGCGGCACCTTCCCTACCTCATCAGCAATAAGTTCATTCTCGCTGTCAAACGACAGTAAATCTACGACCGTACGCTTCTCCCGCTGCCCTTCAGATCTACTGATCGCCCCAGCCGTAGCAGCATCTCCTCCGCTGAAGTCAACCGTTGTCAGACCTTCACCGCGGTTGACAACACAGCGGTCTCCTTGACATCGGGTAAAGATCTGTGTCCTTCACAGGAGCTTGATCTTGCGGGGGCATGATAGTTCGATCTAATCGGATTGTCGAATCTGGCTCTAGCAGAATCGTCTGCTCCTTTCTTCGGATTCATTGTCATCGGTTCAAGATCAACGTCCTCAGTTCAAGATCGACGTCCTTACAGGAGCTCGATCTTGCGGGGGCATGATAGAAGATAAGATGAAGTTAGGATTTAGATATGATTTCCTTAAATGAATGAGGAAATCACGTAGGTTAGTTGAGGAAAATCCTCCTATCTTCACCTGTATAAATTAACGATGGATCAATGAATCAATTGGGCATTTTCATTACTTCTTCCTATTTCCAACAGATTTCTCCCTCAAACTAAGCTTCAAGTGCATTACTATGTCAGCTTTTCTCAAAATATTTATTGGGGAAATGCTATCAACAATTGTTCTTTCAGTACAGAAGAAGTCTTTCATCTATAGCATCAAAAATTAAAAATCTATGAGTGGGAGGTTTTCTGAAACTTAAACCACTCTCTTGGAAAGCAATTCTAAGAGGAGCACCGTCCTCAATGGTCTTTTTGTTAGCATTCTTAAGATGCCAAAAGTTTAATCTCCACATCATCAAATGGAAAAGGAATCTAAGAAATGCTTTCGAGAGATACTATTCCAGGAAATATATTTGAAAAATGCTGTACCAATGGAAAACCAGAAATGTTTTTGAGAGATACTATTCCAGGAAATATATTTGAAAAATTCTGTACCAATGGAAAACCCTGGAACTTACTGTTGCAACTTCTGTGTGCATGTGCTTTTTTTCTTTGCACATAGCTCAAAATTAGAACTAAGTTGCTCATGGTCTCATGGTGGTTGCTGCAATTATCCTTAGGTATTTAAGCGTATAAATGACTCTTGTCATTTTGACAATTCAATGAAGGAACTTGATGCAGCTTTGAGGAATCTGATGTCTAATCCATTTTGTCCGCAGGTGATATTACTTGGCACTGTTATCAATAGTAAACAATTTAGTTAAGCTTTCATTTTTAGTTTTTCATAATTAGTTGCACAGATGGATCAAGCTTTCAAAAGAAATCTTAATTCATTTGCATTTTCAAATGCAGGGTCTGGTCCATCTGACTTCAACATCTCTTTCTAAAGCAAGAGATTTGGTTATCGAATGTTTAGTTCAAAGTCACATAATGGGAGCCAAACATCTGACCTCTCTTTTAACAGCAGTCATTGAGATGGATGTTACTGACCTTAATGGGACATGGAATGCTAATTCTACTGTATTCACGGACATCTTGATGTTGCAGATGGAATCACTAAATTTAGTTTCTATGGATAGGGGTAATTTTGTCAACACTAGAGCTGCATCAACAGCAAGAACTTCAACGATTTCTGGTGTTTCAAGGGTCGGAAGTTGCAATCCTGCTATGCCAGAACCCATGGACTCTTATAGTTTTCCCCTTCATTCTTGCTTTCTAATTCATGAAATTTTACAGAGGCAAGCTTCTATTTTATGCATAACCTCAGCAGAGACGGGCTTAGATTCAATTTTGAAGTTGTTTATGACTGAGAACATGCTTGTACCTGAAAAGAACTCATTGGAAGGGAAACCATCAACTGGTAATTCGCCAAAGTAAGTCATTTCATATTGTATATTTGTTTTTCTGGTCATATCTTTCACCCTAGAGCAAGACATGTCATAGAATGGCAGCAATGCTAACAGAAAGTGTAATTTGCCTTTATCCTTCTTTTTTGGTTCATATCCCTTTCTCCATTAATAACCTAGAAAGCTAATGAAATTCACACAATTGGATCTCAAGCACCATAGTTGTTGCTGTGAAACCATCTTCATCTTGTCAATATGAACCATTAATTCATTTTGTATAAGAATGATTGAAAGAGCTCATCAAAGCGCAATTGTTTTATACATCCATTTAAAAATTGATAGAACAGACTACATGGCCTTATTTGTTAAGGCCAAGGTTTTGAATACTGGTATGATGTTGGTTTTAGCAACCAGTCAAATGAGTATGATACTAATAGATTGAGCAGTATACCGATTTGTACCACCTGGTATCACTGAAAACTAATATGTCCAAACTTAATTTGTTCCATGACTTGTGCTTATCTAACCGGTTCAGGTCTTTGATTTCTACCTGGTAGGCTACAGAATGCTTATTCAGTGACTATAGTTAAGTTATGATGTGAACTATTCAATTATGTGCATTTATGTGTATCTCTTCTCACAATACTCATGCTTTTGGTTGTCTCTTCTGACAATGCATATGTCCACAAAGTTTGTCATGAGTTCATTTATGTTTCATAAGTAATTCATTTTAAGAGATAATACTTGATAAAGGCAATCCTTATGGTTTCAAAAACCATGAGTAACTTGGCATGGAATTTTGATATCTTTTAGAAAACTGCTGCAAGAAATTATTTTTGAGAAAGAAAACTCTATTATTGCTAGTTTAATTGAACTGATGAACTTCTTTCTGCCTCTACCTCGCCAATTTGATGTTTCAATTTATTTCCATTCGATGCATTAAGTTCCTAGAGAATTTGTTGAACTAAAATGCAATTGGTTGTCTCTAAAGGATCATGTCTGAGCTTTTCCTCTGGAGCCAATGGAGGACAAGGTCTTTGTCATATTTAGCAGACAACCGAACTATCAGAATGCTCTCTGGTGCCAATTTGATTTTCAGCACACCTAAGGCTCATTGGTTTCAAGTCCTCTATCAATTGAAAGTTTCGTCAGATGCCAATAATGATCACCTTCTTGAGATTATGGTAATCATTGCTAAGACAGACAAATCTTTGTATATATTAATTTTGAATGTTGACAACAATTCCATCATTGACTATTTTAGCTAATGGATGCCACTGAGACTAGCACAGGAGTTCTTTGCATCCCAAACAATGGATAGCATCTTCTTGACTATTTTAGTTCTCGATACACATCTTAATACTTTACTGATCCTGACACTCGTATTTTTCAAAAGACCTGCGTATATTTTGAAATTAGACATGCTTTGTCCTGTTTTTTCAATTTGAATTTTTTGCTGAGTCTTACATGTATGAAGATTAGACTAAATCTCCGGACTTACTGAATCATCTGTTTTCATGACAAAACAGGAAATATCATTATTGGGCTTTATATCCTCCAGATGGACTAATTTGATTGGGCAGTTTATGTCACATTCTTGTGATTACCGTACTATCTCTGAGCAATACTCTGTTCTTCATTGTGTGCTTCAGGAGAATACTCAATGTGCACACTCAAAAATGGAAGCTTTAAGTTCCAAGGTAGGAGGGTAGAGCTACTCTCCCTCATTGTCCCTTTAAAATATAATGTTTGAGGTTTGGTTTAGTATGAGAATTGGTATTGTTCTCCAGAATAATGAATTGTAGAGAAACTTATTGCAATTCAGTGGATCCAAGGGCTTGCTTGTCCTTTGTTGAAGTTCTTGTGAATCAGTAAGGACAAATGATCCATTGAGTATGTACTTGATTAATTTGTTTTAATCGTGCCAAATGTCGTCTATTTGTCTGTATAAGGAAACAATTTTAAACAGGATCTTTCATTTATTAGGAAACAACTGAACTTCCATCAGTTGAATGTTGATATGCTCGTTGTTCTGGTATTGTTGCTTTCTTGCTGTGGCCTCTGTTGTAGAGGTTTTCTTTTTCTTGGTCCAACCTAGTGTTTTGATGATGATCAGGAAAAGGATATCCTTGATTGTATGACTACATTTCTGGATTGTCACTATCAAAAATTATGGCTACTTCCTCCAGTCCTTGTGGCTGCAGCAATTCCTTCATGGTAACTTCGCAACTTATGTGACGGCAGTACTGCATGGTATTTTCATTTTTGTTTGTTGCATGGCTTCTTTTTTTTATTTACAATTCTGATTTAGCTGAGCAAGATCTTATTGGCCACATCAGTAAGTAACTTCAAACATTTAAAATATCTAACTTTAGGCTGACAGGTCAATTTTGTTCAGAGCATTTTGGAATGAATTAAATAAACGGTTTGTTGGAGCATCTTCTGATGTCAGGTTTTGCTTCCTCCTATCAGAACTTTTCACTTTCCAGAATCATTTATAAAAAATCTAGCTTGCTTACTTTTGTTTCGATTGGTGTTCTATAGATGTTATGACTGTGGCCAAGATGGAAAGGAGCACATAGATTGTGAGTTTTTTGATAAACCATATAGTAAAAGCTTGACTTGTTTTCTGAAAAAACAAATATTCTGTTCTGCTCCTAGCATGGAGGTTTTCTGGCAAATGTATTATGTTATCATGTATTCTAGGATGGTAGGAGGCATGACTTGAGAATGGATAAACTATATCATGTTCTGCCGATGTGTTTACTTATAGGTCCTTGGTGTTGATTTGTCTAACTTGAAAATTGACAAGTCATTTTCTGTACATGTACATTTAATATTTCCATTAGATAGTTTAATGTTTGTTGTTGACTTGCTCTCACAGACAACACTGCTTTTCAGACTGGGTTAGTAGAACTTCAGCTATTTGTTGTGCTGCTCCTGAGTCTAGTTTGATTAGAGGTTATTTGTTTAGACAATATCGAATTGGTTATAAAAGGTCAGTTTCTTCTTGGGGCTAATTTTGTTTCCTCCAAGTAAAAGATATAGTGAATATTGATATTGTAATGCACTTTTCTTCTTTTCCTTTTTTCTGCTCTGTAATTCTAAAACAATGTCATATTATTTGGTAACTGGATAGAGCACTGGTTACCATGCTTAAAGAAATAATGTATTAGGCTACTGGTAGAAGACTTGGTCATTAAAATGGAGAAACAAACACTGCACTTCTTTTGTGGCTGCTTATAACCAATTAAATACATGCAAAGCCTAGTTAAGTCCAGAGTTAGCTATCTCTAGCATTCATTCTATCATCCAAAGGTATACTTAAATGCTCCTGACCATGTACAAAAATGTGTGTATACAGGTGAAGTTGCTGAAAGGATACGATGCCTCTACGCATTCCATATTTGATATTTGATCTGAAAGCTGATGATTCTTGAAAGGTAAATTACGTATTTACATGACTACTAATATAGGATCAAATAGCAGGTACATATACACAATGTGCAACGGGAATGGAATGTTAAGCAAATTAATGAGAGATGATAAAATGTTGCTCTATAACACTTTAAAAATATACAAGAGCCTAATGTTGAGTTCCAATAACACAACCAAAATGGATAAGTGGTGAATGATGTGTTAAAATTCATAAAATAAGCATGAGAACAGTTATAAGTTAGCACACTCAAGCTTGCCTGCTGCTGAGTTTCTCTTACAATTACCTTCATTGGTTGTTGATCTTTCACAGGATTTGGAGGTGTAAATAACTTTGCTTCAGTTAAAGTGAGATATTGCTGTGCAAGGTTAGTTAGGGGAACCAGTTTTTACTCTGCTAATTTAGATAAGCATCAGCTTTTTTTGAAAGATCTGTGTTTACCAACATATGACACCTGTTTGTTAATTTGTTTGCAAGTGCACACCCTTGGGTATTTTTTATCATTTTGATTTTTTACTTTCTTGGTCTCACGTAGATATAGGCAAATATATCCAGTGTGCAAGCTTTTGTTGTAGATTTTTGTGTTTCGTTCACTTAAATAGTTTGTTCTGCTACATCTGTCTGTGTTTTTCTTCCATGATTCTATCATTTCTTTTGCATGTGAACTTGTCAAGGCTTATACACAGGCCTTTCCCATACATGATTATCATGTCTTTAACTTTTGTCAGGTCTTTGCTTTATTTTTATTTTAATTGATTTTGCTTGACATATTGAGCTTGGCCTCTTTCCTTAACTAGCAATTGGGCTGTCGAACTACATTTTAGGGTTCGCTCATCCTGAACTTGGTGATGAAACAGATACCCTTTTCTGTTGCATGAATTGATTGTCTATTTTTGGTGTTGGATATTGTATGTAGCTGCTGAATAATTGAGTTGGCCTCGATTGATGCTAACTAAGGTGGTTCTGATTGATGCAAATCAAGATTTTTTTGTTGGTGACTTGAATCTTCTGTACATCCTATTGAACTAGCTAATTGGCATATTTTAGGAAGACAAAGATACTCAGATCATCTTGAGTTGAACTAGCTAATTGGCTTATTAGTGAGGTAACAAAACCTGATGTTGGGTTTGAAGAGGGTTGACGATAATTTTGACGGAAGTCTTTTGGAGTTTTGATGATTTTGGATGATGGCCAAACTTCAACCGTAAGACATGCCAGGGGTTGTACTGTTGGTTCTATGTGGAAGTTGACTCATGAGCTGATGATACATATTCATATTCTTGCTTTATGCTGTCAATAGATATCTCCAAAGGCCAAATGAGAAAAGTTTGACGCATAAAGTGTATTATCTCACACAGATAACCATCATTCAACCCACGACCAGTGTGGACATGTAGTCCTGTGCTGTGAAGCTGAGATACCACTGGAAAAGCACCACAGTTTCTCCAGGGAAATTTCAATGGCTTGAAGGAATTGCATGATGAAAGCATTTGCTCAAGGAACATTTTGGATGACCGCCCAAAGCAACTTTAGGTAGACACTTAACACTTTTGAGTCGAAAATGATGCTTTGGAATGTATATTTCATATGCAGCATGCCTCATCTCATGGCGATGAAGGAATTCCAATAATCCTCGGCTCATAGTCTGGGCTAATGGTTGGTATGGTAGGAGCCAGTGCTGGGTTGATTACCTGAGATGGTTGTCCTGAGATAATCATCATGGTGGGTGTGCTGATCAGGACATGGCCAGTTATTTTTTCTTTAATTTTTTTTTTTTCTTTTGACACATTAAGCTGGCTATAAATAATACTAGGCATTCAAGTATGTGAGACTAGGAGTAAGGCGAGGAGATCTGTATGATGTCTCTAAGCATGGGGAGTAGGAAGATCAATCTGTTGACATGGACCAAAAGATTTGGTAGAGATCGAGGTCACAATTGTTGAGGTTCAATCAAGTTCGTTCATGGTAGTTTTGATCATGGTTTAGTTCAAAACGGAATCAAATGAAGCCTGAATTGAAACCAAACCAATCCAGTGGTTTGTTAGTTCTAAATCAAATTGGAATCAGTTAGGAGCAATTTGGTTTTGGTTCCTAAGTTTGGGAATCAAAATTGTCATTTTTCAAACTGGTGGTTCCTGTTTCAGTTTGAATAGTTGGTTTGATGTTTTTTAATTAGAAAAATAGACCCCTGTCAAATAGGTGGAAGTAATTAGTAACTTCTAAAGATATAGGTATGATTTTATTTTGGGCCTCCTTCTCACTGTTGCTAGACATGATTATATCTTTGTTATTCGATTTTCAATGATAATACAATTTATCTCTTACTCCAAGATCTCTCTGTCTCGTATACCCAAGCTATTCCTTAAAGAGGTCATTAGGTTTCATGGTCTTCCTAATCCCATTGTTCTGATAAAGATATATGTTTTGTTAGTTAGATCATATGGAGATTATTAGGGACTAAACTTATGTTTCTCTTGACATACCATCCCCAGAGTTATGGTCAGAACAAAGTGGTCAATAAGTTGTTGGATATCTTTCTTCGATGTTTGGTACATGATCATATAGCTAGCTATCTTGGATAGGGTATTATCGATCGTCGAGTTTATGTATAGTAGCACCATCAATCGCTTAATTGGCTATCTATCGTTGTCATTGGCTATTAATCTTGAGAATCTATCAATCTTGCCCTTTTTCTCACCCATTTTTGTCCCTTAAACATTGTTGAATCTTTTGTTAAACACATTCATGAGTTGCATGATGAGATTAGATGAAAGATTACTTTGAGCAATGAATTATATAAGTCAGCAATAGATGTGCATCTTAGGTAACACTCTTTTCGAAAGTGAGAGCAAGTGATAGTAAGAATCTATCTTGAGAGATATTTCACTAGGGCAGAAAAAATTATATGCTAGGAGCTTAGGTCCTTATAAGTTACTAAAAAGGGTTGGTGATAGTAATGCCTATGTCCTTGAGCTACCAAAAGACATGGGCATCAATAATGTCTTCTATGTAGGGGACTTATCACCCTATCATGAATCGATGTAGCTCATGTCAGAGATATTCTTTGGCACGCAATAGTGACGACGTGACTATTCTTTTTCCTTCCATACCAGTACTCTCAGTTCCAAAGTTCTCTCCACACTTAATCATTCGGGAGCAGGTAGAGAACATCTTGGATAACCAACTTATGATCTCTCCCACCAACCGGGAGTGTAGATATTTGGTACGATGGCATGAACAATTCGACTTTGAGGACACATGAAATTTAGAAAAGGAGTTACGATTGATAGACTTCGACCTCCTATAGTAGTATATTAGTATTTATTCACCGAAAGTGAATTTTCTCCACCCAAGGAAAGTTGATGGGATCATAGCACCACCACACTATTTTGGTGGTCCAAGAGGATGCAGAGAGAGATTCGGATCATTACGTTGAAGCCATATAGGCCTAAATGCTCATGGAGGGCCTATCCTTCATATTTTATTTTCTTGTAATAGGATTGGGATATGAGATACATTTATATTAGACTTTGGGCTTGAGCTTGTAGAGGATCCTCCAAAGAGAACATTATACACACATCTTAAAGGGCATATTGTAGAGAATCTTAGAGTGGACACATGTCTCCATCCTATGGATCCCTACTCACCACTCTTATAAAAGGAGGTATGTGGTACTTATCCACTTGTCTCTATCTTATGGATTCCTACTCATTTCTCTTCTATAAGAGGGGTATGTGACACTTATTCAAGGGACATCCATCCTTATAAAAGTATTATAAATCTCACATTTTGGAGCTAATGCATGACTGAAATAATTAATTAATTAATTAAGAGTTGAGAGCTTGTAGCCATCAAGAATCTTAGGTGAGATGCCGAAGTAAAGAGAAAATCCTCAAGGGTCAAAGTCCCTATCTTATCAATTCTTTCTCTTTTCCTCCTTCCCTCCCTACTACCCTTCTCCTTCCTCTTTAACCATCACAATAATGTCATATCACAACAGCACCATCACCACCAAAAGGAGCAACAACATCTGCTACCAATTGTCGTCAATATAGCCTTCATTGGCAACCACCATTTTATGCGCCACCTCTTCGATCATGTCATCATGTTTCACCATCCAAGGTCGAGAGCATTTGATCTTTTTCAGTTATGTTAAGGACTATATACGAGAGGAATGTTCATTGCATCCAAAAAAGTGATATATTTACTTGGGGAATAGGATTGGTTCAATTTTTTGATTATATCTTATTAAGAATTAGCTCTTGGTTTGTTTAGATTTATTAAGTCATTACTCAAACTAATCAAAAAATTAATCTAGTCATGATTGAAAAGATGTGTTAGTATCTTCATTGCTACCATTTGTCTTTTCTAAGTTTTTTTACTTCATCATTTGTCACTACACCTTTTATTTTTGTTTACCACATATTCAGATCATTAAATGATAAAAAATTAAGTCAATAAGTCAGACATTATGTTATATGATTGTTGTACTAAAATTGGATGCCAAGTCGAAGGATTGGTAGACCTATCAAAGATAGGACTTTTGTTAGAGGTTCAGGCATCATATTGGAAGGATCGAATATGACATCAAAAAATCTAATATCATGACGAAATTAACATGCTAGAGGATTGGACGATGTTTCAAAAGATCAAATTACATGTTGAAAGAGTGGATAACATTCTTAAAATTTTGAAATTGTGTTGCATGAATGGTTGATATGTCAAGGTCTTAGTCGATAGTCGAGGTCACTTTGGGTCAATGTGAGTTGTTATCAAGATTAAATATAGCTCACTTGTCATGAAAGTTTGCAGTAGTCATTTGGCTTAAAATTGGTTCGAACTTAAGTCATTAGAAGGTCAAACACATGACATAAATTGCTTAGGTGAATGATGGTACTGCCTATAGTGGCGGTAGTACCACTAAAGTTAGGTTTTGCAATCTCGTATTAAAAAATATGATGCAAGTATTGTCTAAGTCTAGTATTATGATTTTATGTCAAAAAATATGTTGGAAGTACCATAGGAGTCTAGTATTGTGGCTCCTTGTCAAATATTACATGGTAGTGTATTATCATACCTTAAAATCATGGGAATTTAAATTTTTGGCTCTATTATTGAAGTCTTTTGGGAGCTATCAATATCTCACTTGGGCTTAGTTGATGAAATATCTATTTTTGAGTCTAAAATATTGTAGCTCTCTCTTTGAGCATTATTCAAGTCTCTTCCTTCCTCTTGAGTTTAGTTGTGGTATTAAATGACAGGATGTGAGAAGTCTCTTGTAAATGAGTGAGTGTGATGGTTCTCTCTAAAGCTTGAAAAAAGAGAGATTATAAATGGTTGTTGATCTTTACTCGTTGGAAGTAAAAGTTAATGATTTTAAGAGAAGAGGAATCAGGATGGATATAAGTTAGAAAGATTGAAGTACTATAAATTAGTTTGCATCCTTTTGTTCGCTTGTGATCAGTCATTTGACTCGTAACTTTTAGTCACACTTTATATTTAGTTGATCCTGTTTTCAATATATATTCTTTTTCTATCGAATTTTAAAATCAATTAAAATTTACCATAGCACTAATTCATCCTCTCATCCCCACCCCTGTATCATTAAGATCCTAACACATCTCTCTTGAGATTAGGCCAAAAGAACTTCTCAACCATGACAACAATTTTATCTCAACCAAAATTTCTTGCAGTAATTCCAGCATGCATTTCCCAAATATTACAGCCTCTAAGGGAACCGCCGTTCCAAAGACGAATACTCATGAATAAGATTCTATCATGGATGGTAAAGGGTATGTTATCTAATCTTAATCCTTCTAATAATGTTTTATAGGTTTTTCCAAAATGAGGACAAGACATATATCATGTGTTCAAATTCGATCACTTCAGTGGTCATAGTGTAAGACAATTGTCATTCGACTAAATGCATCAATAGCTTTGTTTTCAATTCAAGTTGGTGCTTAATGATAAATGTATAGTCCTGAAAGAACTCAACTCAATGTGTCACGGCCCTAATTTTCTTTGTGATTGTAGGGCTTAAAGATCTGAATATAGTATGAATTCATTTAGCAACAAGTAATATGACCAATATTTCAAAGCTTGGACAATCGCATGAAACTCCTTTCATAGGTAGTATATTTTTATCTAGCCTCATTTAATTTTTTTGCTAAAAAAATGCAATAGGATGTCTACTCCACGTATTCCTGCTCTTGAGTCATCACAACCTCAAAGACTTTGAGAAATATGGATGTTACAAAATAAGTGCTTGGGTCATTCTTTCTTTTATCTAGTCAAGGCTTTAGAGGCGCTTTAGTCTATTTATCCTTCTTCATTTGGATGTGGATCACTTTGACAAGTTACATGGATGTATATATGGTAAGATATATTGATACGAGGAAGTTCACATTATGTTTTGTACTTATTTTTATAGGGGGAGTTGTGTCAGGGCGATCCAAACAAAGGTATATTGCTCCCTCCATCGCATAGGTAGAATATATTGATATTACAAATGTTTGCAAAGAAATATTATGGATGAATTTTTTTTTTTTACAAGAATTGAGGTTCAACAGGAAAATTACATGGTGCATTTTGACAGCCAGAACGTCATTTATTTGTATAAGAACCTAACTTTTCATTCTATGTGAAAGCATATAAATCAAATACCATTAGATTTGAAATTTATTTGCAGAGAAGCGAATTCAACTTTAAAAAATTAACACAGATGATAATTAGTCAGACATGTTGACAAAGATCTTGTCAAAAGAAAGACGGAGATGTATTGACGGGTGGTTGGCATGACTTCAAATTGAGGAGTCATGAGATAGTCTTCCTTATGGGCTAAAGGAGGAAATTGTTAGGCATGTGACCTATTAATTTAGCTCATGATGGGCCTTAATAACCCACGGCCCATAGTAGCTATTTACCTCTTTTTCTTTTAACCTACATACAAAAAAAAAAATAGAGAGAGAGAGATTGGGCTTGTAGTTAGGGCAGAATAGGAAGATGATTTACCACAGCTACAGTTGAGGATAGAGGAATAAGATAAAAGGAAAATGAAAGAAGACGAGTAATGTAAAGGCCATTCTTAATTATTTAGGTATTTATTTCATATCAGGTTCGATCAGATTTGTAACGGATTATTATTATAATCACTTAAAAAAATTTAAATATTGTGCATACTAAATTAATCATTGTATATCTGTTATTGTGATTGTTGCTTAGGTCTTGAGCAAAAGACCCCGAAATTTATATGTTCATAAGATTTGTATGTTCATAAGATTTATATGTTCATAATTTTTATAATAAATTTATTTCTCTATCTTGTCCCGTAATATTTTTTTCGAAATTATTATTCACATAATTTTGGTGTTTCATGCGATTATAGTTTTTTTTTAATTTTTAGGCTGTGGTGGAAAAATTCTTCACATAAATCTGTGTTATATATAAATAAATAAATATAAATATAACACAAAACAAGTCGCCGTATCCCACAATAGCACGTTAGCAATAAGTAGACCACAAAAGATGGGGTCGTCCCACGTAACAGGAGCAAAGCTGGCATCCAAAAGTCAAAAACATGACCTCAGGGTGGTGACAGTAAGACGCAGCTCAGATTCTATCCCACTACCATCACAAAATGGGAAAAAGAGGAGAAAAAAAAAACAAACAAAAAGGTCAATCTTCTTCGCCTTCAATTCTCTCTTCAGAGCAAACTATCAGCTTTGGTGGGTAACCTCCTGAAGAAGGTCACCAGTGGCGAGGGTAGTCGATTCCTGAAACTTGGCGGCCGCAGCACATACAACCCCCATGCCCCCGCAAGCACCTTCACCGGCACCGCGTAGAACAGCACCGCGGCCATCAAGCAAAACATCAGGTACAAGAACGTCGCCCGGGGATCCCTCCAGCTCAACAGTGCCTGCACTCGCTCCCCCTGCGTCGCCATGTCCCCCACCACCGTCTGCACTCTCCCGCCTACGCTCCTCAGCCTGTCATACCGCATCCTGACCACTTCCGGCCCCCTGCTTGTGGGGAACGTATCGAATTCTTCATCCAATTCATCAACATACGCCGCATCCGCGTGAGACAAACGAGTGTCCATGTGCGGCGGGTGACGCGGCCGCAGGCGGTAACGCCACAACCCAATTACCGCCACCGTCAGGAAACTGGTGGGCAGGATCAGCTCAGGCAGCAAGATGAACAACAAATAGGCGATGATGAAGATGACGGAGTGCACGGGGCGGCGCCAGCTGCGGAGGAGCTCGATCGATCGCCCAACGGCGACAAGTCCAGATAGCACCGATACAAGCCGGAAGAAGTTGGCCTTGCTCCGCCGCATGCTCCAGAGGTGGGACCCGTGATCCAACATGTACTCCACGACCTCCCGGCCCAGCGGCGGCTCTGCCCGGCCCAGCCGAGCCGCCACCGTTTCCACCGCCTGGAAACGGAGCCGCTCCACCTGGCCGACGAGCAGCGGATCTACGTAGTGCATTTTGGGAAGCAACGGACGGGCATAGGCGTGGAGCATGCTCGCCGCATCCGCACACGAGAAGCGGACGGCAAGGTGGAGCTCCCCGGCCTTCCGCACCCCCGAAAGGTGCAGCCCCAACAAGGGGTGCGCGTGGGTGTATACCCTATCCGTCTCCAGGGTCGAGAGGCGGATCCGGACTTTCCCGATGCGAGCGTCCACGCGGGGAGTCCCGCAGCCCAGGCGGCCGTTGTCGAAGACGCCGATGGTGATGGTGGTGCAGGGGTCGAGCACCTCCCAGGTGTACTGTTCGTTCCACTGCGGGCAAACCGAGTCGACCACCGTGCGGGTCCGGACCCACTTGGGACCGTATTTGGCAACGCAGAAGGCGTCGGCGGTACCGCTGGCCTTTGACAGCGCCAGGCCGGACGCGCCAAGGATGCCCAGTTCCAGGATACCCACGCGGGGAATCCAAAGCTGCCTCGCCGTGGGCCGGAGGTCGCTGCTGTGCGCTGCCGCCTCGTCCAGAACGTGGTACCCGCCGTCCAGGCTGAGCCGCAGGTGAACCCGGCTGCCGAACCGGCTCGACCCCTGGCCTCGGTCGAGCGCGAACCACCGGGAGGCCACCGGCTTGTCATCGAGCCGTCGCTCGATGGCCGAGAGAGGAACGGCCACCCGGCCGAGCACCTCGTCGCGGCCGGGACTCACCCGGTCCTCCACGGACACCGCCACCAGGTCGTCAAACGGCTCAGCCACCACGAACATGAGGTCTTCGTTCCAACTTGGGTTGGAGGGGGCTCGGTTCGGCAGTAACGCAGCAAAGCCGGTTCGGACCACCAGGCTACCCACCTGGCCTTTGGCGAAGATCTCCGGAAAGCGGCCGGGCACGGCGCAGGGGACGACAAGGTCCTGTGCCTCGACGACGGACACGCGGAGGTACCATAACTTCGGCGCCACGTACACCTTGGACTTGATGGAGCCCAGGCTGTCCCCGTGGACGCCGGCAGCCCGCGAGTGCCAAGCCTCCGCGAAGGCCTCGTCGGCTTGGGTCCCGAACCAAACCGAGACCATCAACTCCCCCTTGGCTCGCTCCCCGGCCTTGCCCTCCATCCGGTACCACTGCGGGGCCAGCGTGCTGTCGGGCGGGGCTCGCCACGGTAGCTCGCCGAGGTCGAACGACAGCCGTCCGATGAAGTCGTCCTTGGTGGTGGGCCCGCCGCCGTTTCTCACGAGCACCTCCACCACCGACGAATGAATGCTGTCTTTGGAGAAGGCGAACACCTGGTCCCAGTGCCAGAGCGGCGCCCCGGCGGCTGTGGAGGATCGAGTCACCCCTCGGTAGTTGCCCAGCTTGACCTCCGCATGCGCCTCGCAGCCGCCGGTCGGGAGGTCCCGCGCGCGGACGACGCGCACGTACAGGTATTGCATATGCTCCACCAGGTCGTAGGTGGAGCTTGCCTTGTCGCGGTCGGCGCCGTCGCCTCCCAGCAGGGGGCGGGTCTCCTTCAGAGTGAAATCCTGGGTTCTGCCGCCTCTGCCGCTGCTAAACGAGGCAGGCATCGGGTACGTCTGCTCAGGGGCCGCGAGGACTACCGACTTAACCTCGGTCGGGGCGGGATCCTGCTGCCGGGCTGGCAGCGGCGTCTGCTTGACCAGAGGCGGAGGCGTGAGCACCGCCGAGGGGATCTGCTTGGTAGGCGGAGCAACAGCCTGCTGCTGCTTGTTGCGCCCACCGCCGTCAGCCTTGGTGAGTGCTCGTCCAGAGTCGATGGCGGTCCGGTAGATCTTCAGGCTGATCTCACCGCGGATGTGGGAGAAGAGGCTGCGCCTCTCGAGGGGGAAGAGCTGGGGAATGGCTTCCTCGCCGGGGGCGGGGACCCCAGCAGCGGGGATGCGGACCTTACCGAGGAAGTTCCGGCCGCCTACGCCGCGTCCTTGGGCGCCGCGGTCGTTGTAGACGCTGACATCGATGGCACGGTAAGGAAGGTCGTCAGGGTCGGAGACATCAAATAGGAGGCGCTCGTTCCAGACGGGGTTGAGGTTCTTGTGCTTAGGGCGTGTCCGCCGTCGCTGATGCTCGAACTCCACCTCCACGTACGGCGACGACGAGCCCTGCCCGTCCTTGGGCATCAGATTGCGGGCTGCCACCACCTCCACCACCAACTTCTCCTTTCCCATAAGACTACTCGTATCTTCTCTCGGTGCTTACCGGAGGCTGCTCACGGGCGCATCGCTGCTACCGATGTCTTTGCCTATGAAATTGGCTGGGAGGAGATGGGAGCGGGAGAGGGGTATAAGAGGAACGAGAGATTAGAATTGGCAAGTCTTTTGAAAGCAAGAGAGAGAGGAGATTGGTGGAGAAGACGGGTAACCGGGCGGGGTAAGACGTCGTCTCGGGAGGCGTGGAGAGGCGACAGGACGTTGGCGGGGCGCAGGGGCAAGTGCCCGAAGTGCTAAAACCGGGGAAAAAAGAAGGCCGAGTGCAGGAACACGTGTCAACCCGAGGTCTTTGCCATTCCTGCGTTCGGCATTAAAGGTGGTCGCGCGCGTGCCGAACCGGCACAGAGAATTCGATGACCCAACAGAATTATGTATGGATGGGTTCATCTTCTGTTGTGCCGGCGGAAGTATGGAGGCGTGCCCCGTCTTCTTTGTGATTGGTTGGAGGAATCGCTTTACTTCGGCTGACGTCCTCCCCGATCATGCGTCCTTACAAGGGTGGCGGATGGCTACGGGACCGGAGAAGGCTGGCGTACGGGCACAGGCGTCCTGTGTCGGGGCCGCGACACCGATTTGACCGTGTTTGGTGGAAGCAAACCAAGACGAATGCGGAAAGAAGCGGTCCCCAACTCGGGTTTGTTTCGGGTGTGCGCGCGTCGCCTCGGGCGGAATGTATGTGAAGATATTTTAATGGTTAAACTGTTGATCGAGTACGAGAGGCGATATGGGGTTGCGTTTTGCAAGACACGCAAGCAAAGCCGGACGAGAATTAAAAATTAAGAAACCCATGGAGGAGGAAATGCAATCAAATCCTGCAGCACTGTGGCTGCCTGTTTGACGACATTCCATCCGATGGATGACGTACGATATTATTTATATATATATATATATCTCTAGGCTTTCTAACAATCGATTGCGGACATCATATGGCCAACGACGGTGCATGGATAATGGCACATATGGACCTAAGCTTCCGCCGGACATGAACAAATATAATGATCAATGTTGTAATGATTTTGATAAACTCGTGTGAAGAAAATTTTGTATTCATGTGACCAAATCCCACGGAATGACTATATTTTAACTTTTAAGATTTCGATTACGGACGTTTTTATGATTTATTTATTTTTAAAATAATTTTTATATTTTTAGAAATAAAATTTATTTGATTATGAGTCTAAGTATGAGTTGAATTCGGCTAAGAGTAAAAATTAGATTTACTTATAAGTCTATTTACTTAGAAGTCTATTTGATTATCGTTATTTATAAAGACTTTTAACCAACTCCTAACTGAACTTGGACTCCTAAAATATACTCTAATATGACTCGTCATTAAAATACTCCAACTCCTACTATAATTCTTAATCAAATAGACTCCAAACTCTTACTATGATTTCTAATCAAATAGACTCCAACTCTTAATTAACTTGACTAGACCGACCATCATATCATGACTCAATAGATAGGACCCAACACTGTTGGGGTCCTATCAGACCCGTCCTCTTCAGAACAATCTTGTCCTTAAGGCTGAGCTTCCATAAACTTTGGAAACTTCGTCTTCAACTCACCATAGGACTCCCAAGTAGCATCTTCAGCATGCAGATGGGTCCACTATACCAATACTTCATTTAAATGACGTATTTGGTGCATTACGATCCTGCGATCCAATATAGCCTCCGGCTGGGTCTGTACTTTTACGTTAGTAGATATGTCATGTACATGATGTTGTGCCAATTCATCTTCTCCTAGCTTCAATTTGAGGCAAGAAACATGAAAAACTGGATGTATTTTTGAGTCAGCTGGTAGATTTAGTCGATAAACAACAACTTCAATACACTCCAATATTTTATAGGGTCTAAAAAAGTGAGGAGACAACTTCATTGAGGCTCGGGTCTGTAGGGAGATTATCTTGTATGGCTTAAGGCGAAGGAAAACTCAATCTTTGACGACAAATTCCCTTTCACTCATATGTTTGTCGACTTGCTGTTTTATCCTTGCTTGGGCTGTTGTAAAGTTGTTTGTTAAATTTTATCCCTGTCAATTAACTTCTTATCTGATCCACCTTTGATGTGCCGACCACATGTTTTGTGATTGCTGGAGGAAGTCGGTTATAGACAGCTTCAAATGGGGTACTTTTGATAAATGAGTGAGAAGTTATATTGTACCACCATTCAGCCAGGGAAGCCATTTAGTCCACTCCTTCAACCTTTCACTGGTGAAGCATTTAAGGTAGTTCTCTAAGCATATGTTCACCACTTTTATTTGGCCATCGGTTTGTGGATGATAGGTTGTGCTTATCTTCAATTTTGTGGGTGATAGGCTGTGTTTATCTTCAATTTTGTACCCTGCAATTGGAAGAGCTTCGTCCAAAATTTGCTGGTGAAAACCTTGTCACGGTCACTTACAATAGAGCGGGGAATCCCATGCAGTTTAGCTATATTCTTTACAAAAAATTAGGCAATGTTGGCGACGGTGTAGGGATTTTTAACATCACAAAAGTGAGCATATTTTATAAGACAATCTATAACTAAAAGGATAGTATATTTTCCTTAAGATGATGATAGTCATTCGATGAAGTCCATAGAGATGTTGATCCAAAATGAATCCAGATATATATATAAGCTGGAGCTTTCTCAGACTTGCTATCATTTACTCCTTGTGCCGTTGGCATGTGTTGCACCAGGCCACAAATTCTCCAATGATTTTTTTCATGTCCTTTTAATAAAAAATTTGGCGAATTCTTTTATAAGTGCAAAGAAATCTCAAATATCCAACCGCAAGTGACGAGTGCAACTCATTTAGGATAGCGCCTTGGCACGGGGAATGGGCAACCACCACGATTTGGCCCTTGTATAGTTGATCTTTCGAGTCTCAACTGTAGTGCGCAACTGAACCCGGGCTCTCCTCTAATTTCCTGATGATTTCCTAGATCTCTCAGTCACGTTGTCATTCTTTCCTAATATCTTCCAGGGGGTCACAAATGGAAAGTGAGATGGCTGTGAATTTGGCATGATCAGGAAGCCAGGAAAGTACATCTTCAGCCAAGTTATCTTTGCCCCTTTTATAAATAATTTCATAATCAAACCCTAACAATTAGTTGCCCATTTTTGCTATTCCAGGGAGGAAATCCTTTGCTCCATGAAGTGTTTAAAGCTCTTGTGGTCCATATTAATTTTAAATTATTGGCCAATCAGGCAAGGTCTCCACTTTGTAATCACATATACTATGTATGGCCAAGGAAGGAGGCTCGATCCCCTCGAACTGATCGTCTATCCCCCATTTTATATGATATAACCCTAGGAGTTCCTATCACAATACCGAGCTGACTATGAGTCATACATATTAGAACTCTTTCCAACTTAGTGAATTATTTTTTCATAATAATTCACTCATTTTATCAACTACGGACGTACTAGACCACCACTACATTGTCCCTAGATGATACAAGAGGATCTAATCCATTTGACTTGTCAACCCTCAATTACCATGTACCTATAATCCCTTATCCATCTAATATTCTAGAGATTATATATCGGACATGATACCATCAAGCCCATACAAAATCTATATGAGTCTCATTGTAATTGAACTCTCTCGAAGAACTTCTCCTCTCACAATCTGGACCTTGGCTAGAGATTTGCCTGAAAATATATGAAATATTTCTTTTATGATATTGAGAGTGAATGATCTTCTATTAATACTCAATTGCCTTCATAAGGTTGACAATTATTTTCAACAACTGACTATGTTAGATTTGGAACTTCCAAACCCCTAAGTTTGGTATTATAGAATGAAGTATACAAATAATACATTATTGGTGTCTCAAGTGTAAGGACTAAGCACATAACTAAGACTACGAAATCGTTGTCTGACGTTATGTATTTTTAACCATCTAACATTCCATAAGTGAATCAATGAACTCACTCTCTAATGAGCACTTTTAATGTACCCTTAGTATCCCCACATGAGTGACTATGAGACCAGTTGCCTCCATCATATGGATTGGTATATAATACATTGGTGTATTCGGTTATCTTGATACCCCTCTCGAGTAATCTATGATCAGGATTATTTAGAGTTTATGTTTAAAGGTGAATCAGTCTTATTATCATGATCTCATCATGATTCAATTTCCATTGTACAAAATGGAATGATATCATAGTATATGCAATATGTAACATAAAATGAGAATGTGTCAATAATAATAATAATCAAAAAGATTATACAACGTGTTACACGTGTCATTAATCACGTGATTGGCTTAAATAGTACTTGTAACCATCACTCCCCAACCGCTGTAGCCTAGCCACCATCATTGTCATTGCCTTCCTATTTCACAGTTGTTGCAGCCCAACCCTCAACTGCACACAGCCCCGCTCGTTGGACCCCCAACGCTGCCATCTGCTCCTCCCCTTCCTACGGAGAAGGCTGCAACTAGCCACCATCATCGTCGCTACCGTCCTGTTCCACAATCATCATCACTGCCATCTCTCTGCCTACGGAGAAGGCTGAAGTTTAGCTACCATCACCACCACTGTCTTCTTGTTTCACAACCATCATAGCCTAGTCCTCGGCCACGCACAACCCCACTCACCGAACCCTCAGTGCTACCATCTGCTTCTCCCCTGCCTGCGAAGAAGGTTACAACTCAGCCACCATCGTCGTCGCTGCCTTCCTGTTTCATAGCCATCGCATCCCAATCCTTGATCGCATATAGCCCTACTTGTCGGACCCTCAACGCTACCATCTGCTTCCTCCCTACATAAGGAGAAGGCTGCAGCTCAGCCACCATCGTTGCCATTGCTTTCCTGTTTCACATAGTTGTAGCCCAACCTCTATCTTTTTTGCCACCTTCCAATTTCACAACTACTGCAACCCAGCCCACAACCGCACACATCCCCGCTCGTCGGACCCCTAACGCTGCCATCTACTCCTCCCCTGCATACAGAGAAGGCTACAGTTCAATATCATTGTCGCCATTGCCTTCCTGTTTCACATCGCTGTAGCCTAATCACCATCGTCACTGCTACCTTCCTGCCTCAAAACAATGCCTCTATCGCCATCTTACTCCTCAGCCCACATTTGCTGGAGATGATGCTGCTGGCCTCTCTTCCCAATAACACACATCCCAACCGTGTGATCGCTGCTGCTTCTCAACCGCATGATCTTCCATGCACAACCATCGTCACTGCCTCATCTACATCTAGCTACCGCTCCCATCCATGGATCCATTAGAGACGATGCAGACAATCACTATCTTCCAGTATAGATTTGCCCCCAACTAGCAGATCTCATTTCAATATCCATCTTCCACCCAATAACTGTAGCCCTTAGCAATGCCACCTTCCATCTCGTCAGCCTCTCGATGTTCAAGACTTCCTCAACATCCTCACAACAATCCCTCACACCCTCAGCATTGCCACAAGCTGACGTCATAGCAGTCGCATCGAATAGGGCAGTGCTGAAGGAGTTGTGTATTACATATATGCAATCCTACGTAATAGCCAGTGACAATTCAATGAAAGCCTAACTAAAAGCCTTGGAAACCAGAATTAAGAACTGACTACAAGAAACGCTTAATGAGTTCAAAAGGAGCCTATTAGAGAGCTTCAACAAATTTCAACAAGTGGAAAGTTTAAGTCCTATGTTGAATCGATCTGGAGACATAGGAAAATGGTACCAAGAATAGGGCACTAATTATCTAAGCATGAAGGTGAAATTTCCAAGATGGGCAAATGAGGATCCAACCAGTTGGATCTCTAGGGCTAAAAATTATTTTGCTTCCACATGACTCCAAAAGAATCTAAGATGGAAGTAGCTTTAATTCAATTTGATGGTGGTACGATCTAGTGGTGTGATTGTTATGAAACTTATCATAGGGTTCCTTCATAGGAGTAATTAAAGAGAGAACTTATTTGCTTTGGACTATTCGATTATGAGAATGTTGATGGGTAACTTGTCAAAATCCGTCAGACTTCTACAATGCAAGAATATCAGAGCAGATTTGAACGACTATCAAATCAAGTCAAAGATTGGTTCGAACAGTAATTAGTAGGTACATTTATTTAAGGACTTGATCCAGATATCCGATGTGAAGTCAAGGCTCGCCAACCCCACACTATGATAGTTGCGATCTCATTTGCACTAAGCACATGAGGAAAAAATCAATAGGGAATATCACTAACACATAAGCGATAACAAACCGATGATTAGCAAGTCACCCACTCCATCTATTCCCAACCGAAACCCTAACACCCGAAAACTAACCCAAGAAGAACTCAAGGAAAGACCAATTCAGGGTTTGTGTTGGCATTGTGATGAAAATTAGAGTAAAGAGCACTGATGCAAACAAGGGCAACTTCTGATGATCGAACCAATTAAGGAGGAACCAGAAGCTGGCAATGTGAACTTTGATCATGAAGGTATAGATTATGATGAAGATATTGGACCTATCACACATACAATGCATGCATTAGTCGACTACTCTAACCCGCAAACTATGAAAATTGAAGAAATCTTGAAACATTAGCCTGTTTTAGTTGACACTGGTAGCAGTAATAATTTTATGGATAGTGAGGTTGCTGACAGATTGGCCCACCACATTGAAGACTATAATAAATTGAAGTAAAGGTTGTTGATTGACTATTTCTAACTTATGATAACAAGTGTTTAAAGATAAAACTGATTATACATGGTAAAGAACTACTTGTTGGATTTTTTTTAATACCTTTAGAAGACTTCAAAGTGGTTCTTGGAGTTGAATGACTATCAACCTTGGGTGATGTCTCTTGAAATTTTTCTAAATTGATTATGAAGTTTTTTATCAATGAAAAACAGACGATCCTCAAGGGAAGACGTGGAAGCAAAACCATAGATATCATATAACTAAAGTGCTGAAATAGAAGCTTCTAGAGTTTGATGTTGCTCAGCCTTAAAGATTGATTTAAAGAAAGGAGGAATTGTTAGGATTCCGTTAAATTTTGAATTTTTGAGTCATATTTTCTATGAGTTAGTTAGTCCAGTTAGGAGTTTATTTAAAATTTATTATTTAATTAGGAGTCCAAGTCTTAATAGACTCTAGGTGGAAGAGTCTAAGTCTAGAGGGACTCGAAGTGAGAAGTGATAGAGTCCAAGTCCATAAGGAATCTTGATAGAACTCTATAAATATGAGTGTAACTATTTCTTTTTCATCAATCAAGAAAATATATTTCAATCATTTAATAAATTCTATGAGGTCGATCATCTCGAAGTGAACAAGAAGATCGATCTTTATGAATTGATCGTTTATATCTTTTGTTTTTCATTATACGTTAGAATCAGAGAAGTTGATGATGAAACTTGCATAGTCATAAGAAGAAAGAAAATAAGAGGAGGAAGAATGAGGAAAAAGGAAAAAGGACTACGGTAAATAAGTGGATATTTAAGTTTATTTATAAAAGATAATTTATAAATATTAAAAAAATAAAGAATAAGATTATTAATAAGAAAAATATAAATAATAATCGCAAAAAAAAAAGAAGAAGAAAAAAACACAGGCGACGGAAACAAAAACTATTTTAAAAAAAAAATCTTTCGAACTATTTTTTCACGAGTTTGTTTCGTCCGTCCTTACCTCGCTTGTGAGTAGACATCCCTGATGACTTAGTTTTTGACTGAACTGCACACGTATTGCTGCGTGCCGTATGCACGTGTCAACACATCGCCATGGGGCGCTAATAAGCTGCCGTGTACCCCAAGTTGCGATCGCACGCGCCGACCCTGCCCCAATTTTGTTTCCTCTTCCCCGTGCCCTACAGAGAGACTATATATAAACGAGAGAGAGGCGACCCGTCGTTGATCCACCGCTCATGTCGACGGCGATACTTGACTCCGCTTCTACCCATCCTAACGAAGACGAAGAACCGATGGAATTAGAAGAAGAAGAGGAAGTTATAGAGGAAATCGAAGTCGAAGATGGAGAACAACAGCAACAAAATGAAGAAGAGAAATCGCAGGGAGGCAATGGCGCAAAAGCAGCGCAGGCACAAGAAGAGCAGCCGGCGAAGATAATCACAGATCCCCCGTTGGCGCTCCTCCAATCGCTGAATGGTCTCTTCGATCTCAACGGCGCCCTTTCAGAATTTGTCCGTCAGTGGCATGCCCTGCACCACTCCCTCGACGCGATCCTCTCCTCCATCGACCGCCGCTCTCGGGAGCTCGACGCCCCGACCGAAGTGGAGAAGGGCGGTACCGGCGACCACTACCCCCTTGCCGTGTCTTCCAGGGCTGTAGATCGCGCTGCGGAGCTCCTCTCCATCTGCGAGTCCACCGGCAGCCGCGCCCTCCGCAAGTTCGTTGTCTCCAACCTCTCCGACCTCGACTGGCTCCGCGGTGAGGTTCCCGCTGCCCTCCGACGCGCCCCCAGCCCGGCCAGGCTTGTGCTCGACGCAATGGGCCGCTTCTACCTGCAAGGCCGCAAGGCCTACGACCGCCCCATGAATGACCCCATGGTCGTCTTCCGCCGGGCCTGCATCCTCATCCTGGAGTTCTACGTTCTATCGGGATGTTCTTCCGTGGACCTGGATGAATCGGTTAAGAAGGATGCCCAGGTGGCCGCCCTATCTTGGAGAACTCGGCTTGTCAATGAGGGTGGCGTGCAGGTGGCAAGCGCCGTGGATGCACTTGGTCTGATCCTCTTCCTAGCATCCTTCGGCATTCCACAAGAGTTTGGGTGCACGGACATGTACAACTTGCTCCGGTTGAGCAATCTGAAGAAGAAAGCTGATGTGTTCCGGAAATCATCTATACTGTGTGAGAAGATGCCAGGTAAAATTGAACTCGTTGCTCACAAGAGCCTTTTCAAATTACCCATAGATTTTCATCTGACCGGTCATAAACTATACTTTACCCTTATGCTCATTCACTATGTAAATCCCGTAGGTGCTAGCACAATTCACTACTTGGAATGCTTGGATACTTTACAATTGTAGTTCATGTTCTTTCAATTTTAGATTGGTTTCATGAGCTTTTGTTATCTTTCATTTAAAAGAGGATAGAGAGATACTGCTGTATATCAACGTCCCCAACCCTCATGAATGTTGTGCACTGGTTGTCCATTTCATCTTATAAAGAATGATTATAAAGCTTGTGGATTTAGACAACTCGAAAACAGCCAATATTTCAACCAATAATTGACCATAAAGAAATAGCCTCTTTGCTTTTAGTTGGAAGATTGCGGTGCATTGACTCTCCCAATACTCTCCATTTGTGGGAACCTTGTGTACTAGATTCACCCTTTTTTACTTGATCATGAATAATTTTAAAATGTATCAAATGATTAAAGGATTTGATGTCTGGAAAACTCATACAACTGTGATGTCCCATTTTGTAAAATCCCATCTTTTTTTCCAGTTATTCTACAATTGTTGTGCGCTTGAAGATTTGTGGTTTTACTTGAATATGCTTTGATGTTTGAACTAAAAAATTGGGTCATGCATAGCCTATTTAGGTTTTTCTTCTACATATATTCTTTGAAGTTCCAACTTCATGTAAATATCTCATTCTTAGATTCATGAGACAACACACATGCGTAACTTATTCCAGCATGTCTACTACATTTAGCATTAGGATTAGGACTTGAATTTGTGGTGCTTATTCCTTTTCACAGACTGATTCACTATGCGACCTTCAAAATTTCCAAATTTTGGACTGCTAAATGTTATCTTTCCATCATAATTGAAAACATCTTTTATGCTTATTATTTCAACTTTCATACAGAGGATTAATTTTTCTTCCACAAAGGGTTGGCTTTGATACATTGCATGTTTCTACTAAGAAAGTTATTTCATAAGATATATGCAATTAAAATCTTCTAGAATTTCCTACATTTCACCTATTCGATATGAAAATGGCTGTGAGAGATTTTTCCTTTCAAAAGTGATGATCACAGATCACTATTACTTTTATATTATAATACAATCATTGATGTTTGTCTGATTTATTGGATTACTTAAGTGGAGCAACTATCTTTTCTGTTAGTATATGATTTTTTCTCACCACTTGCTTATGTCATACAGTTAGATCCAAATTGGTTTTCTGTGTAGTTCATTGAATGGATCCATCTTGATCAGTAAATTATTTTTTTTGCTGAATTCTAAATGCACTATGGTCTTTTTCATGATTACATCACTGGATCAGCGGTGATCATGAGAATTCAGATGAAATAGACCAAAATTAGCAATCTCGCTAGTCCATTTGATCTCAATCATCAAAATGCTGAGAATGGAGGATTTTCTGGATCCAGTGTGACTTGACAATTCTCAAGGGAAGAAGAGGATTTGAGAGGAGGAGTTCAAATTTGATCTTTATCACCGTAAACCATCATCATTGTTGTCACTAGATGGAAATTGATGGAATGAAGAGAAGTCCAAAGAAATCATAGTAAGCCCAGCAACCTAGGTTCAATTTTTTCAACACGTGGAATCCTTGGTTTCTCAACTACCTAATTATAAGAAAATGTAACATCTTGATACATCTACTTGGGTTAAAAAATGGTGAAATTACTGATATTTGAATCTGTAATTGATCATGTAATGCTCGAGTAAAGTGCAGAAATGATTAGATCTCTTAAATTTATGAAACATATATGTTTCGATAAATATATCGAAACATATATCAAAATATATATTGAAACCTATTATTTGAAACCTTATTTCATAAGTTTATGTAACATATATTGAAATCATGTGTTATCAAAAAATGCATTTCAAGTTAGTCTCAAGAAATAGGATATGCTTTCAAGATAATCTATTATAATATTTTATTGAGGTTATATTAGTTGAACCATTTGCGATTAATTTCATCAATTCTAAAGCATGACGTTGTATCATTATATCGTTTGTTTACTAGATATCTTTTAAATGTTGGAAATTTAAATTTTTGTACTTGTTATGAAGAATCATATGTACCCAAATTTAGATTATCTTGAGTAGGAGATGTGTAATCGATATATCCATCCAAATTATGAGATTTGATATTATATTCTTGGATTTGGGTATTCAATGATGCATCCCTATGGAGGGTAATTTAGATGGGAATGGTGATGATGATAAGTTTGAGTGCCTTAGGTAGGTTTATTTGATTGCTCTTTCACGTTCCATTTGTTGGTTAGTTTTGTTAAAATCAGTGTTGTCATCGAGCTTGCCTCATCTCGCTCGAGCTTGACAATGGTTCAAGCAAGCGACTTCAATCAAGCATCACCTAGGCGGGCACCGAAGCTTGGGTGGTGATCTGTATGGGTTTGGGTTTAATGATCTATCGATCCGATACCACCTATCAAATGAAAGTTTTGGCAAGGGGGAGAGAGATTGCTAGAAACAAGCATAAAATCAAAAGGAAAACAATCTCAGTTGCTTGCAAGATTAAAGTGTCAACTACAAGGGCTAAGCAACGGAGTAAAGCATGAAAAAAGACTTAAACAAAAGCGTTAAAACACAAATTGTCTTTGGACAACACCTGGGTGTTGTCGACAGGTTGAGGGTTGTTGCCAACTTTGATATCCTCTTTTGCTGCTGGAACCTCCTGTTGGAATCGTCTGAGGGTTGGACAACAAGTAGTATGGTTTTGGGTCTTCTCACAATAGTTAGACGAAGTTTAGATAAAGGACTTTGGCTGTTGAAACTCGATGAAGAAGGGGCTATTTTTGGAGGTTAGCAACACCTTACAAAACTTCTCTTATCTTTTTTTTCTTCTCTTACTCTCGACAAAAGCTGGAAAGCTAGGGCTGACTAGGGTTGCTTCTTGGCTGCATTGGGGATGCCTTATACTGCCTCCCTCTATGATAGGAACCCTTAGGTTTCTATCGAAGAGGAAGCGGGAAAAGGCGGATAAACGATCACTTCGAGGATCGAGCTTTCTTGATCTCTATAAGGGATCAACCCTCCTTAATCTCTATAAGGGATCAACCCTCCTTAATCTCTATAAGGGATCGACCCTCTTAGGGTTTTGGCCTACTGGCTAAAATATATTTTCTTCATTGATTGCCTAAAAAGAAATAGTTACAACCCTATTTATAGAGACTTCTAATCAACTTCTAATTTAACTTGGACTCCTAAAATAGACTCATACTTGGACTCTTAATCAAATAGACTCCAACTTCTACTAGAACTCCTATTCAAATAGAACTCCTATTCAAATAGAACTCCTACTAGGACTCATAATGGAGTTGACTAGACCGACCAACATGACTCAATAAAGAATATGACTCAATAGATGAGGACCTAACCATGTTAGGGTTCTATCAGACCCGCCCTCTTCAAATTAGCCTTGTCCTCAAGGCCGAGTAGCATCAAATTCTGGAAGCACTTTAATATTTGTCGTGCATCACAACCCTTTGATCAATTAAGTAGGATCTCTACTTGTTGTAAGCAATGGGCCGATCTTCTGGTGTAGTAATCATTGATAGTCTTCTGAAGGATCTTCTCTATCTAATGGCTAGTGGCAGTTCCATGTCTTCTTTTGAGGATCATCACTTCGAAGTCTTTTATAGATATAAAAAAGAAATCCACAAGTAGTTCTTTGCCCTGTATGATTAACTGTATCTTTGAACACTTGTTATTACAAGTTAGGATTCATTCATCAGCAACCTTGATTTTAAATTTGTCAGTCTTCAATGGGATAGTTCAATTGGTTAACAAGCTTTCTGTCCATAAAATTATTAGTGCTACTAGTATTGATTAAAACAGTAACAGGTTGATGTTTTAAAATTTCTTCAATTTTGGTTGCGGGTTAGAGTAGCCAGCTAGTGCATGCACTGTATGTGTGATAAGTCTAATATCTTCATCGAAATCCATGCCTTCATAATTGGATCCCACATCTTCAGTCTCTGATTCTTCCTTAATTGGCTCAATCGTGAGAAGTTTGACATAGCCTTTATGATCAGACTTCACATTATCAGTTTTTGATTCCTCCGTAATTGGCCCAATCGTCAGAAGTGGCCCTTGTGTGCATCAGTTTTCATTATAATGCGAGCACAAATCCTTAACTAGACTTCGACCATAACTCAGTTTGAGCTGAACTTGAGTGCGACTTGAATATGGTCTTTGGGCTTGAACTCCTATTGATCTTGGTTTAGTTTTATCAAGATCAAATTGGAGTCTGACTTGGTACTTTGGTTCGGTTGAGTTGGACTTTGGATCGAACTTTGTTAGATCAAGTGGTGGGGTGGCTCCAGCTTTCATGATCTAACTTTGGTTGCTAAACCCTAGTTGAACCATAAATGTTAGGTTGTGGATGAAACAAAGTAAGCTAGATTCCAACTCAAATGCAATGATTTGGTCTAAATCAAATAATTTGGAATAAGTCATATTTGAAACACGGGCACCATTCACCTGATTGAGCTTGTTGTGGTTCAAAACCCTACGTCCTCACCTCCATAATTGGCTTCCTCCTATCCAATGATCATGACCTTGAGTGAGCACCCTATGGCGGGTGGTTCCTCCCCTTCATGTCAATTGCTTCCTCTCCAATAGTCGCGACCTTCAGTGCACAACCATCAAAGGTCCATTTTCCAACACCTAGCAATGTCACTATTGCGCGTGAGAACATCCCATCAAAGGTCCATTTGTGCACAGCCCCGTCTCCCTTGAATGATGAAGTGGACCTTGATGATCATTTACTTTGGTGATGAAATTGTTGGACCTTTGATGTTAGTCTTCTTTTGTTTTGTTATTTTTGATATTAGATTAGTACTTTAATGCTTTATAGATGGTTAAATATATATAATTTGATGTTCTAGTGATGATCTTTCGAGTTGGTAATGATATGAAACCCACGTATTACCCATTTTTTCGATAAGGATTGTTTTCTATCCTTAATTATATTTTTTATAAATTTTATATTGATGAGTTCCTTGATTTGTTCGAGCGAATGCCTAATGCTAGGGCGTCTTGGAACCTTTGCACCTTTTAACTTCTAGCCTTTGACAACACCAGTAAAAATGGATATAGTTGCAAAAGGTACACCTAGGATTAAGGATAATTAAGAAACAATGATATGTTACTAACATAGCTGTTACCAGCCATTTAACTGGCCTGTTATTTTTTCCCACCTAAAGATAATAGAAAACATGTGTAACATATAGGTAAGTGATGTCTCTCTTCTTGATGTAATATTCCTGTTTATCCCTTTCATAATTCATATGTAAATATTTGTAGGTGCTGTCTAACGCTTTATTCCCTGAATGATTAGATCATACTTACTAATACCTCTACTCATCATCATGCTAGTGTCAGCCTACTAAACCCTAGATGTGGGATGACTGAATTGGATGTAGTACTTGTGTTGTCCCGTCTAACACTTTATTCCCTGGTTGATTAAATCATACTTACCAATACCTCTACTCATCTTGTTTATAGATGTGGGATGACAGAATTGGATGGAGTAGTACTTGTGTTGTTTTAATTGAACTACTAGTCATTGTTGAGACCATTGTCTTGAACATCTCTAATATATAGCTAAATATGCTGAAGTAAGAATTTGAGCAGACATAAGCATCACATTATGCAGAAGCCTTTTTCTCCCCTCCTTTCCATCAGCGAATTTCACAAAAATGTAATTATTTGTTTCTTTTTTCTTGTCTTCAGTTACATGATTAATTAATATCGTATTCTTACTTGATGTTAAAGTTGCTTCTTCCACTTACTTTGGTGATGATGACATTGATGTCTTTTGCTTTGACACAAATGAAAAGACTGTTTTATCATTGCAGTGCTATATTGCATTTTGACAAAATTGTTGATAACCAAACCTGGCTAATTTATTTTATTATTTCCTTGTGTAATTATTTTTCTCATTCCTTTGTTTCTTTGTTCATGCAGATAAATCTTTCTTTTGCCCAGAAAAGTATGAAACATAAAACATTACTTGATGATTGTATTGCGCTTGTGAACTATCAAAGGATTGGAGTAAAATTGATGAAAATGTGGAGAAACTGGGTGCAATAAATACAATAGATAGATTTTTGTAACTTTTTTAATTTTTGATCTTATAGGTCAAAAATGGGCCAAACAACAAGCACTATTTCCTAGCAACATATGTGGGATAGAAATTTAGGAAAATAAGAAGTAGAAGTAAAATAACATTTTAGAATTAATAAAAGCAATATATTTGGATTTGTGTGTCACAGCCTCAGTCTTTGTGTTGTTCCTACCTTGTTGACCCCAAAGAAAGACGACTCTTGGAGGATGTGTGGATAGTCAGACCCTTCTCGATTCCTTGACTTGAAGATATGCTAGATCTTCTCGTTGGATCTAGTTGGTTTTAGAAGCTTGACCTAAGAAGTGGATATCATTAGGTTTATATTAGACCTAGAGACCAATGAAAAACAACATCTAAGAGTCAAGATGGTCTATACGAATGGCTTGTCATGCTATTTGGGCTATCCAACACCCCAAGCACTTTCATGTGCTTTATGAATCAACTTCTATACCTCTATATAGGCAAATTTGTTGTTGTATACTTTGACAATATTCTAATCTTTAGAAAAACCAAGGGAACTCATTTAAGACATCTTCAACAGGTTCTTACCACTCTTCAAGCTGCTGAGCTATATGTTAATATAAAAAAGTGCTCATTCATGCAAACCCATGTTCCTATTCCTAGGCTTCATTTTTATCAAAAGGTGGTGCCACTGATCCATAAAAGATCTGTCATTCTTACCTCTAATCTCCTAAACCCTTCTGAAGTTTGAAGTTTCTATATATTAGTCTCTTTTTATAGGAAATTGATTAGTGTTAAGCTCCATTATGATACCATTTCATTGATTGTCTAAAAAAGGTGAGTTTTCTTAGACCCTAGCTGCTACCAAAGCCTTTGCTGACATCATAGCGAGATGGACCTCCGCTCCTATTTTTATACACCCTAACTTTAGTAAACCTTCTAAGGTCACTTGTGGTGCCTCTAGCATATGAATAGGAGGAATTCTACATCAGCCTATTGCCTTTTGCAGCAAGAAACTCAATGATGCAAAACAACATTTTTCTATCTACGACAAAGAATTCTATGTGATTATGCAATGTCTTAGGTATTGGTGATATTACCTTCTGTTGCAAGAGTTTATCTTGTCTGACCACTAGGCCCTAAGATACATAAATGCTCAGCATGCCATGTATGTTGAGTCTCTCGATGAATACTATTTTGTAATTAAGTATTATTCTGACACTCAAAACAAGACTTCCGATGCCCTTGGGTCAAGTTTCTTCAATATTAATTACCTTGAATGTCAAGGTAATGGGATTCAAGCTTTTAAAAGAAGAGTATACCCAATGTCTAGACTTTAGCTGCATCTATCAAGAAGTCCAAGATGGAAACTATCGTGAATATACGGAGTTCACTCTTAGTGATGATTATTTTTTTTGATTCACTAGATTGTGTGTTCCTTGATCTTCCCTCCAAGACATGTTGGGGAAATGCACGTGGGAGGATTAGTAGGTCACGTAGGCCGAGACAAGACCATTACATTAGTTAAGGATATATTTTATTGGCCTTCCTTAAAGTGAGATGTTGCTTGAGTGGTGTTGCAATGTTGCACGTCGAATTGTCAAAACTCGGAAACACAATATTGGCCTATACACCCCATTACCCATTCCACATTATTGGAAGACGTGAGTTTAGATTATCTTTGGACTTTCCAAAATAGCCTATGGTCATGACTCTACTCTAGTTGTTGTTAATCGATTTTCAAAAATGACCTATTTTATCCTGTGTAGTGAGACCAACAATGCCTCACACATAATTAAATTATTATTTGGAAAAGTGGTTAAGTTACAAGAATTTGCTTTCAACCATGGTGTTCGGGATGTGAAATTTGTTAGCTACTCTTGAAAACTTTGTGGAAAATGTTTGGCACGACATTAAAGTTCTTTTCAGCCTTTCACCCCTAACAGATGGTCAAATTGAGGTTGTTAGTGCTTCTTTGGGAAATTTTCTTAGATGTTTAGTTGGGGAGAAATAGGAAAACTGGGACATTCTTTCCCACTCTAGAGTTGCATACAATATCTCTGTCAATCTCTCTATTGGAGAAAGTCCATTTGAAGTTATCCTCGGCTATACTCTTTGCACACCCATTGACCTTGCACGCCTTTCACTTGACCATCGTGCCTTTGATCCAGCTTACTCTTTCGTTCAATATATCCATGATTTGCATCTTGAGATTCAATGTAAAATTGCCTTAAGTAATAAAAGTTACAAACTTACTGTTAATGTATATCATTGGAGTCAAAAAAAGTTTCAAGTTGGTGATGATGTCTTGGTTTGCATTCGCCTTGAGGGATTCCCAAAAACTCATTTAATAAATTGCATGTCCTAGCCATTAATCTTCCCATTATGGATTTAATGCATATATAATTGATGTGCCTTTTAACTTGATCCTTTCAACTTTTGAGCCTCTTCTGTTAGATAAGTTAGGATTGATATGGCACTAAGAGAGGGGGTGAATTATTCCTATTGTAAATTTAAGAAATTTTGGAATTTTGATTTAAGAAATGAGATGAGTGTGAAAAAATAATTCAACCGAGAAATAAGCACAATTAAGAGAACAAGTAAAGATAGAGAGGCAAACCAATTTTATAGTAGTTCGATCTTCATTACCTACGTTCGCCCTTGATTCCTCTTCCCTCGAGGTCTTCGGCTTTCACTATCAATCTTGCTTCCAACATATGAAAATAAACAACTCTTTACAACTTTCTCCTTTTCAAGGCTTAGGAGAATTTTTGACATCTGATCGCTCTAAAAAATCTCACACATTCTAAACTTAGTAACTCTACTAGAAACTCTAGAAGGTGAAACTTAAGCAAGATATAGGAAGAGGATCTTAACACTTGAAAACTCAAGAGTAATTACCTCTCGGCCATTCTTGAAGTGGGGGTACTTATAGCCCCCAAAGAGCCCCAAAATGTGGTGTAAATCATGGGAAAATGGCCAAAAACAAAGGTAATGGTGGTTCACTGTTCCAAATGGTAGTATTGGTGACATTTTGAAACGATGTTGCTTGGGCTGTTCGCTATCTTGGGTGGTACCACTGCTTGGATTGAGCAGTACTACCGTCGTTAAGCAACACTAACGTTGCTCTAAGCGGTACCACCACCTCCTCTAGGTGATACCATTGCTCATACATAAAATTGGCCCAGCAAGGGTCCAAATCCAACTTGAATTTAGCTTGAATTTAGCCCACTTCGGCCTTAATCTAATATAACACAAATATAGCCCAATTAAAGTCTAATTTTAGCCAAATTATCTTTAAATGTCTTTTAAATAACAACCACTTCCGACACATTGCCACAACTTGCGGCATGTTATGGACTTCTGGTATCTTGTTCGATCTTTCAAACTTCGTCTAAACCATCGACACATCACCCTATCTTTCGGCACATCCCTTAATCCTTGGACATGTTGACTTTGCTATGACATCTGACCTTCCGATGTGATATACGATTCTTGGGCACGATGCTCGAACCTCTAGCATGAATTCTAATCTTCAACATGACAATCTATTGAAACAACGTCCGACTTTTTAGTCTGACATTTGCCCTTCGGTGGTCTGAGTCTATGGTCGAAGTATTTCTTGCATCACTTGGCATACTATTAGTTTGTTAAATTCATCAATTAATTTTATCATCAAAATTTGAGACAATTCATGTAGGCAACAATCCTCTTAAAGCATTAACTCTCCCACAACACAAGGATGACATAGAGGCTATTCTTAATAACCGCCTTATTATATCTGCTACCAAGGTTTGTCATCTTGTACCGCATTGACATACCGAGCTTAGCTTGATACGGTACGGTACAAGTATACCGAGCAGTATGCCAAAGCATACCGCTCGAAATTGAAAATTAAAGATAAAAGGGAGACATCGCCTTGTTTCTTCTCCCTTTGTGGGGAGAAAAAACCTTTCTTCCCCACGAAGTCTCAGTGACATCGTTGAGGCTTCTTCTTCCCGTGCAAATGAAAAGTCGTTGCCTCGTCGCCTTAGACGGGGAGGAGGTGACATCTTAGCGGAAGAGCATAATGATGGATCGGGATCGTCGAGGGAGAGCGGCGTCGGATCTCCAGGTTCTCTCTCTTCTTCTCCCTTTCCTTCTTTGGCTCATATTGCCCGGTAATAGGCTGTCACGAACTTAGCTGGTTTTACTTGAGTCGTGCGGCACCCTTTCATGTTTGTTCGCAAAGGTCAACCTCCTTGAAACCACTTATGGTCCTTTCGGACCTATAAAAGAGAAAACAGATTAGAGAAATCATTTCACACGGAATCCACAAGCAACAATTTTAGCAAACACTTTATACCAATGCAAATTACAACCATGGACTTCGCTAGCTCTGAATGGTTGCACACAAAGAATCATGGATATACACGAGCATTATATAGATCAAAATCCCCACAAGTGTCCACATGACATAACTCTCATTTATAAACCGAAAATGGTCACGAAAGTTAACCACTACTGCTAGCTCATTACTTGCTATACAAAGCATGAACAATGATCGAAAGACATGGATATACATGAGCATTATATCGAGCACCATGTTTATATTTTTGTCCATGACAAGGCAGCGACAGTCGAAATCGATCATTACCGATCGATTTTGGGCGGTAACAAAGCAGAAACAACCCTAATCTATGGTACCACTCTGTAGCAAAGCAGAAACAACCCCAATCTATGGTACCACTATGTAGCGGGCTATCGACATACCTGTCTGTTGGTGGATTGGTATGTACCGCCCGTACCGGGCGCTCTCGCTCAACGATAGACCCTGTCTGCTACTAGCATCACTCAATACTTTCTTGTCAAGTGGCATGATCATCCAGCTTCAGATATCGGTTGGATTACTCTGAAGGGACTTCGTAACTTTGCACCAGACTTATTGGACCAATATCTTGCAAATCATTCTCCCGGTTCGAATTCTTTTCCACTAGAGTAGAATGATGGAGAACCATCTGGCTTTATAAAAGGATTTAGAATAGTTTATTCTAGGCAAAGAAATAAGCCAAAAATCATCAATTATTTGGCCAAGGAACTCCAAGAGGTGTGTGGAAAATTGAAGTCTTTTGGGTCTTTCTAGGTGTTAACCTTGGGACTCTACTTTTGTGTTGACTGCACTCTTGTATTAGGTGCACTCTTTAATTCTCAGCTGTTATACGTTTCTTTACACTTGGGATTCATTGCCTATATGATTGTATCGGGGCTTCTAACCTCTTAAATAGTGGAGCTTATCAATCGATCAAATACTTAAGATTTGAATGAAAAGCTTGCATCTTGTCTACTCTTCTGGTCTGTTTCTCTCCTCTCTAATCTCACTTCTTTCTTGTTTTCCTTGCTCTCTTGCTTTCTCTTCCCTTCCCTTCTTCTTTTCTTCATCATAGGGAGTGGTGGCTTCTGTGAGTAAATAAGTAATATAGTATGCTACTGCTAATGAGACTCTTTAATAAATAAAAAACAAAATGGCCACCTACATCTCTTGCCTAAGTAGAATTTTGTGACCTATTAAGATTTTAATGGACATTTTCTAGAAGCTATGCCATCTTAATCTATATTTATGATCAGCTTTCTCTGTTTCATGAGTCTCCTATTGACAAGAAAGCCGGCATTGTTTTAAATGAACTCAAACAGGACTAATTGAACCAAAATATTTCAAATAAAATTATACACAAAGGATTAGTATGTTATATCTAAAAAGACAAGCTTAGATCCATTTATAGAGTGTTTGCTGGTCTTGTTCCTCCATGTGCAGCTGTTAAAGCCTACCAAGCAATCAGTCAATTATTTAGATCCTACGAAACAACAAGGCCGTAAGTTCCAACTATTTGGGATCAGCTACATGGATCTTTTACCATCATTGAGATCTTTAAAAAACTTATTTAAATCTTATTTACAGTTTCTATTAAGGTTTTTTAGGTCTTCCTCTATCTTTTCTCATACCATTATCGGTAATCGTTTTATCACTTCTAACTACTGGATTCGTAGGTTTTCTGAGCACATATTGAAATCAATTTTTTTTATCTTGATATAAATTCTAAGTTGCTGCTTGCAAGTGGTGTTAATGATGAAAATGAATATTAAGCTGACATTATTGTATTTGGTACAATATCATAATATTGTCATTTAAATTGCTTGTGTATCTTCTTTTAGTAGTACTTTTTTGGGATTTGGAGTCTGTTTGAATTAGCTTTTAAGAACCTTTCAAATTCAGCTTAATGACTTAAGGTTAATGAGTTACCCCAACTGGAGATTTTGGCATGCATTGGTAGTTACATGCAATTTATGAAGAAGATTGCTTAGCAAAAAATATTGGAAAAATTTGCATATTGAATATGTTCGCCAATATTTTAATGGTTTGATTCACATATATTGGTGGTTATGGGAAATTTAGACTGAAAATAACTAATCTAAGGATTGCTGATGATAGAATGTGATCTTGAGTCCATAGAAATCTAAATAGATACACCACAATTGTAATTATTTGCAGGTTTTCGAGCTGTTAAGTAGAGCTGGTGAATCTGGTAGGTCTTATGGTTAATGTCCATTAAACCATCTTATATTCTTGAATCTAACCATATTATATTCTTGAATCTGGTGAGTGCTGACTTCTGATTAGTCGTTATTCAGAAATATGAGGTTGCAGCAAAATATTTTGTGTTCTGAGGTTGCAGCAAAATATTTTGTGCCTTGATTTGTTAAACATCTAGGTTAACTTAGTCACTGTGATTTAATATTCCTCTGTAAGGGATATTCCTATTTGCTTTGGAAAATGGCATTATAACTTTGTAATGGTTAAGAAGAGGTGATTGAACAACATGTCAACAACTACCTCTTTTGGTTTGGCCCTAATAACTTCATCAGTATTCTTTGTCATCTATGGCATGTGGCTTGATTTGTGTTTATTACATTCACGTGGCTGTGTAATGAAGATTCTTGTGGCAATAATCATACTACAAGCATGGTCGTAGAGTACTTCAAGCCTTGGCTTTGACGTTTATGATCTTTTACTTTTCCTACTATGGACTATTTTGAGATTTGTAGCATTGTGTTGCAACTGAAGTTGCAATTTCTTCACAATAGCTCATCCCTATTATTATAAATACCATGTTTGCCAATGGTTTGTCTCTTTATATGTCTATTTTGGCAACTGGTTCGGCCGATACACATATTGACCTTTACTGTCCAGAGAAAAAAAATGAAATGTTGATCGGTAATCATGGATATGGTCCTTGGTTGCACTGTAAAAATACCAATTGGTGCATACTAGTCTGGGCAGTATTTGATTCCTTGATGTTTGATATTTTGTTTAATTATGTCTGAATTTATTGACTTCGTACACTACTAGATATGTTCAGAATATACTATGAGCTGTATTTTGCTTGTTACTAAGTTTTTGTCATTCTATTTCACTACTAGTTTTCTGTGTTTTAAACATTTTCATATATTTAATGTAGATTTACTGCATGTTCAATTTAATGTCCAGATGCATAGAACTGTCCTTTTCTTTTTTGGCACTATACATTTGTTTTATTTTTAACTAGAATCTTTATATTGTGTTAAATAGCATGTCTCATGTGCAGATATTATTAACGATATGCTAAGCAAGGAAATGAATGTTGAAGCTGTGGACCTTATTTGTGCTTTTGAGCTGAAGGACAAGTATCCCCCTTCGCCCCTGCTGGTTTCCTTTCTGCAGAAATCTACACTATTTGCAAAAGATGAACGAATGGAAGGACAATCTTCACTGAAATCACAGGTATGATGCATTTCTCTTTCTTTTTCTTATCTTTGTTTTATTAACAAGTGCTGAAATCATTTCGACTATTTGGGTTCAGTGGCATCATATACACTATTTAGAAGGCACCTTGATTGAAACATTTGCTGGGCTTTTTTTGGCTATTTGAAAAGTATGTAGAGACGTTTTGTTTTCAGATCTTATTTATATATTTTACTGGAAAACCTTAGAATTAATTTGATGACTATGAAAATAATTGATAGACAATAAGTTAATTGTTCAACAAATGTTATGGTTTGTATCAAGGAGTTCACCCAATGATGGTTGTAGATAATAATGTCTTTAATGATGCCTAAATACAAATTAATGCCACTAATCATACATTTAACAAGCTGCATTTATGTTTAGTTACCCTTAATTTGGCACTAAAAGTAAGATATTGACCCTAATCACATTAACTTTATGTAATGGTGCTAATATGGAGCTAATCATATCAAAAGCTAACTAAAAGTGCCCTAATTCAAATCAATGCTACTAATCACACAATTAGCAAGCTGTGTTTATCCTAATTTGGCACAAAAAATGTGATTGACCCTAATCGTCATGAACTAGATTTAATGGAGCTAATCTTGTCAAAATTTAACTAAGTAGAAAGAGAATATATACCTTTTAATTTGAGTAATCGTCCTCTAAATCAAGGTTCGCTGTACCGGTCCAAATACAGCTCGGTATGCTTCGGCATACCGAGCGGTACAAAATAAATAATATTTTAATGATTAAAAATATTATTTTTTTAATACCAGAAAAATTAGAAAAAAAAGTTGGGTTAAGGTTTGTAAGATAGAAATTGGTATAGATTCAACAAAATCAATGTAAATTAGGCAAAAATAATGTTACATATCTTTTTTGAGCTTTGAGGAATCGTTTTGAGAAAGTGAGAGTTTGAAAAAGAGTGAGTGTGTGAAGTGAAATGGGAGAAGGGTGAGTTTAAATAGAGTTAGAAAGAGTTTTTCGACCGTTACAGGGTCTGTAACAATCGATTTTGACCTTTTTACAGGGTTTGTAACGATCGATTTTGATTGTTACAGGGTCTGTATGGTCGATTTTGATCGTTACAGGGTCTGTAATGGCCGATTTTGATCATTACAGGGTATGTAACGGTCGATTTTGACCGTTGCAGGGTCTGTAGTTTGTACCGCCCAGTACAGGGCGGTCCGCGTACCGGTAAACTATCGGACTGGTACGTACCGCCCATACCGGGCGGTACGGAAAACCTTGCTCTAAATGACTTGTTAGAATATGTTAATCATCCCAAATGATGCTCTAATCACCAAAGATCAGCTAGAGTGACAATGTGTGAGAAAGTGAGCAAGAAAGAGAGCTAGGAAGTTGTGAGAGTGAGAGAGGGTGAAAGAGGGGAGGGATAGGGTTTAAATCAGATTTGAAAGTGGTTAAACAGTCAATTTGATCGTTGGATCAAGATAAATTTCAGTTGTCGATCAATATCGGTTGAAATCCGATCTTTACCTGACTACTACAAGTTGGTAACGGTCAAATTCCAACTGTTTCGCTCGGTCCATGGGCCGTATTGCCTGATAGGACCGTCGCTTGGATATACCTCCTGGTACAAGTTGGTCTGCATCTCGATCTTCTGTCAGACTAATACGTACCACCCGTACCATACTGTTGCAGGCAAGGTTTGCAATATCGTATCATACTGCTTGGTACGCTCGGTATGTACCGATCCGATAGAGGACCAGTATGCTTAGTGTAGCTCGGTACCTTAGTGTACCATGTGTTGGTACGCTCAGTACAGCTCGGTATGTACCATACTGACAGCTGATTGATACACCGGTATGGTACGAGATTGTGAACTTTGGTTTCAGGTGGTGCATCGATCCTTGGTTTAGATACTTGATGTTAGTGGAAGGTAAAATATAGGATAGTATTTTTCACTTGTGAAGAATAATAGCTTGGGAGTTATTGGTGTTATTCTTTTAATGTTCTTGTAGAGAGTAGCACTAATAAACAGAATGAAGTGTACTTTTGCAGTCCATTATTTGCCACATATCAGTCTGATGATCAAGAACATACTTGGTCCACAAAAGCCTAATTGGATGGACATAATTTATCAGTTGTCTGCAGATTTCTCGTTTGCTCTATTATAGATCCAACTTCTTCAATATTGCTGAGTTTTAGGGATAAGAATGGTAGATGGATCTAATATAATGTGGTTCCATGGAAATTGGATCTGGTCTTTGTTAATTAGTCACTATTTTGGTGGCTATATTTAGAGCTCTATTTTATGCTGCATATGGCAAGCTTTTTAGATTGCATGAATTACCAATTGTATTTTGCAGCGAGAAGCCAATGAGAAGCACTTGGAGAGGCTTAAATTGGTAGCCAAATGTCTGGATAACTACAAACTTGATTCATCTGAACTTGCCAGTTTCAATATCACTCAGAAGATTGCCAAGATAGAAAGGGTAATTGCCAAGGACGATGAGAGATTGAAAAATAAGAACTTGAAAAGAAAGGCTCAGGATTTGGGTCAAATTCAACTAAAAAATTATTGGTGTTCTTCAGCCAAACCATCACATAGTATCATGCCTCATTTTGGTCAGCATTATCAGGAGCAACAAAGTGCTTCACTTGCTAATCCCGAGGGCTACTATGTGAGCTTACACCGGAGGAACACTCATGATGATGGCTTTGGTCTACATAATGAATTATGTGGGGTTAGCTCACTGACAATGGGTGTCCATACTTCAGCTGGAGTTGGCAGTGAACTTGTTGCAGCAACAGCAGAAGGTACTGCTGGGTCAACACTGGAGAACAGTTCTCGTCCATTTACTAACTATGATGGAGATTTATATAAATTGCATGGGAATGAAGCACTTGATGAGAGATTAGTGGGACAACATTTTTTAGCAACGACACATCCCGAAGCCTGGATGGGTCCATCATCAGTGGCAGGACAAAATGTATACTACTCACAAGCTTCAGGCGATGGATATGGAACCGGGAGCTCGGGTACAAATTTGTATCAGCAAACCGGGAGCTCGGGTACAAATTTGTATCAGTTTGCTGATACTGTTTTAGAACGCGAAGCCTACTATGCAAATTCCAGCATAAGCAACCCCCCGACCAGTGTCCCCAACCAGAGTTACTACCCATCACACATCAGTTGAACTGAGGGTAGTTTGTTGTCAATCATCCCCCTCTTTTTCAAACCTTTTGGGGCATCAGACAACTTTGTTTTGCTAAATGTTCATCATGCACACAAGATCTCTGGCAATATCTCCAGTTCAGAACTCTAATCTTGATCATTTAAATTGGTAAATGTGTATGTTCCATAATTCTATGATCCCTAGTGCTAACTCTTTAAGATCAAAGTCTGATAGCTACTGATTCAGCTTGTTTGTATTTCTTGCCTTAATAGTATAGCTGATGCACTTTAGAGCTTAATTTGAAGGTGAGAAGTCATGGATATCATTCATATACATCGAGGAAGGAAACTTAAAACGCTTCCACAGGACATTTTATATGATTTTAGTACCCTGGCTGTCAATTTGGTGAAAGTTCATATTAACTTTTAATACTTTAATTGAATTAGGTTACAACCACGACATTTTAGTCTGGTTCATCCCACATTTGCTTTGATAGGTTAAACAGTGTTTCTCCAGTCAATGTAAAATGATGCTTGGTATGTAATGATGATTTAATCACTTGATTCGTTAAGAGGAACACGTTGCTCAACTCGGTATACACGCGTTAGAATCAAGCATTTGTTCGTACGTTGCAACTATCTTGTTGAAATACAAGTTGTACCCATGATATGTTGGATTGATCAATGCGTTAAAATTTGCTTTGCATCGTTTAGATTTTTCAATATTTCTTTTTGGCCTTGTCTTTGCTTAATTTTGTTTCGATCCGATCCTAAACCTTTTAGCCGATATCAAAATTGTTGAGGCAAAAGGGGAGAAAAACGATAACAATTGTTGCTGCCTTAAGGCTGGCCGAAGCTTGCTTACAGCCTTAGTCAGGAGTCCTAAAAAAGGCTCTGCCATGGCCACTTGCTGCAAATCGAGAGTAGTCATGCTACCCTTGGCCAAGCAGCAGCCCATGATGTGGCCAAGGAGTCTTGACCGCCTAGGGAACCCTTAGCGGTTAGGGTTTCCTAGTTGCAAATAGTAACCCTATGGTCAAGAGCTCGTAATCGCAAGGGGCGGCTTCCTGGCCACCCATGGCAGTTTGCGGCCAGGGCTCCTAGCTGCAAGGGACATCTTGGGGGCTAGGGCCCAATGTTGTCCTATGGCCAAGGACTCCCAGCAGCTGTAGGGGTGTCCCTAGCGACTAGGGTTTCCTAGCCACGTAGGATCTTTTTTCTTGTCATGTGGGGCACGCTATGATAGGGTATCCCAAAATTCTAATAAAATAATTAATTAAATAATTTTAATTAATTATTAATTATTTAGTAGTCCTACATGATGATGTATACATGATATATGATGTGGACGAATGATCATGAATTATGTGTTGTGATGTGTGTATATATGATTATTATTACTATTATTGGGGTATGCGAGCCTCTAATTTTTTCTCGTTTATTGTCGGGCCTACATTTGCATGTGATTATGTTGTAATTATGCAAAGAGGCGCATCGAGAGCATGGAGGTTCCAGTAGGACCCACGATGCCGAGACGGATGGTCATGACGCATGAGATGCGCCGGGGTGTCGATAGAACTGATGATTATGAGATGGACGATCACTTGATATGAAGATGCATCGATACACATATAGATCATATTGTGAGTAATTAGGTTCTCAAGCCTGATCACATTAGATAATGGTTCATGATCATCTGTTGTGATTATACATATATGATATGTGATTGCTCATGCACCTAATATATATATATATATATATATATATATGCATGCGATGTAAATATATATATTAAATACGTATGTGGATGATATGATATATTAGGAGGTCGAAACAAAAACCCCTTCTATGATAATATTAAGTCAATAAGCGTGAGGCAATTATATTGACCAATGTGACCTTTCATCGTTATAGGAAAAAATTGAATCCCAACATAAGTTAAGTTAGTCGAGTCCCTTGAGGCTCACATATTTTTGCGATTTGAAAATTTGCCTATGATATAAAGATGTCACCGGTGACTTGAGGACACGATATGTTTGGTCGAGTCTCTCGTGAGTATATCATCAAATCAAACTCATCTTGTAACGATAGTGATGACTTGATCGAATATCATGGTTAGTCGAGTCTCTCAAGACCATGATAGTTTAGAGGCCGAACAAGACGAGATTCACAAAGAGATGATTGACAAGAGTTGCCTACCTTTTTGGGCTTAGTGTGATTGGTCGAGTTTGTTGAGTTTATATTAAGACGTAGATTGGATCCCGATCCTCACTAGAAGTTTGTCAGAGACGTCCATTTCACGTCCTAAGGGTGTCACATGATTCACCAAAAAACTAGTGGGAGTATATTAATATATAAGTTTGTATCTTAATTGTATACTATTCTATAAAATTTGTGTATTATTCATATATGCAACATCTTTGCTTGTTAGAAATATATCGCTTGAAAACCTCCTATGTGACATACTTGATACTAATCGTCTACTGGTCTAAACTACGTGGATTAGCTTTGTGACTTGAGAATTATTCTCACGACGAAGAAAATCATGTATGTACTTGTTACGCTATTGCCCACACCAGAGGAAGGGGCAAGTGAGGATGAGATCGCTCGCTATGTGAAGTATATAGATGATTCCACTTTAGCTAATTAATATATGTTGACCTCTATGATTCTTGAGCTATAGAGGCAATATGAGAGCATGGATGCTAATTTCATCATTCTTCATTTTTACTAGCTGTCTGAGGAATATGGAAGAACTCATAAATATGAGATATTTAATAGTCTCTTCTATGCCGAGATGACAGAGAGGATATTGTTTCAAAACCATGTTTTGAGGATGATTGAGTGGATTGAGAAACTCACAGGTCTATGAATGATCCTTGAGGATAACCTGCGTATTGATCTTATACTTTAGTCCATATCATATTCTTTTTCTCAATTTATTATGAATTTTAACATGAATAAACCTGAAGTGACTCTCCCAAAGCTCCTCAATATGTTGAGGGATGCAAAAAGTACCATCAAGAAAAAGAAATCAGTTCTATATATTGGTGAGACAGAAAAGAAAAGGAAAGCTAATAAGTCTCTTAAAAAGAGCAAGGGCAAACTGGGTAAGACAATGGTTACCAAGAAAGACCCATAAAAGGACAAAGGTTAGTGCTGCCCTACGGCAAAGACGAGTATTGGAAGAGGAACTATAAAGAGTCTCTTATAGAGAAGACGAAATAGAAGCTTGAAGAAGCTTCAGGTACATTCATGCTCGATCTCCATTTATTAGATTTTTATGATAACATATGTGTAATGGATACTAGGAGTATTTATCACATCTATAATTCGTTGCAGGTTTTGTCAAGATCTAAGAGATTGGCAAGAGGTGAGATGGACCTTAAGATGCGTAATAGAGTAAGAGTTGTAGTGGTCATAGGCATGATCACCCTACATCTGCCTGGTGGAGCTACTATTGCATTAGATGCATGTTATTACGTTCCCTCTATTATTAAAAATATTATTTCTATTTCATGTTTCGTAGTTAGCAGATAAGTTTTTAAAAATAATAATTGTTCTTTGATTTTGGATGATGAGATCATCACTAGAGGAATGTTACATAATGATTTATATATAGTAGACATTGCTTCACACATCACGAATGTAAATATGTCTAAGAGGAAATGAGATGAGGTAAATAGTGCATACATGTGGATTATAGGCTAGGTAATATCCATGAAGAAAGGATACAAAAGTTGTTAGAGCATGAATACTTAGATTCATTAGACTATAAGTTATATACAACTTACGAACTTTACCTTAATGGAAAGTTGACTAACTCTCCATTTAGTTGAATTAGAGATAGAGCCACTGAATTAACGAAAGTCATACATAGCAATATGTGTGGTCCCATGTTGGCTCAAGCAATAGGTGGTTTCTCCTACATCATTACTTCTAATGATGATTTCTTCAGGTTTGGACATGTGTACTTGATAAAGTATAAGTCTGAAGCCTTCGAGAAATTTAGGGAATACAAGAATGAAGTATAGAACTAGATTGGAAAGAATATTAAAACTCTTTGATCGGATCGAGGAGGAGAGTACTCAAGTACAAAGTTCACACATTTCCTTAGAGACTAGGATTTTATCCCAAATGACACCTCCTTGTACACCTCAGCTCGTTGGTGTATAAGAAAGGATGAATCACACATTGTTAGATATGGTGCGGTTCATGATGAGTTTCGTCGACCTACTCGTCTCATTCTAGGGATATGCTTGGAGACCGTAACTTACCTTGAATTGAGTTCCATTAAGGTTGGTAGTATCTATACCATATGAGATATGGAAAAGAAAAAAGTTTGACTTTAAGATAGTTAAGATTTGGGACTGCCCTACTCATGTTATAAGACGTAAACTCTAATAAGTTGGAATTAAGGAAGAGTGGTGCAAGTTCGTAGGATACTCCAAGAAAACTTAATGAGTATTATTTATATCATTCGAGGACCAAAATGTCCTTGTTGCTAAGAGGGCATCATTCCTTAAGAAGGAACACATTTTTAATAGAAATAGTGGGAGTGTGATATAGTTGAGCAAGGTTGGAGAACCTAGCTCAAGCACCATTTTGGAGGCAGAGTCTGTTTAGATATCAACACACAAGTTCCAACTTTAAGCAGGCCTGACAAAGTATCTCTCTTTTAAAAGATATGTGGAACATACCAGTAGAAAGAATACTCAGGATATTGATTCTAAGACCTACGAGGCGGCTCTTATGAGTATGAACTCTGGGTTGTGCAAGAAGCCATTGATTCTGAGATGAATTTCATATATTCTAACAATGTTTGAAACCTTATTGATGCACCTGAGGGTATCGTACCCATCGGTTGTAAATGAATCTTCAAGAAGAAGATCAGAGTAGATGAAAAAGTAGAGACCTATAAGGCAAGACATGTGGCCAAAGGGTATCGTCAAAGACAATAAATTGATTATCACGAAACCTTTTTACCCGTAGCCATGTTAAAATCCATTAGAATTCTTTTGGCCATTGCAACACACTATGACTATGAGATCTGACAGATGTATATAAAATTATATTTCTCAATGATAACCTCGAGGAGGAGGTGTATATGATATAGACTGAGGAATTCATATCCAAGGAGAGTCTAGATAAGGTGTGCATGTTACTCAGATCCATCTATGGATTAAAACAAGCTTCTTAAAATTGAAACATAAGATTTGATGAGGCGATCAGATCTTATGACTTCGTTAAGAATGAAGATGAGCTTTGTGTGTAAAGGAAGGTAAGTGGGAGCGCTATCACCTTCTTGGTGCTATATGTAGATGACATCCAGATCATTAAGAATGATGTAGGAATGCTTTTCATAGTTAAGGTTTGATTATCGAAACACTTCTCCTTAAAGGATTTAGGAGAAGCATCCTACATCTTGGGGATTCAAATATGTAGAGATAGATCCAAGAGGATGTTTGACTTATCCCAGTCCACGTATATAAACTCTATTATCAAAAGTTTTGGCATAAAAAATTTTAAAAAATATCTAATACCGATAAGATATGTGTTAGGATATAGTACTCGTTTAAAAATTTTCTTTCGTAAAGTAAAGAGTGAACAATGAAAGCTTTTCTTTATATTTCTACAAAATCGATTTAAAAGAAGTAGAGTGATTGAGGCTCGTATCTACATAGAGAGTGATTAAGAGTAATCAAATGTAATAAGTAAAGCAATTAAAGCACACTTATATTTATAGTGGTTCAACCTCAACCGACCTATGTCCACTCCCTGAGTCCTCCTCCTTGAGGCACACTAGCGTCTACTATCGATCTCCTTTAGGTGAAGACCAAATCCTTACAATATGAGCTTACAAGGGAGACTCTTTACAAGATTTTTTTTAACTCTAAGCTCACTCCCTTCTCCTTTTCTTTTTCTAACAATTTATACAAGTTTTTTCACAGAATTTTAATCAAAAAATATTGTGTGGAATGCAAGAAAACTTAGGATATTTATAGGCCCTAAATGGCTTCAGAATTTGGACCCAAAATTCAAACACATCTTAAAAATTCGAGTACGTACGGTTCACCCGCCAGCACCGACGGTGCACTTGCCAAAAGCACCTTGAAAATAGGGTACGGGCAATTTAGCCGCCGTCTTGGGTAGTTCAGCCGCCGTCAGTCGCCCGAAAACTTGGGCGGCAGCGATACACCCGTCGCTCACCGCAGTTCAACCGTTGAAATTTTTGGAAAAGTGACTTTTCGAATTCTGACTTGAACATTATGTTGACCAATTCTCTTGTTAACTAATTGAGCTCAACTTGTGCTCAATCAAACCCCTTTAGTGGATCTGGTTCCCTCGTTGAGTTGATTTGGATTTCTTTCAAATAAAACTCAATTAGGACTCAAATCCTTAACTACGACTCAATGATTATAACCATAATGACTATCAAACTAAACAATGACCTAACTCTCATCATTCCGATAGCCTTTGACATTCTTGCGGCGAGTCTTACGGTCTTCTTCTAACGATCTTCCAACGTGTTCCTAGCGAGCTTCCCGATCCCTTAGGCAAACTCCCGACGATGTCCCACTGCATCGTCCTTGGCCTGATGCCCAAGCTTAACCCTGGCCCAACATCTAGGTGTAACTCAATTTCTTCGTCGTAGTTAGATTTGCAATACTTCCTCTAACACACACATATTATATTAAACACTTATCAACTGATTTCATTATCAAAATTCAAGATTCAATAATCTCTCCCTTTTTGATGATGACAATCAATTGATGAAGGGAGTTAAACCATACTTCCCCTAAATCCATGTCATAATAAGGAAAACTTAAATTCAAGAGAACCACATACTCTTGAATTCAAGTATCATGAAGTAATTAATATTTCAAGCAAATAATATTTCAAGGATTGTAATGAGACACTCATACATCAACAAAAAATTGAGTACTCATCAAGGATTTTTATGAATTTTAAAAAATTAAAAATCTCCCCTTAAGTTATTAACTATTTTTTCCTTTTGTTTATCAACAACCAAAGAGAAATGCCCTTATTACATAAGTCATTGCATAAGTCATCAACATATATTTCTCCTCCTTTGTCATCAATAAAAAGTTAAAATGTAAGGCGAAGGATTTTAAGTCACATGAGTCTTTGATTCCCCTTTGTAAAATACTATATGAGCCATAAAGAATTTTTTTTCTCTTGTGAAAAAGAATGAAAGAAAATAAGGGATGAGTTGTAAAGCATCATTAAGAAGAGCTCTTAATTTTGTAGAAGCAAATTTAGAAAAGAAGATTTTGAAAAAAATCTAAGAGCTACTCATGTATTTAAAATCATCTCATATAATATAATTTCAAGTAAGCGTAGCAAATAAATCTATAAAATAGCAAAACATCATTTTAATGTAAATTTTCTCTCTTTTTTGTGAATAATAAGATAAAAACATGGAGAGAGTTTTTAAGACATAGATTTTTTTTTGGGGCCTTATAAAGTATTGGAACACATTGCCCCAGTTGCCTATTGCTTGGACTTGCTTTCAAGCTCTAAGATACACTTATTTTTTTCACATTTTCTACCTTAAAAAGAAGCGAGGTGAAGATGAAGTGGTGCAACACAATTCGCCGCCATCTCTTTCGCTCGTGAGGTTCAAATTCAATCATAAGCCATACTTAACCGACGAGTTGTGATGTGCCGTAGATACCTTGTGACTGAAGTGCTGGTGCAATGGGTCAACTTTCCAATTGAAGATGCCACTTAGAAGTCCTACAAGACACTGAAAGAAAAGTTTCCAAAGTTTGATGCTGCTCAGTCTTCTGGACAAAACTTATTTGAAGGAGAGAGAAATGTTAGGATCCATTGAATTATTTGAGTCCTAATCTAATGTAAAAAAAAAAAATGTCCTTTGAGTTTCCTAGTCTTAGTAGTAGTCGGCTAGGGTTTTATTTAAAAGTTGTTATTCTTTAAGACTCCTAGTAGAGTATGGCGTAGAACCGTATAAATAGGGGTCGACTAGGGTTTTATTTAGGAGGTCTTATTCTTGAAGACTCCTAGGAGTGTAATGTCTTTGGTTAATTATTTTAACTTAACTAATGAACTAATCTTTCTGCTAACAATAAAGCAAATTTTCTTGAAGTGATCTACTCTCCTTTTTTCCCCCTTTTCAGTGATTAAGAAGATTGATCCTCTCAAAATGATTTTTATTTTTAGTTTCCCTTTAAGTGATAAAAAAAAGATCGATCCTTTTCGAAATGATTTTTATCTTTTTTATTAAATTTATGATAAAATCTTAGAGATCTCATCACTTGCATGGTCGCTTATCTGTCTCTCACTGGCCAAGGGATTCGACGCCCCTTTTCAGTGATTAAGAAGATTGATCCTCTCAAAATGATTTTTATTTTTATTTTCCCTTTAAGTGATAAAAAAAAAGATCGATCCTTTCGAAATAATTTTTACCTTTTTTTATTTAATTTATGATAAAATCTTAGAGATCTCATCACTCGCATGATCACTTATCTGTTTCTCTACTGGCCAAGGGATTCGACGCCCCTTTTCAGTGATTAAGAAGATTGATCCTCTCAAAATAATTTTTATTTTTATTTTCTCTTTAAGTGATAAAAAAAAAGATCGATCCTTTCGAAATGATTTTTATTTTTATTTATTTAATTTATGATAAAATCTTAGAGATCTCATCACTCGCATGATCGCTTATCTGTCTCTCTACTGGTCAAGGGATTCGAAGCCCCTTTTCAGTGATTAAGAAGATTGATCCTCTCGAAATGATTTTTATTTTTATTTTCCCTTTCAGTGATAAAAAAAGATCGATCCTTTCGAAATGATTTTTATCTTTTTTTTTTCTTTTAATTTATGATAAAATCTTAGAGATCTCATCACTCGCCTGAGCGAAGGGATTCGACGCCATTCCCGACGACTGCGAGGTCTTCCTCAACCTCCCCGCCCAGCTCGACCGCAGCGACATCCTCTGCGTTGCAAACTGCAGTTCACAGAACAGGAGGCGAGAGCCGCCTCAGGACATGCTTTTGGGATCTGCAACAAAAGCTTGTGCTCTTCGACAAATCTTTTGAACACACACACATGCCATCCAATGAATGCAGCACTCTTGCTTGCTTGTCCATCCTATTACCTACCGACAAATAATTGGGTTTAACGTTTACTTACGCTCATATTTGTTCTGTAAAAAGGAGTTAGGTTGACAGATATGTAAACGCGTTACCACTAATAAATGAAAAAAAAAGAGCGATCGCCCAGTGTTTAAATGCAGATTGGTAACCGATACTGTCGTGTACGCCCGACTTGAGGTACGTACGAGTTGTAGAAAATTGGAAGGATCGATTGAATGAAACCACCATGCAAAAAGATACATACATAAACTTTAAATAGAAGCATGATAATGAATGTGCCCCTTTCATTAAGATATATTAGAATTCCCATATTACTTACTAATAGTGGTGTCCAGGAATTATTATCAAAGGTTTTGATAATAAAGAGCAACCTTTTCTCGTCTTTTTCTTTTTCTTTCTAGTGACACATTTCTAAGGTACTGATTTTGATAAAATGTATTCCAGGTAAGATGCATTAAGTAAATGAAAAGACAAAATAAAAAAAGATGACTGTAGACGAAACAACTATTTTAAGGCATCAAATCATTTATCTTTATCAACGTGAAGACTGAAGAGTTTCTGCCGTTATAAAGATGAGTGAGACTAACTAATTAAATGGCCCAAAATTTTGTTCCAGCAGCCACGGGATTTGAACGGGGGGTGCAGTTTGACAGTGATTAATTATGCTCTAGAATTTGCGTTGCGATGCAAAAGAATGTCAGCAATGTACAAACACAGGTGTACACAGTTATTTGCTAAAAGAAAATTCTATAAGATAAAGCAAATTAAGAAACAGAGGGAATCTATTATCATCTTCTTGTAAACAGAAGAATTACCAACCTGGGGGTGGGTAATTGATTCACCATGCAATGCCATATCAATTCCACTGCCTCATCATTTATTTAGTGCACACACGGAAGATCTCTGTTGGTCGTCAACTACCAGTTTGTTCACTTGGAGAGCCAATAAATCACTAGGAACAGGGTGCAAGCTGCAACGATGGCAGAAAGGATAAGTGTATCCTTGGAGCGTTTTCGTCTGATGGCACCTGCAAGCACCAGAGAATTAAGCAACCAGTTTGACAAACATGTATGGGGATGATATAAACTCTAGAGATAGAAGAGGCCTGGATACCGATGACGCCTCGGATTACAGGAAATCTATCACCAAGCTGCTTCACTTTCCCCTGAACATCACCAAATAAAACCCTTTGTGATCCCAATGCTGATCTTGTCATTTGTGCTTGACCAATCACCTCGTCAATCTGGATGATGGTAACAAAATGAACGCAATTCTTCACATCAAGAGGCAAGGTCGCTGAGATATCTACCATATAATAAGATCACGGATGGAACTTATGTTTAAATTCAGAGAAGGAACAACTACCAGATACCAATTGACATGCAACCATATGAAGGATTTTTAATCCAAGATTTGTAGCTTAGAGTCAGTTAACACATTTAAAATGATACAATCTACAGTTTGAAAGTAGTATAGATGCTTAAAGAGAATGAATACAGAAGATCATATTTATGGTCTGTTTGGGATAACCACTTAATTTATCGTTGAAACAGGACTAGAAGGTACAAATTTCATATACAGATCATTGTGCAATTGAATCTCAGCTTAATGGTTGAAGTTGGTTCTCCAATAAGAAAGAGTAGGTTTTGATTGTTTTCTCATGCATGCATGTTAAAAAAATTTGGATTTTAAGGTTCGTGCTGAGATCTGGCCCCCTGTTAAACTCTACCACACCCCCTTACCTCTCCCCTTATACAAAAGTGGATAGGATTATATTTACTTATAGAAACAAAAAAACAGAGGCCATGTGCTTTACATATTAGTACTGCTTGCATCTAAACATGATAAGATACCCAGTACAATTAAAAGATGAACTAAAGCATGCAGCACCATATAAATTTCAAGCAGCTGCTAATCAGCCCACCAGAACAAGGATTTCACGATCATAGCAAACATTTACTCGGTTGGCCATTGACAGTGTCATTAGCACATGCCACACCAATGTCCTAGCAACATGTCGTCATGTGTAAAAATGGCCTAAGTAACAGAGAGAGAGAGAGAGAGAGAGAGAGATTGAACAAAAAAATGGGATGAGTTTTGTATTCAACAATGTGTATCAGGCCTGCATATGTACATGCATGCGTATGTGTTTGCACATGTGCACACAATTGTGTGCAAAGGATTGAAAACTTTATAAGCCACAGAGTAACAACAAAAGGATCCTATAAGTTTAAGAACAAAAAAGTAGAACCAATAAATATCAAAAAATTTACCCTCACAATCTAAAACCTAATGTTAATACAAATTTCACCCATAGAATATATGAATTCTATTAGCAGCACAATTTAATATTGAGAAAAAAAATTCCGATGTTTAGTATTTCAGAAAAATTCCAAATCAAAAAAATTAACTTGATGGAGGAAATTCAAATTAACAAAATGGAGAAAACATGAATGCTTGTTTTGAATATTCTGCACTAATATAGTACATTCCATCAGCCCACTGGTGGTCACAATAATTTTATTAGATACTCGAATTGGCACATATACACATGTATATATGCATGGATAGGTATATTGAATGATATGGGGTGCATTAAGTTTCAGTGAGGGAAGCCTTTCAAGATTCAGAAATGGTTTATACAATTAAAAAAGTCATCCAAAGTTGACTAATTTGCTTAAGTGATCCAAAGCTTTTCATAAGTGATGATGTTAGATCCAATAATTGATATGGCCATAAAATTAGACATGCAAGACTATATATCCCGAAAGTAAATTAGTGACAAAACCAACCACACTAAGGATTAGAAACTTACATGACTAATATTTCCATGAATTGCTGCTCTCTCCCTCAGCAAATTTACCCTAGGTGACAAACTCCCTGATCCCTGTATGAAGCAACTCATCAAAAAATCACAGGTAATATAGTATTAACCAATATTTTGATCTTTGCTCACCATAGATTCACTGATATCATCCCTAACTGAGTAAAGAAGGTCAGCATGCTCCCTTATGGAGTTCAAGTTCCCTTTAGTTCTTCTAAATTCCTAACCATAATTTGAGCTAAATATCAGATAAGTTCTCAAAGAAAGTATAACCAAGGGAAAGAAGAGAAAAGGCATCAAGAAGATAAGGAAAGTAACAGAACAGACATGTTCATGGCATCTTGGTTTTCTTAAATGAATTCACGTTAATGTTAGCACCACAAGCAACTTCAGGACATGGTTTCTCTTTCAATTATTAACACTGGTAAGTCAACTAAAATTCCAAAAAAATTCAGAAACAAAGACATTATACATCTTGCCAGAGTAACAAAAGGTAGATATAAAGGTGATGATTGACTTGATACTAAAAAGGGTGTATCCAGTGCATGAGGCTCCCGCCAACGCGGGGCCTGAGGAGGGTCAATGTATGCAGCTTATATTTAAAGAGACTATGTCCACAACTTAAACCCTAGTCTCCCAGGTTGCAAAGGAGCAACCTTGCTGCTGTACCAAGACCCGCTCTCATAGCAGCAGTATCAATAGGAAAAGTAATTGGCATAGGTAGTCTGCACACTACTCAAGAACACTTTGCATCAATGCATGAGATTCTTTACCAAGAAAACTAAAATAAATTACTGCTGATAAATGCATATTCCATTTACAGAGATGACTGCAAATCATAAGAAATAGGTATTTTCATATACTAAATGAAATATCTTATAAATTTATTTTATAGATCAACAGATGGATTATGATGAAAACCATGAACAGGAGATATCATGACTAAAATGCATTGAATTGCAGGGAAAACAACTGGTAACCAGAACCATATATGCTAACGACTGAGTCCATCAAATACAAACTAATGTTATGTCAAATGACAATCTTAGACAAGCAGGAAGCTATTAAGCATATTGTCATTGGTTTGTAGTAAACAAATTATTCAGGGAACGTTGGGACATTACAACATTTCTGAAAACTGTTTAGCATAAGGCTTCATAATTTCATTGATTTGTCGCTGAAAAGTTTGCAGTAACAAATAGGAAACCCAATGTGTAGCCAAGTAATCATTCAGCATTTGCATGAATGCATCTACCGTGGGATCTGACAAATACATATTCAAATAATTAAGCATATCTCGAATCTTTGGTAGATTTAATGGGCAAACAGAACTTATTGCTGAGTATGCCAAAGGAAAATGCAATGCAAAGATATACAAGCATTATTGTCCCCTTCTTTATAAAGACATAGATATTTGTTATCTAGATCAACAAATATAACTAGCCAGAAGGATAAATTATCAGCTACTCATAAACACGGTATAGAGCAAAGTAGTATACATGTAATACACAACCATACAGAATCACTCATAAAGCTTACATATAGTGGTAAAATAATAGTGGGAAAAAATCTTAAGTTGTGGTCAAATATCTTTTGGCTATTTATTTTTCATAGCAATAATTTCCTACTCTTCTTTAAAGACCCTTTTCAACCTAAGCTGATAATCTGTTAGTTGCATGAAGAAATATCTTTCTGTGCAAAAAGGGTTTAGCTTGAAAGTTCAATGAGAATAAAAAAAAAAACAAGTTCTAGAAGAGTGGGCAGTGATGATTCAGCTAGAAAATTAGTTTACTAAGCTGTCAGGCTGATATAGCAAAAGTATTGAACATAAAAGCGAAAACACCAACCTGTGTGAATTCATGAAGTATATCTCTATGCCTTGCAAGTTTCTGGTTTATAGCAGTTGTAGGTGCTGCTGACGCAGCACAACGGCTCATGGCATCATTAACATCCAGTAACTTCTCGAGTAAGGACTGGATTTCCATCTCCATGGATTTCCATGATCTGCTGGATCCTATAGTGGGTGATCCATTGTCTCCATAACCTGAATACCCGTCTTTTTTATTTTTGTGGAAAGATGATATTAACTGATTATCAAGGACATAATAGACAGGAAAATACAGGAATACATATTAGAGTATAACTAAGTCTACATGTAACTCATTTTTCTCAGGGTATTTGTAAATGAGCAAAAAATAATGAAACTAAGCTAGTTATTATAGGGTGGGGGCAGGCGGCGGTGAGGGAGTTGGGATGCACTATCTAGTAATGTCTATATATCAAAAACCACAGAAACTTTAGCAGAAAATCAAATGCATAACCCAAATGTTCACTTTCTCTGGAGACATTGTTATATGCTCATGCTTTACTGGAAAATAGTAATAGCTATCTTCTTAGTGTGCACTTTTTTCATCGACAGCTACACAAAATAAACTCTGATATTGCATGCATTTCTCGTAGTTTCTTTTACATCAGATATCGTTAGTCTCTAGATCAATATGCAAATAATAGATACATGCAAATTGCAGTGCCTGCTCAAGAGCTTCAAGACTTGTCCCCCCATGAAAAACCTAAAAGATAGGCATACAACTTCATTCCAATGGCTGGAAAACTTGGATTTCTGACTCCAAATCACATTAATTTCCTCCTCATTTCCGATTTTCTCTACTCCAGTTCTCGGAAGTCTTCCAACCATCTAGATCTGATTACATCACTAGAGCCGTAAAGTAATATTTCTTGTATTCCTATTTCCTAATTAGCAGTGTATAAGCACATGTAGAAAAAGTTTAGAATTGCTTCATGCGTGTGAACAAGTATTAGCCAGATTATTTATTGCGATCTGATTACTACACAGGGAAATCGTACCACCCACGATTCGATTTTCAATCGTTCTAAGAATTGGGGATCAAATCAAGACTCTAAATGTGAGAATGGCGGTAATTTTATTCCGATTCTTTAAGCTTAACATTAAGTGCGGAATCCAAGGCATCGGACGAGGTGAGATCACAGGGAAAAATGAAAAGGAGAGGGAACTAGACCGGAGGAAGAGTGGGTGAATCTGGAAGCCAGCTTGGCGTAGGAGGAGAGCTTGACATCGAGATCGCCCTCGATCTTCATGGCTTCCTTGCGGAGCACCTCCCACCCGGATTCTTGGAGGTGCAGGCTCGGATCCCCCATCCCTCCTCTCATGTCGCTTCTCCTTATCCTCCTCCGCCACTTCTGCTATGAGAGAGATGGAGCACAGAGCGGCAGCAACCAAAACTAATTCGTATAATTTCCGCGATCGACTCCTGGGATGATACCTATATCATCCTTTTCCTTTTCCCCCCTCTCGGTTATGCAACCTCCCACAACTCACAAGCGATCCAATATATATATATATATCTATATATATATATATATATATATATATATATATATATATATATATATATATATATATATATCGATTTTTCTGAAAGAAATCTTTTTAAAAGGATTTTTTCAGATGGCACCCATTTTCTTTTTTCTCAAAAAAAATATTATTTATATTTTTTATTTAAAAATTTTAATATTTTAAAATTATCTTTTTATTTTGTAAATAGACATAAATATCATCTTCTTCCTCTTCCTCCTCCTCTTCTTCTAGTTTTCTTTATCTTCTCCTTCTATAGTATTGAGAGGGTGACAAACAAGATTAGAGCACAAGTTAGGAAGCAATAAGTGATGATAAGCACAGGTGGTGACGATCAAGATTGCAAAATTAGGAGATAATGATCGATGAGAAGTATGAGAGACAACAACCAATAGTAAAGAGCGTTGGGGAGTGTCGATGAGGGGAGTGTCGATGACAAGCAGGTGATGTGGTGTAAGAAAAAAAAGAATAAAATCAGAATTAGAGAGCTTGTAAATAATATAATATAATTTTATTATTTTTTAAAGAAATTATAAATAGTAAAGGGGTTGTTAGTAGTAAAAAAATGGATTCTAATAAGCTTCTTTTCCCAACCAATCACCTTATATTACTAAAATTTTAAAAATACTACTCACCATATATTACTAAAATTTTAAAAATACTCCTCCAAAAACTGTCATTTGTTTTCTTAAGTAAACCCTATGGATCGATCCATATGATAGATCAATCCAATTGGATGGACTGGTCGGTTTGATCTCATGAGATTGATTTAATAGAAACCGCTCTTTAGGGTAGGCTTATATCCTTTCCCTCCTACCAAAGCACCTTTCTTGCTCTCATCTCTTCTATCCTCACTTGTTCTAAATTGTGATCACAATATTCCCTCAGAGAAATCGAGGTGCTTTTAGCTAGGGCAGTATATGAGGTAGGTGGTATTTTATATCTTATATTTTTTTCTTATTTTATGTTCTTTTAAAGTGTTTTTCATTTGTATTTATAGTGTTATTGATTTTATCCTCTTCCATACAAGATAACCATATTCTTAGTATAATCAACCTTGATGATGTCACGAGTATCGTCGACTGATGAGTCAACATGATCATGTTGGTTACAAGTGTCCTGCAAGTAAATCACATGAGTGATAACACATATGATACATTATACACTTTTTAGTTATTTAATATTATGATATTTTTTTTATTATTATTATTAGATTAATATATTGTGATGTCCATAGATTTTTGTAATGGGAATTGAATAATGATAAGACCATGACAATGAGACCAATTCGATTTTAAACACATATATCAAAATAATCGCTATCATTTGTTTCTCGAGAGTGACATCACGATAACTGGATATATCATTGTGTTATATACACATCTATTTGATGGAGTCAGCTAATCTTATAGCTACTTGTGTGGGGACACTAGGGATATAGCGCATGTGCTCATTAGAGAATAAGTTCACTGATTGATCTGCTTATAAAATATTAGATAGTTAATAATGATTCTGTAGTCTCAGTTATATGTTTGCTCCTTAGACTTTAGATACTAAAGATGTCTTATTTGAGTGCTTCATTTTTTTATATCTAACCTATGGGTCAGAGAGTTTCAGATCTAGTAATGTTAGTAAGTGTCAATAGAGGATCATTCACTCTCAGTATCATGAGAGGAATATCTTATGTATTCTCGCTTAAGCAAGTCCATATACAATGTCATTCAGATTAAGGGAGAAAGAGTTATCCGAGAGAATCTGATTAAAGTGAGACTCAAATGGATTCCGTATGAGGCCTAATAGTACAATGCTCGACATATGATATCTCAGAGTGTTAGATTGATGAAGGTCTATAGATATATGATAACTGAGGGCAAACAGGTCCAATAGATTAGATCCCCCTATACCATTTAGGGGCTATGTCATAGTGGCCTAGTACGTCCATAATTGATGAGTAGAGTGAATTATTATAAGATAATAATTCACTAAGTCAGAAGGAGTAATAGTAGGTGCGACTAGCTAGTTTGGTATTAGGCCTAGATGGTCACACACATATGCTGAATGACATAACAAGTAGAAGTTTGGATACAAGATAGTTGAATTAAACTGGCATTGGGTCATAACCATGCTAACTTGATTTTGGGCCACTTGGGCTTGAACCAGGGCTGAATTAGGCTTGATAAAAGGTCAATTCAATGTCTTAAAAGTTACTTGGGCCATGATACTGCCAAGTCTAAGCGGTGTTACCACCCAAAGTGTCGAAAAGCATAATTTATGCTTTTTCGGACTTTCGACAATGGTACCATCACTTATCGATGATAGTACCACTAAGCGACGATGGTACTACCTAGTTCGATGACAATACCGTTTAGTCCGACGGTAGTAATGTCAGAGCCTAGTTTCTCGAGCTCTGTTCGACGATTAATATCACCTAGTACCGATGGTGATACCGTCAATACCTTGAAAACCCATATATTTAAAATATTAGCTCCAATTTTGAAGCCATTGAGGATCTATAAATACCTCACCCATTTTTGCTTGATAAAGCACGAATAGGAGGTGAAAAAAGAGTGAAAAAGAGATAGAATACTTAAGGATAAAGTGTTGTAAGATCTTGAGTAACTTCGTCCTTGAGTTTAACGGGTATTCTAAGGAGGTTTGAGGTCTTGTATGAAAGAGTTTGTAAAGATTTTCTCTTGAGCTTGGTAAAAGGAGAAAGGATTGCAAGGGTAGCTGATCTTCGCCTGTTAGAAAGAAGATCAATAGTGAAAGCCAGTGATCTCGAGAGAAAAGGAATCGAGAATGGACGAAGGTCGAGACGACCAAATCACTATAAATCAGTTTGTATTTTCTTCTTAATTTTTCTTATCATTTACTTGCTAATTTACTTTACTTACTAATTCTACTCATACTTCCAAGTTAAATAAATTTTTTATTCATATTCTCATTCGAATAATTTCAAATTGGATCTTTTTTCGAATTTAGATTCGAACAATTTCAATCTCAACTGAATTAACACCTAAGTGAGTTTTAATGATTTTTTCTAGCAATCACGAGGGTCACTCTATTACTCATCCTCTTATATTTAATGGGGTGGACTACACTTACTCGAAAACATGAATCATAATTTTTCTGATTTATATAGATTTCGATTTGTGGAACATCGTTGAAAATGATTTTTAAAAATCCTCCAATCCAATAAATGAGTGGAATGATTTTTAAAAGAAAATATTTTTCTTGAACGCTAAAGCTATGAACAGTTTGTTTTGTACTTTAGATAAAAGTAATTTTAATCGTGTTTCTACTTGTGACACTACATATGACATTTAACACATACTAGAAGTTACTCATGAAGACACAAGTAGAGTAAAAGAGTAAAAAATTAATCTCTTGGTATATAGTTATGAACCATTTAAAATAAAGCCAAGCGAAATTATTGGTAATATGCACACATGTTTTATGGATGTTGTTAATGATTCGAAAGCCCTTGATAAATGTTATACTAATCTTAAATTAGTAAATAAAATTTTAAGATCTCTTCTAAAATATTGGGATTCAAAAGTAACAGCTATCAAAGAGGCAATGAACTTGAATAATTTTCCTATTGAATAACTCATAGGGTCTTTAATGACCTATGAAATAACTTATAAAGTACATGATGAATAAGAAACAAAACCTTCCAAAGACTAGGAAGGATATTGCATTGAGAAATAAAAATCAAGTTATTTCATATGTGAGATTAACTAAGTTATTTCCACTCAAATATCACTTCCTTGCAAACCCTCTAACATAAATTTAGAAGGAATTATGTCATTTTCTCTTGCTCTATGTAGAAATCTTAGAGAGTACCTTCTCTAGATATCGCAGAGAGAAACCCAGAAGCATCAAAATTATTCTCATATCTTGTTATCCCAAACAAAATCCAGAGATATATAAGATATTTATAGAAGAATCAAACTCTAATTACTTATATCCTCTCTAGACACCATAGAAAGAAACCCAAGAATACAAAAAGTATTCCTTATATCTTCTTTTTCTCTGTCTAAAATCTAAAGATGAATGAGATATCAATACGAGAAACAAACTCTAATTAAAATGATTTTTTTTTTCATTCACGAAAACTCTTTGTATTAAATTTTTATATCCTATTAGGATATTATCTCAAAAAATTCTAAAATACTTGATAGGGAAAAAACTCTTGTGCCTACCCAGTAGATGCGGTCTGCCTCCATGTCTGCTGAGCAAGCACTGTTAGTTCAGGCCCGTGTGCGCTAGCTCGCCCGCGGTCGTCTCAACGCAGAGTTGGAGCTCGGGTCGGGGAAAAAGGGCCTCGGGTCCGGCTGGAGAGGTCGGCTCCTAGAGTTGTGGGTTTCAGGTCGGGTGGAATGATTTCAGCTCAGGTCGGCCGCTGGTTCCTACAGGAAGGTCAGGTCGGGTCGGTTCCCGACGGTCAAGTTAGTTTGGTTGTGAATTTTGTGATCCCCTTGCTCCGTAGAGGCGTTGGTTCCTGCAGCAAGGATTCAGGTATCCGTACCTGAATCCTTTATCTTCTTTATTGCTTACCATACCGCTGCTCCTCACTACGCCGTCCGTGGTCCTTGCGGCGAGACGCACGCCTGCAGCTGAGGGATGTCGACCTTGCCCACCTTACTTGTGTTTGGTCGACCGCTGACCCCTCCATGCCCGTGTCGGGTCGGCCACGTTGGCGGGCCAGTTGTTTGAGGGCGGGAGGACGTGGCAGCCAGGTCAATATTTGTCGTATAATCCCTCCCCCCCGAGGAGTTGATCCGAAAAGCTGGCTAATTCGATCGGGCTGGAGTGAAGTTGGTTTGGGGTGAAGTCAGACTAGTCCCAAAAGCTGGCTAATTCGATCGGGCTGGAGTTGATTTGACCGAGCAGGGGCTCGGGAAATAATCCGACCGAGCGGGGCTCAGGAAAGGGACTGGTCGGGTCTTGTACCCAGGAGTTGAACCGATTGAGCAGGAGCTCAGGAACTGATCGGATCGAGCGGGGCTCGGGAGTTGATCCGATCGAGCAGGAGCTCGGGACCTGATCCAAGTGGGAGTTGATCCGACCGAGCAGGAGCTTGGGAATTGATCCGACCGAGCAGAAGCTCGGGAACTGATCCAAGTAGGAGTTGATCCGACCGAGTAAGAGCTCGGGAATTGATCTGATCGAGCAGGAGCTCGGGAACTGATCCGAGCAGGAGTTGATCCAACCGAGCAGAAACTCGAGAACTGATCCAAGCAGGAGTTGATCCGACCGAGTAGGAGCTCGGGAATTGATCCGACCGAGCAGGACCTTGGGAACTGATCCGAGCAAGAGTTGGTCCGACCGAGTAGGAGCTCGGGAATTGATCTTGGGATTTGGCCGAGAGGGCGAACTCGGGCACAAGTCCTGGGAATTTGGCCGAGAGGGTAAACTCGGGCACAAATCCTGGGGATTTTGCCGAGAGGGTGAACTCAGGCACAAATCCTGGGAATTTGGCCGAGAGGGTAAACTCGGGCACAAATCTTGGGGATTTTGTCGAGAGGGTGAACTCGGGCACAAATCCTGGGGATTTGACTGAGAAGGTGAACTCGGGCACAAGTCCTGGGGATTTGGCCGAGAGGGTGAACTCGGGCACAAGTCTTGGGGATTTGGCCGAGAGGGTGAATTCGGGCACAAATCCTGGGGATTTGGCAGAGAAGGTGAACTTGGGCACAAGTCCTGGGGATTTGACCGAGAGGGCGAACTCGGGCACAAGTCCTGGGAATTTGGTCGAGAGGGTAAACTCGAGCATAAATCTTAGGGATTTTTCCGAGAGGGTGAACTCGGGTACAAATCCTGGGAATTTGGCCGAGGGGTTAAACTCGGGCACAAATCCTAGGGATTTTGTCGAGAGGGTGAACTTGGGCACAAATCCTGGGGATTTGGCCGAGAATGTGAACTCGGGCACAAGTCCTGGGGATTTGGCCGAGATGGTACATACGTATTTTGGTATCATTATTTTTGTCCAATATTATTACATGTGCATTTTTTGTTATTTCCCTTGCGTCTCAGTGCCCTCAGCACACGTTTTCATTCGATGCGGTGATGCATTTAATGCATTGGGTGGTTTTTGGGCGGCGCTTTGTTTTGCCTCGGGAAGCTGAAACGACACCCTTAGGTACTATAAATTTTATACGGCCAGGTTGAGACCTCACTTGTTCATTCTGCCTCTATTTAACTTTTCCCTCGGATCCCCCTTAGCCACCCAGCATCCTTTCAGTTAGTATTTTTTTAATAGGTCGGAATGGCCTCCTCGGACTCTTCGAGTAGCGTTAGGGTCATCTCTTCCCCGGGGTTGGGGGGAGTGAGTCAGGGTGATCCCGAGGCCAGTTCCTCGGGAGTGTCTTCGGGGCCCCCGTCGTCAGTCGACGCGAGGGTCCTAAGGGATCTGGAGGTCATGAAAGTGGATCATGACCTAGACACGACAGTGACCGAGGGGTCACTTGCTATGATTAGGGGGCGATATAGCATCCCGGTCGAATACGGATTACATGTTCCGCGGCCCGGGCAGCGCCCCTATAATTCGGACGTGCCTGGCATGTGCATCTCGGTGGATGCTCTGGAGGTCGGTCTTTGATTTCCACTGCATCCCCTCATAGAGGAGTGTCTAAGATGGTGGAGGATCTCCCCCAGCCAGGTAGCGCCCAACTCGTGGCGCTACCTCGCCGTGTTTCTGGGCGAGCGTCGAGAGGCTGGGATTATCCCGACTCAGGACTTATTTATGGCGTGTTTTCGCCTTTGTAAGAGTCAAGGCGGCTACTATCTTACTGCTCGAGTTGGTTTTCGGGTCAGCGGGGCGCCTTCCAACAACAAAGGTTGGAAATCCCGCTACCTTTTCGTGAGTAGTCCGATCTGGGGGTTTAGGCTTTACTGGTCGGCACACCCGATCGGTAATGTCCCCCCGTACTTATCCAAGGAGGAATTCATCCTGGTCGGTAGATTGAAGGGAATCCTTTTCTCTTCATGTGCGATCAAGGAGATGACCGAGTTTTGGCTGGTTAAGGCGGGTCTCAGCCCGGCCTCTAGGGGTATTATTATGTTTGCCCTATTTCAGCTTTCCAGGTCATTTTCTAACCTGTGAGTCGGGATGCAGATCTGATGGATCTCGGTGACTTACGCGGGATGCCCAAGATGTCCGGCGGTAAGGCCCCCTCGACTCGTGTCACCGCGCCAGCCCGGGAGGTCGACGTTTCTCCAGCGAGGGAAGCCCCGAAGGCCTCATCTAAGAGGCCGATCGATACACCGACTGAGCAGGTCGATCATCCGGCTCGGCAGCACAAGAAGGTGAAGGTGCTAACAAGGAGACACAAGTCTCGGCACAGCGAGGGGGAATCTCGCTCCCATTCCAAGGGCAAGGAGCCAGCAGCACCGTCGGAAGAGCTCGAGACGCCCGTTGAATCTGATGAGGGGGGCGCGTCACCGGTTCATCACTGCCCGAGGTCTATGAAGGACCTCTTTAAGACAAAAGTTCATAAGGACGACGCAGGATACTACACCCTGCAAATGTCCGATCTGGGGCACCAAGACCCCGACAAGGAAATGAAGGCTAAGTGGAGGAGGTTGAAGAACTCGATGAAAGTCTGGAACGACTCGTCGGCCGCCGAGGAGTTCGAGAGGGGACTTCTTCATCCTCAGCTGGCGCGGGTGCGAGAGCTATACACGCTCCCCTCGAAGGTCTTGCTAGCCCGAGCTGCCAAGGAGATGGTTTTGGTAAGTTCCCGACCTTTGTCTCGGCATCGCAAGTTTTCTTTTGACCGAGTTCTTAACAATTGTTGTTTTGTGCAGAGCCAACACTTCCAGATGGTGCTCTTCGACCGAGTCCATGACGCAGGGCGGTTGATCACATTCATGGACTACCGGATCTCCCACCTTCAGCAAGAACTCGATGCCCTAAAGTCTGGAGGGGGTCCGGAGGCGGTCGCCAAGGCCGAGGAGCGTGCCTCCGAGCTAGAGCAGGAACTTAAAAAAACCAAGCGCGAGCGGGATGAGGTGCTCCAGCGGCTCGAGACCTCCGAGAAGGAGCTGAATGAAGTCCGGAGCAACCTCTCTGAGATCCAGAGGTTGCTGAAGGAAGCGCGGGTCAGAGCTCAAAAAATGGACGAGCTCCTACAATCCATAAAGGCTCTGGAGAATGCCCGAGCCGAGCTGCCCAGGTAATCGGTCGATCGCTACAAGGAGTCGACCAGCTTTAAGGAGGGGTTGAAGAGGATGGGCCGAGTCACCTACGAGTACGGATATCGGGTGGCGTTGGCCCACTCCCATGCCCTACATTCAGACTCAGAGGTTGAGGAGGACCCCTTCACCATCCACCCCGAGGACGATCTGGTGCCGATGGAGAGGCAGTAGACGTTCGACAACTCAGACCCGCCCGAGTCTTGACTGTAATTTAGTGATTACCACCATTTTGTAATTCGGGTCAGGAAGAGTCTTATTTAGTTCCCGACGTCTTTTGTAATCGTATTTTCATCAATACAACTCGAAGCACATCTTTCCATATTATGCGTAAAATTTTTGTAGATTCGAAATGTGCCAAGTTCTCGGTAGCACTCGCCCCTCCATTATTGCCAGTGTGTAAGTCCTTTCTCGAACAACTTCGACGACTCGGTAAGGACCCTCCCAGTTCGGAGCTAGCTTCCCACGAGACCGAGTCGGTCGCTCACCTCGGCTTTCCATAGCACTAGGTCGCCCATCTTGACGAGCCGAGGGCGTATTCGACTGTTGTAAAGCTTGGTGATAGCCCTTCTATAAGTTAGTGTCTGCAGATGGGCGTCGGCTCGCTTTTCCTCCAGTAGGTCAAGGTTTTCGCACAACTGTTGGTTAGACGCCTCTTCGCCGTGGGTCTGGACTCGAAGGGTCGGAAAAACCACCTCGGGAGGTTTTTCCATTGGGCGAAATAATCGACTCCCACTATTAGGAATCTCCGTTGTCCCGAGGTTGGGGGGAAGGGGTCGAGGAGGTCCATTCCCCATTGGGGCGAAAGGCCAAGCGAAGTCTGCAGTTGTGAGGGGTACCATCGGTTGATGTTGGAACTGGGCGTGCTTTTGGCATGGCTCGCAGCTTTGCACATAGGTTGGAGCATCTTTACGTAGGGTGGGCCAATAGTAACCTTGCCTGACAATCTTGTGTGCCAAGGTGCGAGCGCCAACATGGTCTCCACATATTCCCTCATGGGTCTCGGCTAAGGTGGTGTGCGCTTCGGTTGGATGCAGACACCGAAGTAGTGGTCGGCTAAAACCTCGCCGATAGAGTCAACCATTGATAATACAATACCACGACTCTGTCCTCAGCCGTGATGATGAACGGAGCAGGGTTGGACGCGGGTGAGGGAAACCCTGGGTTGATCATCATTCTCCAAAAATGGTTCGGGGTCGGCGCTGTTGTGGTGACCTCCTCGGTTGGCTGAGAGTGGTTAGATTCCGGGCCATGCTCCGCACCCGAGTTCCTAAACGCGCGTTCTTGCGACATGAGCCCTCCTTCTAGTGCCAAAATGATAGAGAAAAAACTCTTGTGTCTGCCTAGTAGATGTGGTTTGCCTCCGTGTCTGCTGAGCAAGCACTGCTGATTCAGGCCCATGTGCGCTAGCTCGCTCGTGGTCGTCTCGGCCCAGAATTGGAGCTCGGGTTGGGGGAAAATGGTCCCGGGTCCGGCTGGAGAGGTCAGGTCGGGTCGGCCGCTGGTTCCTGCAGGAAGGTCAGGTCGGGTCGGTTCCTGACGTAACCCCTCTGACGGTCAAGTTAGTTTGGTTATGGATTTTACGATCTCCCTGCTCCATAGCAACAGTAACGGGGTATCCGTACCTGAATCTTTTATATTCTTTATTGCTTACCATACCGCTACTCTTCACCACGCCGTCCGTGGTCCTTGCGGCGAGACGCGCACCTGCAGCTGAGGGATGTCGACCTTGCCCACCTTACCTGTGTTAGGTCCGCCGTACGACCGCTGACCCCTCTATGCCCGTGTCAGGCCGGCTTCCCCGTGTCGGGTCGCCACGTTGGCGGGCCAGTTGTCTGAGGGTGCGAGGACGTGACAGCCAGGTCAATATTTATCATATCAACACTTATTAATGCCGATACACTATATAATATTTGTTGATAAAATTTATTATAAAAATTATAGGAATCGAGGACAGTTATAATTCATTCGAGATTTCACTCAGTTTGATAGTTGCGATAATATTGGAGAGATCACATCCAAAATCTCAACAACCTCAAATTTTATATAGATCGATCGATATTCGATCAATCATCTGAATTCTCTTCAACTCACTCTAAATTTCTTGTTAAAAGAAAAAAAATCAAATCAAATTAATTCTGACATCATTCATATTTTTTAATTTTATTTATAAAAACTTTTCTCCTTCTATTCTTTCACGTATTTGAAGTCAAGAAGAATCATGAATAGGTCGCCCAATGCAGGTAATAATAGATTGACTGAAGGTTGAGTCAAACGAAGACTCTCTGCTCGTGGGGGCCCCTCCATGCCTCTTGGACCGCTTTCCATGTTACAGCTATAGCTCTCAGGACGCTGTTGCCGGCCACGGCCACGAGTGATCCCGACCGTCCGATGTCTGTGCCGTCTTAAACCGACGAACAGATCTGCATTAGCTATTGCGTGGCGCATATCCCATTCGCTCAGACGCGGTCCTCCTTTGACTTCGTCGGGGACGCCCTCCTCGGGTCCCACCGCTTCACCAAATTATTATTAATAAATTAGATATAATGTCTCCATCGTCGATGCAATTTGATAGAATTCGAATCAGGATGATATCCGGACTTCACAAACTTTTATCGCCGAGTCGGACCGAGTCCCTACACCGGTCCGGCCCGGTCCAACCTGGGAGTCACGCGCCCCCAGCTGTTCCGGAGTGAGTGCGAGCCAAGTCACGAAGCAGAGCCAGTCTTTGCTCCCCCACGCACTCTCTATTATCGTGTCGCTTTCCAACTGTTTCAACCGGCCTGACCCAGTCTGCCAAAAGATAAAACATACATTAAGAGAGACGAGGGACAAGCACCCAAATCTGCCCCCCCGGTTTCTTCCTTCCCCTCGAAACAATCCCCCTTCTTGATTGCTCTGCGTCTCGATTTGGTTGTCTCCGGGAATATTACCACCCGATTCTGTTTGTATCATGGCGATCACCGTGCCGGAGAACCAAGGCAGCGGCTCGCCCGTCTCCATGGCCTTACGGGGCCGCACCTTCCTCAGCATGCGCCGGTCCCAGGTGGTGTCCATGGAGCAGGGCCAGGAGCAGGAGCTCGACCTCTTCCAAACCCACGTAGCTGACCGCCTCCTCGCTCTCCTGCCACCCTCCAACGTCGGCGGCGGTGGCGGTGAACCGCCGCTCAGCCTCGCCTTCCTGTCGAAGCTGCTCGACGCCCTCATCGCGTGCGAGGAGGAGTTCCGCTCCCTCCTTGGCCAGAACCACGCCGGCCTGCTGTCCAAGCCGCCAGCCGACCGCGCCGTCGCTGACCTCCTCGACCGCGCCGTCAAGACGCTCGACGTCTGCAACGCCGCCTCCCTCGCCCTCCACTCCCTCCGCCACTGGCACCGCCACGCCCTCATCGCTGCCTCCGCCCTCCTCCCCGACCACTGCGGCCAGGGCCCACTCAACCGCGCCCGCAGGGCCCTCGCCAAGTTCCTCGCCTCCGGCCCGGACTCCTCGTCCGCCGCCTCCGGGAGGTATGATGGCTCCTCCGGCCGCTCCATCGGCGGCAGCAGCAGCCACATGCGGGCGCTCTCGTGGAGCGTGTCGAGGAACTGGTCCGCGGGCCGGCAGATGCCACCCATGCCGGCCCACCTCGCCACCCCACGCGGCGGCGAGGCCGGCGGCGCCGGAATGGCCCTCGCGGTGTACGCGATGAGCTCCGTGCTGTCGTTCGCCATGTGGGTCCTGGCGGCGGCCGTGCCGTTCCAGGACCGAGGCTCGGCGGCGCCGTCGAGCCCAGTATCGCCGCGGCAGCACCTGCCGTGGGCGGCGGCGATGGCCGGGCTGCAGGACCGCATCACGGACGAGTGGCGTAGGCGGAAAGGGTCGGCGGGGCTGCTGGCGGAGATGCAAGGAGTGGAGCAGTGCGGGAAGGAGCTGATGGAGGCGGTGGGGGAGAGCGGGCCACCGCCGTCGCGGGCTGAGGACGTGGCGGCGAGGGCGGCAGAGCTGGCGGAAGCGAGCCGGAAGCTGGAGGAAGGGTTGGGACCACTGGAGCGGCAGGTGAGGGAGGTGTTTCACCGGGTAATCGGCAACCGAGCGGAGGTGCTCCGCTGCGTGGACCACAGCGCGCGCACCGCCGCCGCTCCCCCAAATCCGCCCCTCCTCTCCCAGTAATAACCAAGAAGGAAAGACAAACGTTGGTTCAATACACAACTCCCTTGGCTTGGCTTCGGTGGAAGATAGGCATATGCATATAGGATTAACAAGATCATCAAATTCTTTCGTTTTGAGATTGAAGACGGTGCACCAGTCAGAGAAATAAATGATGATCATAGTTCGAGCGTGGGACTTGGCAGGGTTATTTCGTCCAATGTTTTCTTCTTTAACTATTCAATTTGTGTGTCGTATTCAAGAAATTGGTGGGTTTAGTTTCGATTTTTTTTTTTTTTTTGCATCAGCACAAAGTCTCTGCATCTCTGTAAATTTCGCTAGCAATTTGTTTTAATTAATCTGTGGATATAGTCGTCTATGCTTCGTGTTGGAGTACAGGTTCTATATGGGCTGCAATTTACTCGCTTCTCGTAGCGATAAAGACCTCTCTTTTTAATTCATGGGGCAAAGACTGCACACGAGAAATGCCTAAGAATTGCAAATTTTAATGAGGGCATTCTTCATGGAGCGAGCAAAACAGTGGGTAGGAACTTTATTTTCATGAGCTTGTCCAAATTTTTTCTATGCAAAGCATCAAACAGGCATCACAATGAAGAACCCCTCCTAACTATAATTAACAGCATTTGCAGATATCCAATGCCTTACTTTGATTTGCAATCCACAAAGGCATTGAATAAACCACTGCTATAAAGCGCTACATAAGAAGAGAGAAACCCAATGCCCACTTGATCATTTCTGGAAGCCACAAAGACGAAGACGAAGAGCTAGAAGAAGAACCATTTCTTCGGCTTCCCCTTGTTCTTCATCCTTTCCTCCCCCACCTTCCTCTTCACCGCCAAATCCTCCTCGTCCTCGCTGCTCCCACCGTCACCGCTGTCCTCCTCGTCGTCATCGCTCTTCGAAGGGTCCAGACGCGCCGCGTCGATCGCCCACTTCAACAATTTGTCCACCTCCTTCTTCGAAACCCCATCCTCATCATCATCATCATCGTCTACCTCTTCTAGGTCGTCGTTGTCGTCGTGGGATCTCTTCCCTTCCGGCAGCAGATCCGACCTCGGCAGCCCACGATCGGAGCCCCCGGAACCGGAGGAGCCCTTGAGGGCCGCGAATCTCGCCTCGAGGTCGTCCCCGAGGACTCTTCCCCACTTCCCGTCATCCGCCGCTGCTGAGGCGCCAGCCTTTTCCACAGGTTCGGGCGCCGAAGGCCGACGCTGCGCGGCCGATGGGGGATGCGGGGGCCGCGCCTTGAGGGCCTCGAAGCGGCGGGTCAAGTCGTGGTCCAACAGCGAGGACGATGTGTGGCGAGAGGCGATGTGGCCGCCGACTCGGAGCTTGAGGAGGACATCGTCCTCGGTGGCCCGCAGTAGATCTTCAACCTCCGCTTGGGGATCATCGCCGGCCGTGTCGCCGGTTTTCGCCCTGATGCTGCTCATCTTTGGACGGTTGACCATAGAAGGGAATGACATTTGTGCGCAGAGACCCAACCCCAAGTTCCAGATCGACTCGAGCTCAGTTATCGTGTCTCCTCCGACTAACCCTTCCGGTAAATAAGATATTCCACAAGTTTTCTGTGTTAGTCCAAAATTTCCTTTTTCACATAAGGCTATTTTTTTTTTTAAAAGACTTTTTAAATTTTTATCAAAAAAGTATATCTCATTTTTAGAATTTTTAAATATCATATTAACTTATTTATTGAAAGACATTTAGAAGAATCAATTTGATAGATTTTATCAAAAGAGTTTAAAATGATCAATATAATTTAAATAAGTCTAAATCATGAAAAGAAAGTTCAACCTTCATATGATGATAAATTTTAATCTATTTTAATGTATAAATGTCATTTGACTATGTTGGGCTAAATTGAAAATATAAATAGACTATATTCATGAATTAGAAATATGAATAGTTTAATATGAATAGTCTATATTCATAAATTAAGAATATGAATAGTCTATATTCATAAATTTGAAAGATGAGTATTATTTAATATATTTAATAAGTTCATTCTTTTTGTATTTGGTCTTTGTCCTATATTCCTTTTGTACTTAGCCTTTATCCTATATTCCTTTTGTACTTGACCTTTCTCCTATATAAAAAGATTGATTCTCTTTGTAAGGGAATAATTTCAAAAATATAATAATCTTTTAACACTAATGGGCATTTTATTTTTATATTCTTGCATGAATTTTGAAACTTATCAAACTTTTCTATTTATGGTATTCAAAACCTAAATTTTTTTTTGTTTCCTTATCAGTTTATCAAACTCTTAGTTTGTGATGTTTTAAACAATTAAAATGTTGTTCTAATAATTTTATTATTTTTTTTCATTGATAAAGTGATCAGAATAGTTCTCTTACTTCAATTTTGAACGATTTATCTTGTTTCAATTTGTTCGAGGGTGTCAATTTACATTTCATATGTATCATAGTTCTTTAAATATAGTTCTTTAAATATTATAGTTTATGGTTGCTAAATTGATGACTTTTATCATTTGGTATTAGAGATCTACTCAAGTTTAAGGTTTATGTATCTATTTATTTGTTGTTTTTTAGTTTTTCCTTTTCTCATTTTCTTTTAGCATCATATCTATAATTCTTGATCTTTCTTCATTTTCATTGTTGTGTTATTATTGTTATTATTTATTTTTCTATATTTATAGTATAAAAAAATTAAAAAGTAAAAGAAATAGAGAAGATCAAAGGTAAAAGAAAAAAGAAAGAGATCAGAATTAAAATATATATAAATTCTAGGAATTGTTGGAAATTACATAATTATATAATCGTTCATTTGAATTATTTAGAAATCTTTTTTATTTAAAAAATTCTTTGTTGATGTGATATTTGAATTATAATCATTGCTTTTGCTTGTGATTGAATTATATTACACACCCCTTTAATTTAGCCTATCTTTTGTTTGCTTTTAGACTTATCCAATTTCATTGTCATTATCTGAATTATTTATTTAGATATTTTAGTTAATTTAAGAACCTAAAGAACAAAACAAAAGAGGTGAGATCAGTATTGAGAAAAGCCAAAAATTATGTGAAACACGAGTGAAGTGAATCAAATCTTAAGTGAAACACGTGAGAAAGTGTTGGTGAGTTTGTTTTAACTTTGTTTTTCAAGTTTTAATATATCTAAAGATAAATAATTGAGTTCTTCATCAATGATATTATGGTTCAAGCAATGTAACAATAATTTGAATGTATATGCTCAAAATAATAAAAAAATATAAGAGATCATCTAGAAAGTCATGATGATGCAATTAATAGATTACAAGGTGAACCATGATGTGGGAGACAACCATAAAGGACAAACTAGGAGAGGATGTTTTGATGGTGGAGATGACATTGATGATGACCAAATTACTCTAATTGGATAAGATGTTAATCATAAGAGACAAACTATGAGAGGATGTTTTGATGATATGGACAAAAACACAAGGAACACAAGTAGCATCAAGGGAAGAATAATCCAGAGGGCTCTTCGGAGTGGGAAGGAAAAGTGGAGCTGATCTTTGAATGTCACGACTACTCTAAAAAAAAAGGTAAAATTAACCACTGTTAAATTTTATGATTATGCTATTGTTTGATGGGATTAATTGTGTAAAGACAAGTGTAGAAATGGTGAAAGGCCCGTCGAGACTTGGTTAGAGATGAAAATGATTTGCCCCTAGCCAATACTATAGGGATTTGCATTAATAGTTACAAACATTGACACAAGGTTTTATGAGTATTGAGGAATATCACAAGGAGGTGGAGATAGCCATAATAAGGGCTATGTGGAGGAAGACTATAAGACTACCATGATTCGATTCCTAAGTGGATTAAACAAGAACATTGTTGATCTTATGGAGTTGTAACATTATGTGAAGATTGAGAATATGATAAATGTGGCCATGAAGATTGAGAGACAACTCAAAAGAAAAGTTACAATGTATGATTCAAAATCTTATTCAAGTTTTTCTTCTTCTTGATAACCGGATTAGAGTGAAAAGGATAATAAAACCATTGCTAAACTTAAAATTGATGAAACTAAAGAAAAAAATGAATTAGACAACAAGGGTAAAATGTGAGATTCAACATAATCGAACTAAATGTTTTAAGTGGCTTGGGCATAGATATGTGGCACGTGAATGTACTAATAAGAGAGTTATGATCATGAGAGATGAAATTGTAAAATTTGAAAGTGAGAGAGAGGATGATGATGACACTCCATCATATGATATAGAGTCTGCTAAAGGTAAAAATTTAGTTGTTCAACACTAGTTTGTAAAATAAAAATGATGAACATAGTGAACAATATGAGAATGTGTTTCATACTCATTGTTTAATTGCTAATAAGTTATGTAACATGATTATTGATAGTGAAAGTTGTACAAGTATGACAAGTACCTTGCTTGTGGAGAAACTTAAATTACTTACTATCAAGCATTCAAAACCTTACAAATTACAAGAGTTGAATGATAGTAGTGTAGTAAAGGTAAATCGATAAGTTTTTTTTTTCAATTAGTAGATATAAGGATGAAGTTTGGTATGATGTGGTACCTATGTATGCTGGTCACATATTGTTGGGGAGGAGACCTTGATAATATGACTGAACGGTAATACATGATGAGTTCAAGAATCATTATTCTTTGATCATGGATGGACAAGAATATCAACTTGGGCCTTTGCCTCCAAAGATAATTTTTGAAGATCAGATATATATAAAATAATAATATGAGAAGCTCGAGTCTTCATTAACTAAAACTTTGAGAATGGAGCAAGAAAGAGAGAAAAAAAGAAAAAGGTGAGTTGAATGGTAAAAATGAGAGTGTTGGGTAATACAAGGAAGGCTTGAGTGAAAAAAGAAGAGTGTTTATACTAAAAATGAGTGACGTGAAAAAAGCCTTAACCATATAGCTGTCCTTACTTGTACTTATGTATAAGGACATTTTGATTGCTTATAACAAAATTGATAAGAGTTTGCCTAGTGTTGTTGTTGAACTTTTGCAGGAAAATGATGATCTATTTCTCGAAGAAGTTCCTAATGGTTTACCATCAATTAGAGGAATTGAGCATAAAAATTGATTTCATTCTAGGTGTAAGCATACCAAATAGGCTAGCATATAGATGCAACCCCAAAGAGACTAAGGAAATCCAAACGCAAGTAAGCAAATGAAAAAGGGGTGTGTACGAGAAAGCATGAGTCCATATGCAATTCCTATTTTGTTGGTGCCTAAAAATAATAGATCTTGGAGAATGTTTGTTGATTGCAGAGCCATCAATAGAATGACAATAAAGTATAGACATCTTATTTCTAGGCTAAATGACATATTGGATGAATTGCATGATTTTTGTCTATTTTCAAAAATTGATTTAAAATTTTGATATTATCAAATAAGAATGCATGAGGGTGATGAATGAAAAACTGCTTTCAAAACTAAATATAGTTTATAAGAATGGTTGGTGATGCCTCGACCACCTAGCACGTTCATGAGATTGATGAATCATATTTTGCATGCTTACATTGGAAAGTTTATAGTGCTTTATTTTGATGATGTACTTGTGTATAGAAAAAAAATTACCTGGGGATACATCAAAAGACATTCATACTCCTTCATTTAAAATTATTTATGTAAATATTATCTTTAAATCTCAAAATCAAATTTAAACACATTGACGATGATGACGCATGGGTCTTAGCAATGCATGCAGAATTAAATCAATTTGAAAGAAATAAGATTTGAACACTTATTCCTAGACCTAGTGATCATCTTGTAATTGACACTAAATTGATCTTTAGGAATAAGCAAGATGAACAAGGTATCATGGTTTGAAACAAGGTTAGATTAGTGGCCAAAAGTTTTAATAAAGAATAAGGTTTAAACTATGAGGAAACTGTCGCTCTTGTGGCAAGACTTGAAGCCATATGGATACTCCTTGCCTATACATAATTTAAAAATTTTGAATTATTTCAAATGGATGTCAAAAGTGTATTTCTTAATGGTTTTACTTTCGAAGTAGTTTATCTTTACCAACCACCCGGATTTAAAAATAATATTTTTCTAAATCATGTTTCTAAATTATCTAAAGATCTCTGTGGATTAAAGCAAGCTCATAGGGCTTAGTATGAGAGGCTTAGTTTCTTTTTTATTCAAAATATTTTTTTTGAAAGGTAATATTGATATCATATTATTTATTAAATATTTATAAATATTTTATTCAAATTTATGTTAATCATATTATTTTTTATTCTACAAATGAATTTTTATGTGAATCATTTGCCAAGAGTATGAGCCAAGAATTTAAAATGAATTTAATAGGTGAATTGATATTTTTCTTAAGATTACAAATGAAGCAATTAAATGATAAAATTTTTATTAATCAAATTAAATATACTTTGAATCTATTAAAATGGTTTCATATGGATAGTGCTAAGGCCATTAATACACGAATGAATATTTTTACCAAATTAGATATGGACAATGAATGAGATTGCTTCGATCAAAAGACTTATTGAGATATAATAGATAGCTTATTATATCTTATTATAACTAGACTTGATATAATATTTAGTATTAGGCCTTGTGCAAGATTTCAGTCAAATAGTAGTTAAAAAAAATTTAGATACTTAAAAGGAACTCCCAATTAGGATTACAGTATCATAAATTTGAAAATTTTGATTTGATTGCTTACGCTAATGTCGACTTTACATGATGCAGAATGGACAGAAATAGTACCTCAGGAACATGTTAGTTCCATGCACTTGTTTATTAGTCTTCGAAGAAGTAAAACTTGATCGTGTTATTTATAATCGAGGTTGAATATGTAGCAGTAGGTACATATTGTGCATAGGTAATTTGGATGAAGAATACTTTAGAAGATTATGCACTTTACCTAAATAATATCTATATAAAATATGATAATGCTATTACAATTTGTTTGACATAGAATCCTATTCAACACTCTAGCACTAAGTATATTGATATTAGACATCATTTTATTATGGATCATATTAGTAATCATGACATATCTTTAGATTTTATTAACACAAAACATCAATTAGAATATATTTTTACTAAACCATTGAATGAGAAACAATTTAATTTTATTAGAAGATAATTAGACATGTTCAATCTAATCATTATCTTGATTTGTTAATGTAAAATTTATTTGATGTGACCCCTTTGTATTTATGACACATTATTTGATGTGACCCCTTTGTATTTATGACTTGTATACCTCATCATCAATTGATCTCTAATCTTCAATATTTATATTCTTCATGTGATATCAAAATAGTTTTATAATAATCATTAATATAAATGAAGAGAAGTAAAATCATGATATCTTTTCTTTTTTATGATAATAAAAGTGGAGAGAGAAGTAGTAGCATGTATCATTTTCCGTTTTGTTAATGATAAAGGGAGAGAATTAACGGTAACTTTTTGATGACGTAGCAACTATTTACACTTTTATACATGTTGTATTTGATGACATTAACTTATGATATTTATTTTATTAAATCCTAGATTTTGATAATAAAATTAATTGATGAATTTATAAACTAATATACTTTTAAGATAAGTGACATAGGAAAAACTTTGATCATAGAAACGAACTATCAAATGGTTAATCGTCGAAGTAGGAGAATCAAATATTGGCCAAAAAGTATCATATCATAGATTGGACGTTGGGCCGAAGAATAGGTCGACATGTTGAAGGATGAACTTCATGCTATGAGTTCGGGCATCGGTCCGGAATGATTGGGTATTGTACCAAAAATTCAGATGTTGTGAGAAGTCAACATATTGATAGATCGAACAATACGCCGAAGGAAAGGATAATGTGTCGGAGGTTCAGACGAAGTGTTGGATGATCAGATGACATGTTAGAATGATGGACAACATGTTGATTGTTTCGTAATTATGTTAGATATGTGATTGAGTGGTTAAGTATTACTCGTGACCGTTTCGAGTCAAATTGAGTTAGTATTAGGTTAAAATCATGTCAACTTAATTTGAAGCCCATTGAGCTTAAACCAAGGTTGAATTGCGCTTGATGAAAGGCCAATCCAATGACCTAGAATTGGCATGGGCAGTGGTATTGCTCAGCCCAACCAGAAAGTACTATTTGTGCTTTTTCAAGTAATCTAATGGTGGTATCGCCCAATGACGCTGGTATCGCCTAGGCTGATAGTAGTATTGCCATAACCCAGATTCTTAGACTCTGTTCGGTAGTAGTACCATCCGACAACGACAGTGGTATCATTAGTACCCCAAAAACTTGAGGGATTTAAATTTTTGATTCTATTTCTGAAGCCTTTGGAGTCTATAAATACAACAGTCATACTTGCTTGATGCAGGAGTTAACAAGTAAGAAAAAAAGGGTGAAAAAAGAAAGAATCTTTGGGGTTAAAAGTGTTGTAAATTCTTGAAATCGCTGGAGTCTCTTCCTCTAAGTTTAGCAGTTATTCAAAGGATGTGTGAGGTCTTGTGTGAAAATGTTTATGTAAATATTTTTTCCTGAGCTTAGTAAAATAAAAAGGGTTATAACAAGGGTAGTTGATCTTCACCTGTTGGAAAGAGTATCGATGGTGAAAACCGATGATCTCGAGAGAAAAAGAATCGGGAGTAGACGTAGTTCGAGATGACCGAACCACTATAAATCGATTTACATTTTCATTCTTGCTTTGTAAATCGGTTATTTACCTAGGGGATAGACGAGTATCTCCTAGATAATTGATCATGTCTAATTATACTCAAGATATCCAAGATGATCGAGGAGATGATTCAAATATTTATTAAGGACTTAACTTGCATAAATATCTGTATGGAATAGAGGTAACAATCAGGTCCCTTTACTGTTTAAGTTAGAACTTAGATGGAAAGTAAAGTAAAATTATAGGCGGATAGTAACTAATATTGATATTAATAAATTTTATAGTAAATTAGGTCTAAAAAATATTATATAGTATGAATAAAATATTTTTCTTTGAAGCCATTGCTGCAGCTATGCTGGAATCATTGCCACATTGGTTAGGCGACATCCACTAACTAGACAATCACATGACATATTGTAATTGAGAATGAACATTTCTATATCATTATTTAATTTGCTTTAATAAGAAAGATTGACATATTAGTTAGACTGATATGACACCCTTAAGCCAATTATTATTTGTTGAAGAGGGATAGAATTTAAAAAGAGACCAGGGAGACCGTTGGACAAAATAGGAATATTCTAGAAAGAAAAAGGAAGAGGGTTAAAATGAAGCATTAACATGCTTCTTTTTTTTTTTTGTCTTTTTAACACTTGGGTAGAACATTTTTGCCGGCATCTGTTTGAGGAGCCACACGCCTAAAAAATTTCTACATCATGTATTGTGCTTGTTTACTGAGTCACTGTTTCTGCTCACCATGGGGCTCCAACACACCGTCCATGCCTCCAACAAGGCTGTCGCCGCTTACGTCCGCAACGGCGACCTCCGCTCCGCCCTCAAGGTGTTCAACGCCATGCCCCGTAGAAACACCGTCTCCTGGAACTCCCTTCTCGCCGGCTACTCCAAGAAGCACGGCCGTCTCGACGAGGCGCTCCGCCTGTTCGCTAGGATCCCTCGCCCTGATGTTGTCTCCTACAACACCCTCCTCTCCTGCCACCTCCTCAACGCCGACCTCCGCGGCGCCCGGCGCCTCTTCGACGCCATGACCCTCAAGGACGTCGCCTCCTGGAACACCATGCTATCGGGCTTCTCCCGGATCGGTGCCATGCATGAGGCCCGGCAGCTCTTCTCCGCGATGCCCCAGAAGAATAACGTCTCATGGAATGTTATCGTGTCGGGTTTCGCACGAGCCGGCGACATGGACTCGGCGGAGGAGCATTTCCGTAGGGCGCCCGATAAGAACGATGTGGTCTTGTGGACGGCGATGATATCTGGATACATGGACGCTGGAAATATAGACAAGGCCCGGGAGCTGTTCGACGCGATGCCTACCAGAAATCTGGTGTCCTGGAATGCCATGCTCGCCGGGTACGTTAAGAACAACCGAGCAGAGGACGGGCTGAAGCACTTCCGGAAGATGCTAGTGTTCCCAGTAGTCATACCTAATCCGTCCACCCTCAGCAGCGCTCTTCTTGGGTGCAGCAATCTGTCAGCCCTTGCGTTGGGCAAGCAGATCCATCAGTTGGCTCACAAATTGTCTTTAATCCTTGATTCTACAGTCGGCACTTCGTTGATGAGCATGTACTGCAAGTGCGGAGAATTGGATGATGCTTGTGTACTGTTCGATGGAATCCAGACAAAGGATGTAGTTACATGGAATGCTATGGTTTCCGGGTATGCACAGCATGGGCATGGAGTGAAAGCAATTGAGTTATTTGATGCGATGAAACTGGAGGGAGTAGAACCCAATTCCATCACGTTTGTTGCAGTACTCACTGCATGCAATCATGCAGGGTTGCTGGAGCTCGGCATCCAATACTTTGAGTCAATGAAGAAAGAATATGGTGTGGAGCCTGAGTCAGATCATTATTCATGTATGGTTGATCTCCTGTGCCGTGCTGGTTCGCTTGGGAAAGCTGTGGACTTGATCCTCTCCATGCCATTCAAACCACATCCGGCTGTCTTCGGAACCTTGCTGGGTGCTTGTAGGATCCATAAAAGTTTGGAATTCGCCGAGTTTGCCGCACACAGACTTGTGGAGTCAGAGCCACAAAGTGCAAGAGCTTATGTTCAACTTGCTAATGTGTATGCATCAATGAACAAGTGGGGGGATGTTTCCAGAGTGAGAAAGTCCATGAAACAGAATGACATTGTTAAAATGCCAGGGTACAGCTGGATCGAACTGAGGGGCACCTTCCATGAGTTCCGATCTGGAGACAGGATTCATCCGCAGTTGGACTTAATTCATCAGAAATTATCTGAGGTGGAAAAGAGGATGAAGGCTGTCGGCTACGTTCCAGATCTCAGTTTTGATCTACATGATGTTGGTGAGGATCAGAAGGAGCTAATGCTGATGAGGCATAGTGAAAAACTTGCTATTGCTTTTGGGTTGATTAGCACTTTGCAAGGGACTACACTCCGAGTCTTCAAGAACCTTCGGGTATGTGGGGATTGTCACAATGCTGCTAAATTCCTTTCCTTGATTGAGAAGCGTGACATCATCCTCAGAGACACCACTAGATTTCATCATTTCAGCAATGGTAAGTGCTCGTGTGGAGATTACTGGTGAGGAACTTCAAATGATTTCTTCTTGATTCAATTGTCGAGAAGGCCACTGATGCAATGTGATTGGAAGAATGAAAAGAGGCAATCAAAAACCTGAAATTGGAAAGTTATATTTCAGATACTGTAATGGTAAGTAATAATATTCCTCCTCATCCTGCACTAAACATTTATTTTTCTTGTTGCATGTCAAATTCCTATAAGTTGCTAGGTGATTTTTTATTTAGAGGTCTACAAAATCAAATGCTGCATATAGGTTAATCAAACTAGGGCTTTTTCCAATTCAATGAGGAGAAAATTCGACCAAGATCTGAACTAAAGAGTTAAAAGAAAAACTTTTTATTGCAGAAAAAATAAGCAGAAATAGCCAAACAAAAAGATCTTACAGGTATCACAAGACCTATTTATAGGGCTATTATTGTTCAATTCTTAACTAGAATATACTAGGATGATGTCTTGATCGCAATACCCTTGCAAGTTTTGGTTTAAGTTGTCTTTTTTCTCTTCTTATTGTGGTCAAACTTCCTTGCACATCCTTGTTTTGTGCTTATGAAGCTTCATGAACATAAATGGTTTGACAAAGTAGTCTAGAGCCCTTTCAAAAGACAAGGCTCTACTTTATTAAACTGTGTATCCGTTGAAGCCAAAGCAATCAAATAGTCATGGATATTCTAGTCTTTGTTATGATAACAAATCTTACATTCCATGTTAAATAAACCAAGGTTCGCCTTACCGGTTGTACTGGTGTACCGACAAGTTGTCGGTACATTATGTACCAAGGCGTACCGATGTACCGTGTGTTGGTACACCTGGGTGTGTCGACGATATGCCTAAAATCATCAAAAATAACTCAAAGAGTACCTAAAAATAGAAGAAGTTATATAAGGGTTTTTTAAGTTGAAAATAAATATAAATTTAGTATAATTTTAGCAAAAATAATCTAAATTATGAAAGAACAATGACATATCTTTTTCGAGCTTTGAGGAATAGTTTTGTGGTGCATTTCAGATAGTCTTTCCGTTAATATTAAATTATCTATAATGAAATGATTTGAATTATTAGATTATTTTTTAAACAACTTAAACTTTAAGATTAAAAAGAATTAAGTAATCAATCGATTGATATACTTGGTTCTATCACAGAAAAAAAAAACGATGGGATACCACGGGCAGTGGATCAGGGTCCTTGATCTTGTATATTTGTATATAAATTTGATATGTTTGTCGGACTCAATCCTAAAATTGATCCCACGATATAGTATACTAATTGATTGTATACAATTGGTGCATCAATATGGTGATGGTTGTAGTCTAATCGTCGTGAACCACATGTGTTCAAGTTGGCTCTTGAGACAAGGACGAATGTGGCATGTATTGGTGCGGAGCATGGAGAATGTCAAAACTTCTACTTTCGTTACTAATCTGCTGCTTCGTATTGCAAGATCGATCATCGTACTATTGCTCGGAGAAGTGTAACCAACTATCATCGTACCGCTGTTGGCCATAAGATTGTCCATAATACAATGGATGTGAACACCATGAGTTTCGTTTCGTGTCTATGTCGTATAGGCTCTATCGCATTTGCTCAAAATACTACTACTCTATCTTGCACCACCCTCAAATTATGTAGACGGAAGACACTCCGGCGTCATTGCCATCATCAGTCGAGGCATTGCTTTCCACGTCGTTGCCATTTCTCTAGAGTGAGCGGGTTGTTAAATGTGATTGCAAAGGTGTCTCATCGCTCGACTTGATTCTTTCTAATGGTGCAGCTGATGCTACTGTTTTCCTCTTTGCCTTTGCCTTTGTATGTTAGGTGGACGACTATGATGGTTGGGTGTTTTTAGTTCCTCTTGATTAGAGTGTTCTTCCTCTTAATCCGCAAATCGCAACTTTGTTGAGTTAAAAAAAGTGAAAATGTGAGAATAAGAGGGCGATGTGACTGAGAAAGAGTTTGAGAGAGTGAAATGAGTTGAAAATGGGGAGAAAATCATTTAAAAACCCTTTTCTATGGTTCAAATGGTCAATTTGAGCGTTTGAAATAGGGAAATCTCAACCCTTGATCGGTAACAATCGAAATTCGATCATTACCGACCGGTATAGGTCTGTAACGATCGGATTTTGACCGTTACTGCCTAATACAGACCCTGTGTCTCCCGATACGAGGTTATATAATGGTATTGTCCGGTAGAGGGCGGTCCGTGTACTAATCCCTTGCCGGATCTGTAAATGTCGCCTATACCGGGCGATATAGGTTGGCACGGCGAACCTTGAAATAAACAGTTAACTAACCGAATAATTTATCCTAGGTTGACTACTAATGTCAACTTTGACTGGTTGAGATGCTGGGTACCACATCTTGAGCTCAACTCTAGAGAAAGCTCAACATAATGAATGAAATTATTTATCAAACTGACTAAGGTTACTGCCTTGATGGAGTTGAGAATTTGATTTTCTTTTTGTTAGACTTTTGTAAAAAGAAGAATTGGATAATCTCGATACATGTTTTGGATTAATTATCTAATGATAAAATTTTCCCCTTGTGCAGATATTATTTGGACTTGGGAGTAAACTTCAATTGGAATAGAGTTGACTTTTTTATATCTCCAGAGGAATGCATCATCGTCTTACAATTTTTCTTGAACCATGAAAGAAAGGAGTTGAAAAAAAAGGTAATTATGTTAGTCCATGTAGTCAATAGTCAGATAATGAATGCCCATGTTCAAAGATGAAAGTATTGGATATATATCCTTTTGACAGGATTATCCTAGTAAGAAAAATCGCGGATCAAGCCTTTTTAATTAGTTGATCAGTGACCTAGTAAGGTTAGCTTTATTTCCCAAGGGAGATTGGCTCAACAAGTGTCTGTGTTCTTGCTCATCCATCATTTTTGACAACAATGTATTTATATTTTACAGATGGCTAGCACTAGAAATCTCAGCAGCTCCAATCTCGTTTAGACCATGAAGTGTTGTGGAAGACTAAACATTCTTTAAAGGATGATGATAATGTGGTAATCATTCATATCCATCAATGTCCTTAATGTGAGTATTGATTAAAATTACTCTAGCAAGTGGAGGTTTTTGGATCATACTCTGATGGTAGCTCATCAATTCCCGTCCTTCCTATAATTTGCAGGTACAGAGCGCTGATTTATTTCGATCAAAAGGTTCAGAAGCCTTTCCGCCCTTGCCTTAAACTGTGACCCTTTGCCTTTCTTCTATACTGCTAACGGTATGAATTTGTTTCATGCAGTCGATGCTTTGAGCTTAGGTTTATAAGTAGGTTGGGATTTCAGCCAAACTGAATACCCGCAACCATGCGGTAGTGTACTACTGCTTTCAAGCTGACTATGCTGCTTGTTCCCCAAATTTCATGAAATTATCCCTCAACCGGCACGCAACCTGAATCAGACTGTCTGATCCCCTCCAATTGAACATCATCAACATCAGTGTAAAACATTGCTTTGGAGTCGAGCTTCATACCAACTTATCATCACAAGCTGCAGTAGATACATCTGATCTATATTCATTCTTTCTCTTATGTAAATTAATCTGACTCCTCATAATGAGTTGATAATCTACCTGCTGATATTTGACTTCTCATAATTTGACCTCTTTCCAGTGGTTGGATCTGTTGGCTGGTTTTGTTGTTTTTATTGGTCTGTTGAAAGAGCTTGAAAGATGAGGTACGGTGAGTATGTTTGCTACACTGTAAGTACAACGATTCCCTTACATCTGTATATTTGGCATGTTGATTAGTTCGATGTCTTTCTGCTCTTCATCCATTACAACCTTTTCCATAACCACGTCCTCTCTCCATATCTGATCCTGCTTCTCTCGACAGGTACATTCTTCATCTCCGGCAGCAACAATATGATGGACGCGACATGATCAAAAGAGATAGAGAGGGATTGGATTCATTAGGGAGAGATCCATTTCTATTGCCTCCTTCACCATTAAATTAATGGTGCTGTCAGAAACTAGGAGGTGGGGAGAGAAGAGATGAGGAGGTAAAAGGAAAGAGGTGGAAGAGGCGACAGGGCGAATAGAGAGAAGGTGGATAGGAAGGAGGAAGACGAGGGGGTGACATGGGTGGTGGTGGTGTAGACTAGTTCGTACGAAAGAACAATTTTTTTTAAAAAAAATATTTGATTAGAATAAGAGGGTTGACATAGGATATTTTGGTACACCGTCTATTACGATTATTTGTACCCACCTCATATCACTAGTGATGCTTCCCAGTCAAAATAATATCACACATCTCAAAACAATACAAAATGAGACAACCCGATTTAGAAACGAATGCCTCCCGACTTAGAAGCGACATACAACAGAATCTACGTTATTCGGAATTATATGAGGCGACACTCGCCAACGAAGATGTAACCCCACATAGCATGGGGTCAGAATAGTCGTCCTAGAAAGGACGAATTGTTTACCTGAAATATCAATTAACAACGTATAGAGGATCGACTCCCTACGAGAGGTATAAAAATTAGCTAAGCTTCGGAGGGACATGATTCACTACTCACAAAAAATTAGCTTAAGCTTCGAAGGGGTCGAGCCAAAATCCCCCTTCTCGGTGTTGACCTATTGTGAAGGGACTCGATGACATAAGCAACTCTTGGATTTGTCGGGGATCGTCCTAGGAGACGACAGCCACGATCTTCTGTTCCTTCTCCGCTAAGTTTTCTCTCCGAGTAACCATGTGGACGCCCTTACACTATCAGGACAGAATCGAGTCGTGCCCATCCTTGAGTCACGGTATAAAGAACTACAATATTTTTAGTGCTAAAAGAAGAGGCCGATGTCGCAAGAACATCCACCGACAAACAAGTTCATCTAGCACCCTTCTGAGGAGGTGCCCATTGCTCATTTTACCTTCTGCCTTGATCTGCTCTTCCGTAGGTAGATTGGAACACCACTCAGACCTCCATGCGCTATTGGCGTTTATTCAATGACCATAGGCTCTCACCTCCCGAGACTAGCACAGGACAGATGGTGGTTCTCGCAAAGACATTCCTTAGCCTCACCCATCAGGTGCAGGCGTTGACAAGAATAATGCTAACCATTGCACCCCATATACCCCAGCTTGTCCAAGAAGCGGCCCCTCCACCGCTGCCATCGTTCGCATTTCAGTCAACCTTTAAGCTTCCAATGCATGACACTTCTCTAGTTGGCTCGCCACCTATGGTTCTCGACAATGACCCTCTAATTGAGGAACGACTAGGAGACTTAAGGCCAACAATAGGGTGTAATGCCCGATGTACCACCTCGCCTTTCCTGAAGCAGATACTTTATTGTTTGACTTAGCAGATGACTCATTGCGGGCTCAACTGCCGGAGATGAATTAGCACATGGACGAGGTCCAGAAAGAAGTACAAAAAACCAAGGAGGATCACGAGGATAGCACCACAAGAGGGTCTCCCTTTATCCAAAAAAATTCAAGACAAACCCATCTTGCTCATCTTCCGCCTCCCAACGTTGGAGACCTATGACGGTGGTTCTGATCTGACAAAATATGTTGTCGCCTTTTAGGCCTAGATGGCCTTGTATGACACATCTAATGCTTTGATGTATTGGACATTCCCCACTACCTTTCGACGGCCGGCTTGGGTGTAGTATTGTTAGCTAAGACCATTTTCAATCACATCTTTCAACCAATTCGTCAAGAAATTCAGGCTACACTTCTTGGTTAACGTGCAACCCAAACCATCTACAACAACTCCTTAGGCTAAGGTAAAAGGAGGATGAGCCTCTAACTATCTTTGTTGCTTACTTCGTCATGAAAATTCAAGGGATAACCGATGCTCACACCTCATTGATTATACAAGCATTCATAATGGGGCTACAACCCATAAGGTTATTTTGATCATTAGTCAAGAGGCCACCAATAACAGTCCCCGAGATGCTCCAAAAGGTTCATAAGTTCGTTGCCACCGAAACATTAGTGGTAGGGAGGTGCGAGAAGATGGACAAAAGGCCCCACACGAAATAGCCCCAAGATTCATCCCTATGACTGCCCAGGAAGATATTCGATAAACTGGAGCTTCATTCATGAGGCCACCATCGCCACCCCTCAATTCATCGAAACATAGAAATATCCTTCAAATCAAGGAGATAGGGCTCTTATGGGAGTCCAGATCGCTAAAAACTCTGTCAAGTTCAGAGACAAAACAAGATATTGCTGGTACCACCGAGACTATAGCCATGACAACGAGGAATGTTAAGATATAAAATACTAAATCGAGGACGTTATCCACAAAGGATACCTTGGACAATACCTTTGATGGACCCTAGAACCCTCTCCTCGTCCTCATCGTTCGATCAAGAAACAAAGAGAAAAGAGAATAATGAGATAAGGGAGAGAAAAATAGCTCAAGAGCGAGAAATTTTAACTATACCCAACAAGTTATTCATTTTTTTTATTTAGCCATATTCACACTTAAAATCGATAATAGACCTAAAAGATATAAGATATTTAGTCAGATTAATTAGAGATTATTTTTATAATTAATTATATTTAGTTTTTTGATATTTATATATTTAACATTTATATTGGATATCTATATTTATCAAAGTAAAACATTTAATCTTGTTTCTCTTTCATATCATCGTTAATGAAAATATTAAGATTTACGACTGAAATATATGTCGACTCTATCTCACTTTGATTTATAATTAGTCATATATGATTTTTACATCAATATGGTGAGAAAAAATAAAATTAAATATTTCATCTTCATAAGTATATAGATCTTAATATAACTTTTAAAAATATAATGACTAAAATACTAAAGTTAACTAATTATAGAATTAATATATAATTAGTCTTATTTATTCATTATAATTTTTTGATAGAGGGGCAATAAAAAAATTGAGAGTTTATCCGGTAAGTTGTCTTGTTTAAAATTATTAGGCCACATAAACGAGTGGGCCAATATCTTTCTCATTAGTTTTTTTATGTTTGACGTAACACAGCAGCGGAAGGGGAAGCGAAGGAAAGCAAGAAAGCTGTCGTCCACTTACAGACGAGGAGGAGCTTTTTACTGAAAATTTTCTATACCTAAAAATACTAATATATATATATATATATATATATATATATATATATATATATATATATATATATATATATATTAGGTACAGAAAAATTATATAATATAATTCCAAAACCTCCACCAAACAATATTACTTTCAGTTGGTTTAACAATTAAATGTTCCACTTTTCATGAACAACAAAAACGTGCTTAAAAATAATGGCCAATGTTTCTCTACATTTTTCATTTGATTTATCTTCCAATTGTAGTATTCTAGACCAATTAAAGGAAATGAATATGATTGAAAGCTAACTAGACTTAAAATTAAAAAAAAATAAGTAACTGAAATTGGTAGCAGTAAATAAATTATAAGTCACAAACCTTTTTTTTTTTAATATAATATTTAGTGATATAAGTAAATATTATGATATTACGATTTTATTATTATACCCATCTCTGCAACCATTAGATAGCGACTTCGCTTTCCCTCCGCACGCGGGGCATAGCCAACATCGTCGACGAGGAGTCGAGCCGAGCCGAGACGAGACGAGAGGCGATCCATCCATCGCTGCTTCTTGATCACAAAGTTCTTATAAGGGCTTCCTCCTCCCCTCTCACATAAATAGCTGCTTATCCAGCATCGCCTTTGAGATCTGTATTCCTCTGCGCCTGCGATTGTCCGTGGCCGCTGGGGACAACGAAGCCCGAGGGAAATTATTGATCGATCGAAGAAGTCCTCATCAATGACGCTTGGAGGTTCTGGTGGATCCGGTGTCGTCGGTGAGAAATCAATCCTTCCTTTTTTTTTTCTCTCTCGTTCCTTCTAACCTAGATGATTAGGGTTTCCATCTCGATCCCTCCGTGCATCTGATATTGGTCACTCTTAGGGGAGGCTGTACTCGAGTCGGAGCCTAAATGTTTGTTCCCGATCCTGATCGGCGTGATTTTTTTTTTTTTTTGTCCTTCTCTGGCTTCATGGAAAGAATTGAAGAAAGGAAATCCCAAATCCATACCTTACTATCTCCATGGATATGCTTTAGGATGTTAATCCTTGCAAGACGCATGGCTTAGATTATAACAAAGACATCATGGTGACCTATTTTATGGCCTCGTCTTTATAGAGAGATCATTGCTTTTTGTATGACACGGCTATTGATATCAGACTGCCTCCATGATTCCAATTGATCTATTATTTGGTGGCATTACTGTATTTACCTTATTGAACAATTTTTATATTATAGCAACTGCGGAATAGCCCAGAAGAAGTTATTTAATTGCCGTTAAGATGCACTGAAGTGATCATGTTTTTGGACTTGCTATCTAGCCATACTTTGATGAAATCCTTCAAAATCCATGACTCGAGGCTGAAAGCACTAGGAGTACAGCTTTAGCTATACTCATGGTTTCCTATTCTATGGCCTCATCTTTTATAGAGAGATCATTGCTTTTGTATGATACGGCTGTTGATATCAGACTCCTTAAATGTTTCCGAACGAGGATCTATCATTGGTGGTGATATTGTATTTACCTTACAATTGATCACTTTTTATGTTATAGCAAATGGAAATCAGTGACTGGAGGTTGAAGCACTATTATGGCCTCAGCATGTTGTAAAGTTAACAGGAGATGGTACTGATAGAAGCCTCATTGCAGCAGCCCATTGGTACCAGTCTCTCGACCATTTCCACCTAAAATTAGAATTTCAATTTCCACGAGGAAAAACAGTTGATTGACCTTGTTTTCTCTATTTTTAGGTTCTTGGTTATTTTTAACCTGATTTCTGCTTTGTTGTACACTCATACCTTACCCAAGTTTAGGGTTTAGGGTATATAGTTCTCAGATTAAGTTTTATGATTTTCATGAGTATCTTTTAGATTATAGCTGAAAACAGTGGAAGGAATCAGTTTTAACTTTATCGGTTTAGTTTGATGGGAATGTTAGAGTTCAAATTCTTGACATTTACTACAAAATTCAAATTCAGATGTATGGTTGAATTGAGTTGCCAGGTTAAATATTCAATACAGGTATGATGACTCATCAATGTAGTGGGATGCTTACATCAAATTCTTAAAGTTACATATTCTTAGTATGGTTTAAGTCATACAAATATACATGATCATGATCATAGCTATCTCTATCAAGTTTCAAACCCATGATAAATATATTTGTGCATTCATCATGTTTGGCATCCTTCCTTTTGTCTATCATTTTTCCTTTGGAAGCCATTTCTACATAATCAGGAGAATGTCACAGGAAAAGTAGCATCAAGGAGTAACAGCTGACTGATGTGAACTTGTTCCATCATTCCAATGGTCCAGTTCAATTCTAAAATAACTGAACCTGCTTGCTGGTGAATTATGGTGTAGATTGAGACTCTTCTCTTTGATGTGCCTTTCCAAGGTTTTTTTGAACTATTCCTTATGAAGTATTTCTTAACTTCTATGCTTTATCCACCGCCTCTACTTTATTGTTTCTTTCTTATCATCTCTCTGGAAAGCTACCCTGTCGTGCATTGTTCCTGGCCGTGTCTCTTCACATAGGTTAGCTCACCATCTAGTTTTGCTGGATCAGCCATCAAGCTGTATGAATTTGACCACATACTAGCCTCTTCACATTGTTGGGTGGTTGATTGACTGATAAAATTTATCAGTTGCCTCACCATGATTTCTTCTGACCATGCCTTCTATTCATCCTGTTATTCTAGTTGGGGCAGATATCTTTGTATGCCTGTTTAGACAGGTTAAAATCAGGAAGAATGTGACTTGGTTTGGATCACAACCTCCATGAACTATAATAAAGAGGTTTTGTTTGTATATCTATGATGCCCCTTAGGACTTAAACTAAGTAAATGGATCAATTATCCCATCAGGTTGGTCATGATGATTGGTTAAAGAGGTAACTTATAACCTATCACTGGATGTGGTGAGATATCCAAGTAAGAAAGGACCTTCTACAAATGGGACCGACAAATAGGTTAGACCTCACATGCACCATTTTAAGTTTAATTCTGTGTTATGTTTGGACCATAATTAGGATGTCAAACCTTAAGCGAGGGAGATTATGGAGGCCCAGTTTAGTCTCTTAAACGTGGACAAGAATTGTGTTGGTTGATACAGGGTGGTGGGCCTTGGGACAAAGGTACCTTACATTTGCAACTCAGGAGATTAGTATTTGAGTCAAGGGAACAACCTCTTTAAATATTTAAAGATAAGAATGCATCTGTTAGCCATCCCCAAACCTTGTATTGGCAGGAGCCTCATGCACTAGGTAGTGATAAATGTAGTGGATCATTGCAACATTTAGGATAACCTCCTGATATTTAGTTAATATTATCTCACTTTTTATTCGATCTTGTTTTTACATGATTTATATTGGTTGTTCGTGTGAGTCTATTTTCTTGGTTAATTGTGAGTGGAACTGGTGTTTATGCAGTCCTACATTGTTAACCTTATAGATCATTGTTATTTATTTAGGATATATGCTTGGAGACTTGTGTTAATATTATAAATTTCGACATAAGGACATTTTGTTGCTAGACTTTTTTTTTTTCAGTTTGAATCTATAAATTTTAGTGCATTATTTGTGGCAGGTTGTTGCCAATCATACGATAACCTTACCATCATTGACTTTGCATGCAGTTCCTCGGAACTTCAGGTTGCTTGAAGAGCTTGAACGAGGAGAAAAGGGCATCGGAGATGGGACTGTAAGCTATGGTATGGATGATGGAGATGACATTTACATGCGCTCTTGGACAGGAACAATAATTGGTCCTTTTAACGTGAGAGATTCTACTTTGAATTTTATAAACTTGCCTATATTCAAACTGTGCTCATTTGTTGCACTATATCTCTTGTTACAGACCGTCCATGAGGGTCGCATCTATCAATTGAAATTGTTCTGCGACAAGGACTACCCCGACAAACCTCCTAGCGTGCGATTCCATTCACGCATCAACATGACTTGTGTCAATCCTGACACTGGAGCGGTAGATTGCAGTTTGACATGAGTCCACAGTTTTATGAAACAATTACTTGGAAACTGATGCTTTGAATACATAAATCCAGGTAGATCCAAGAAAATTTTTGGTCCTGGGAAACTGGCAACGCGATTACACAATGGAGTACATTCTAACGCAGCTTAAGAAGGAAATGACGGCATCCCATAACCGTAAGCTTGTCCAGCCACCGGAGGGCACCTACTTCTAGTATCTCACTGTTGCAAATTAAGGTCCAAAGTTCTTGTATCGATTCAAGAAGCAACGAACCGTATGTTTATTTAGTCATGCTCGTGTGGTGGACGATTCTGCATGGTTATGCCTGCTATGGCACTTAACCAACTGTCGACGGGTCGCCGGTGTGTATTAATTACATCCGAGCCAACAAAGAAACTAAAGTGGTGTCTTTGGAGCGGTGCTCTTTTCTGGATAAACGCACCAACTCTGTTGTAGGTTAGTTAGACCATCTTATTACTGGAGATCAATGGAGTTATTTCTAGCTGCTTTGGTACCTTTTGTTGTGAAGATTCTCTCGTTTCTTTTAATTTTGACTCTCTAGTTAGTTGATCCGTGTTCGACTGTTTTTTTCGAAATCACAAATACTTTCTGTAGGCTTTATATACATTTTATAATGTGGCTTATGCTATATGGAGAATCTTAAATACCAGAAGATAAAAAGTTCTATACGTACATTACGCGTTATTAAAATTCACTAGAATTATATATTATTTTCAAACTCTGCAAGGATTAAAATCTTTATCACGAACGATCGTTCCCCAAGTCGTGGGCGATGATGACCAGTGGCACTTGGTCGTTTTCTCCAATGCCAGTGGGGCATCGTATTAATTAATAGGAATGCCAAAAGCCAAAAAGAGGCGACAGGAGAGAAGCCGCCCCCCCGCTTTAAAACCAGAAAACTAATTTCATCTCCCTAACACTACCCATTCCTTTCTTTTCCTTAAAAATATATCACCCCCCCCCACCCCTACTTTTTAAACCATTAAATTGGTGCCTTCAAAGAAAACAAGGTATCCTCTTCCCAAAGAAAGCTACCCCATCTCCTTGCTCACATAATTCCATCCATAATAAAAAACATATACATATATGAACCCATCATTTCCCTTCGCCAAAGCAGCCCATTTTGGTTTTTATATCACCCTCCATTAAATTAATCAACTTATCTCCGACCCGGCACATTTTTTTAATTATATATATATATATATATATATATTATATTTCTAGTTTTTCTTTCTTTTTTTTCCCTCTTCCTGTTTACATTACATTTGCAATATATAATAATAAATAATGATATTATTGATAATAATTCGTCCTCGTTCGCTTTCCTTCTGGTTCAACTATTCTTCTTCTTCTTCTTCTTCTGGTAAGGACGGCCGTGACGATATCGGCGGTACTCCGGTCGTGAGGACAAGGCGAGAAGATTTAGCTGAGGGGAAAAAGCTTGAGAATTACTCTCTCTCTTTTCTTTGGTTTTCTTGCGATTTTTGTCGTCATGGAGCTTGTGATGGTAGATTCTGGTGGAGAGAGCTGAAGGAAACCCTAGAGATCGGAGTCCGAAGGATCTCCTTCCAACTTCTGCGTTTGGAAGCTTCAGTTTGAGATTGCTGTAAGGGTAGCATCGGGCTCGTCTATGCATGGAGGGGAGGGAAGGAGGAGTACCTTCTCCAGCAGCCGCCGAGGGGGCCGGCATCTGCCAGCCTCCTCCTCCGCCACCTTCCGCTTCGCCGGCGGCTACGGTGGTGCCAGACGAGAAGTCTGCTTGCCCAGTCGGCGTGACGGCGATGGTTATCACTGCAGCCGCTTCGACAGCGGCCGCGGTGGTGGTGGGACCCGCCGCAGCTACGCCGGTGGCGGAGCCGACGAAGAAGAAGAGGGGGCGGCCGAGGAAGTACGGGCCGGACGGCAGACTGCTGCAGCCGCTGAACCCGCTGCCGATCTCGGCGTCCGTGCCGTCCGGTGTCGAGTACACGCCGGCGGCCGCGGTGGGGGCGGCGATCAAGCGGGGTAGAGGGCGGCCAGTGGGTTTGGTGAGCAAGTCGCCTCGCTACGGAGTCGACTTCGAGCCACTCGGTATTCCTTCTACCCTGTTTGTTCTCTGTTCTCTCTTGTCCTTTTGACAATTACGGGACGAAATCGAGGTGTCTTATACGTCCCTTTTTATTGCTAATTAATCTGAAATCACGCTTGGGTATTTCCTAAACTCAAATCAAAACTCTAATTGATGCGATTCCGTATGAGTTTTGTATCTAATTTGGAAAAAAAAAAATTATATATTTTTCTATGATCTAAAATTTCCCTGTCTGCTAGCTATTACTGATGATGCTGGTTTTCCATTATGATTTTGTTAATGATGTGCGAGTCTGTGGATCCCCAAATGGTCCATTGCGACTCTGTCTCTGTCTGTCGGTCTTCCTTCTCGTCTGAGTTCATTTTTGGTGGTAGCTGTCGACTTGGGAGTTCAAGAATAAGTCCTTGTGATCTGCAAAGGGGACCACTATGTGTGATCTCTTTCTGCAGATCTGATAAGGTTAGGGAGAATGCGAAGTTTGTGGGGTTGGCCGACGGTACCGGAAACCTGAATCTTAACCCCTTCCTTTTCTGTAGTTTTGTGGCTTGCTTCCGTCCTGTTAATTCCGAGCGACTGCTGAGGTAAGCGCAGGGTGTGGGTGTTTGGATCATTCTCAAGCTGAAGATGTTTGGTCTTTACTTTTTGTTAGCAACAGAACCCTTTCTCCTACATCCCCATGGGAACTCAAAAGTGTCTTGGGCATGATTCATGTGGTACAGTTAAATAACTGTTATACCTGTTTATTGCAGTCTCCATCTGCTGTTCGAATCATTTAGGTTCTGATCTGGGAATTAGTTAGCCACAGAGTCTTGCTAGCAATATAGTTGGTGGCTCAACTCTCCAGCTACTGATGGTGTCACTCGAACCTTAATCATCTTCAAGTGTACCCGGCGTACTGAAACCTCTCTTTTCTTTTCGAAGGTTTGGTTGCAATTATCTGCCATATAGTCTCTTATTATCTGAATTATGTGATGCAGGAGATATGGTAGCCTGCTCCGCTGGTGCAAATTTCACGCCTCATATCATCACTGTTGCTTCAGGCGAGGTAATATTTTTCTGGAACTACTATTAATATTTTTACCATCTAACATATGTAAGATGTTCTTATCATTTACTTTGTTGGTTCCTTGATATAATGCCAATATCAGCAAAACAGCTTTAGGTGGTAAACGGAAGAACACTTAAAACTTGGCTAGCTAATTTGTTGTCTGGCATCATCATAGACGTTGATAGAATCTTTAGTGTAAACCTACACAAAGCACTGCAGAAATAATCCTTCGACTGTTTTGTCTTCGTCTTCTTCCCTCTGGGATCTTTTGCTGAACTTCTACTTGAAATCAATCAAAACAGTGTGAGAAGTGTCTTTTGTTGATCTTTAGCTAAATTTCATTGCTTCTCTCCAATGGCTGGCATGGAAAGATTAAACTTAATGTCCAGCTTCTTTTTTTACTTTGCTTACTCACATGTCTCATTGAGTTCATCATGCACCAAACCTTGGATGCCTTCAACAACTTGGTTCAATTTCAGAATTCGAGAAAAAAGGTGGCCAATCATGCAAGGCTTCTGCCAGTGTGTGGCCTATGGAGGATTGATGTACATAACATAGCCTTAACGCTTTATACTGAGAGGTTTTGTGCACTTTAGATAGTCCATTGGAGAAAGTATTTACCTCGTCTCCTTTTATTTTTCAAATCCTTAATGAAAACAAGATGTGATGGCAGTTGCATTTGTTTTTCCTTAGGACACATGAAGGAGAGATTTTTAGTTATCCTAACAATTTGTTTGTACATTAATCTTCCATTATAATTTTCATTCATCATGATGGGAAGGTTTCTAGGATGCTATGATTGAGGCATAACTTTATTAGCCGAAGCACTTGTGTATACAAATATTAGTTTCTGGTAAAAGCTGTCAGTGCTAGACAAATTTAGATTGCTTTGTTCATGCTTCTCCTACTTTCATTTTCTTTAATTTCACTATGAATTTAAAAGGCACATGATTAATCACTCAAAATCTTCATCGAACATATTACTAACATACATTTTTTTTTTTCTTTTTTTTTGCAGGATGTTACTATGAAGATCATATCATTTTCACAACAAGGGTCTCGAGCTATTTGTATTTTATCAGCAAATGGTGTTATTTCAAATGTTACAATACGTCAGCCTGATTCAAGTGGTGGTACATTAACTTATGAGGTCTGTGTACAACTAACTACATTGAGTTGGAAATCAATTATTGTTCAATAAAGAACTGTCAGCATCAAATCAATACCGTGAAGATAAATAAGTTAAGAAGCACAGATTTGTGCAAAAATCTTTAGTGACGAACATAATGAAATTACATCATCACTTGCATGTAAGTAACCACTTAGTTTTGATCCATTGGTTTAGTTGGTTGTTTGTGCCTTTGTAATGAAGTTGTTACTTAGGCAAAGTTTTTTTTTAATGTAGACTCCTTAATTTGGGAGGTTTTGAACATTTTGCCCATCATTGCATAAAGTCATAGACATTGAAAAAACTGGAACCTTCTAATAATTAAGTTTGGTGGAGCAAGTACCTCATTTCTCTAATTTTGCCATACTTTTGGACTTATGAGCCAGCTCTTTATGGTCAATGGCAGATTAGATAACTGGTTGTAAAGCCTTCCAGATCTTGAGATGTGCTCCATAGCTAATATTTGGTGCAGAAGAACAACCAATCCTTATGATGGAAAACAAAAAGATAGAGTTGTAATCATGTTAACAAGCTTAGTCTTGTCCATTGAAAGGCAATAAATCCTTAACAAAGATATCTTTTGTTATCAACTTTCGTTGATACAAAGTACCATCTAGGTCAAAGAAGAATCAATATATTTGTCCACTAAGAGAGATTCTTGGCTTTACCCTACCATGTGGCTGACAAGAAAAGTAAATGTTAATGGAGGTGCTATTGCTCTTGGTCACCCCATGGGTGCAATAAGTAAATAATTTGGCGCTGGAGCCAGCTTTATATAGAAAATTGAAATGGCATGGATCGGTTGTTCCGTAGCCCCAATAACAGATCATGTCTGGCTGCACCACTGCTATACTAGTTATATAGCAATATATGATATTTTTAGCTCTTTGAGACTCCTTTCTGTCATCTTAATTTTAGACAACCAGATGTAGTATATTCTATTTCTAGACCAATATATAAGCTTTTGGTGCCATTTTTGAGTCATTTCCTAAATAATAAATAGTGTTCTTATCAAGACATCAAGGGCTTCTTAACCCGAAGATACTTTGTCAACCTAACTCAACAATATCTTAGTTACTGGCTAAATCATGATTCAAACAAAAAGAATTTGTCTCTTTTGGCTGATTGTCATATTTGCTGTTATCATATGAAAATTTTTAGTGAGTCATTTTTTTGGATTAAGTAAAACTTTTGCAGGGAGGTCAAATAAAGATCCTTGACCGTATGAAGATTTTCATTAGTTTGTACCATCATGATGGTGGTCTTCTTGTAAATGCTAGTGGTTTTACAAGAGAGGTGCTACATTGTTTGTAACATAAAACGATCATGTATTCTTTGGAACTCATGTCTGGCATTGTTGCATTTTAGGTAATGGCATGCTGTTAGTGATCTTGGGCTCTCAGATATAGTATTTCTAGATAGGAGTGGTTAAGATAATGATTACGTAAATATGAGCAGTGTCATAAGGGGCAATTTTACCATCCCATGCGGAAGATTTTAACGTGCCTTGGGTGAAAATTTGAGCTGATAGTAGGAAATGTTTATGACAAGTTAATAAACTTATGGGTGGCACAAGGATATTGCTTTCCAGATAGTGCCTTGAAGGTGAGAATTGGGGATTAGGCTGGTTTTTTTACAAATTTACGGAGTTTCTGTGTGATGTTTTTTTTTTTCCATTCCCTGCTCTTGGATTCTTGTATTGCATCGAGGTGTAAGCTGTCTGATTGTCAGTAAAGCTCCCACATCTCAGCACAAATTGTACACGCCACGCCTTTTCTTTGTCTTTTATTGTACCAGCAGAAGATGAAGGCATTTACCGTTCTTATTACGCTAGCAAATTACATTGTTTTACAAGCAATGAACAATGCTTATGCCATAGCCAATTGCATGTTTTACCCTTCAGAGTAGGTTCCTTTATATTTTGTCAAACCGTACAGATGATGTTGATTTGTTTGGGTTCATCACTAATGACCTGATCCAAATTCTTATCATCCGTAAGTATCTCTGATTGCTTGGTGTGGGTGTACTGGACGTTGCCGAGTTAGATATCTAACATGCTGTGTTGCAGGGCCGATTTGAACTGCTCTCCTTATCTGGATCATTCATGCCAACTGAAAATGGAGGAACACGAAGCCGATCAGGTGGCCTGAGTGTTTCTTTGGCAAGTCCAGATGGCCGAGTTGTTGGTGGTGGAGTTGCTGGTCTACTGGTGGCTGCAAGTCCAGTGCAGGTAATAGGGCTTGTGCCTTCATCTTCTCATTATTTGAAATCCTTATATGTATGCCTGAATAGTTATGTTTTTGCTGAATTTTTTGTTTGACCCTTTAATTTAACTTCTCTTGGATTTTAATTTCTTTTAAAATTATCCAATCCTAGTGATATTCAACAGCAAATGATTTCAACGATAGATCTGTCCACAATCTTTTTCTCTATTTCTCAACAACAATAGATCTTGATCATTTACGAGTAGAATACCAGGAGTGTGACGCCCCAGCAAAATTATTCTTATCGAACTATTCTATGTTAGGTTGTGGTGGGAAGTTTCGTGCCCAGCTACCAGATGGAGCAGAAAATAAAGAAGCCAAGACCAGAAATCGGATTGGTACCTCCACCAACATCGGCAATTCCAGTGTCGAGCGCAGCCATGGAGGAAGCTTGTGGCAGCGCACAAGGGCAGCACAGTTCATCGATGAGGAAACCAGATCCTTCTACAGACATCAACATAAGTTCGACTGGATCATGAAGTCATACCAGAACATTCTTTTCTCCTTGCCCCTTAAATCATAAACTATATATATATATATATATATATATACAACAGTATCAAACATTATTGCAATGTTAGCAAGCATTTGCATCTATGGCGGATGATATGGATCTTAATGGTTTGGTGTGTGGGTTTGATAGATAGTAGGTTCACGGCTTCAGCTTTTGCTTTGTTTAATTTAGTTGACGATCTATATTGAAACACACTTCAGCTTTTGCTACGTATTTGCAGTGAATTTTGTAGCAGCGGAAGCTTTGTTTCAATCATCTGATGCCGAAAGTGATACCACCATAAGTTGCCAGTAAAAAAAGTTTATTCGACCACATCGCCTTCCCACTCCCTCGACTTCTCCACTCAAGAAGACGTCACCCAAATCTACTCTCATGGAATTGCGCAGGTCAAAGAACATTACCGGAAACAAGATACTCGTCTTTTAGACATCCAACAGGTCTGATAGGAAGAGATTAATAATAATAATAATAATAATAATAACCTTCATTACTCAAAACATGAAAAATCAGAATACCTCAAAACATGAAAAATTAAAAAAAAAATCATCAAAAGAAAGCTAACTACAACCCCTCGATCAATAACTATTCTCTTATTTAATAATTTTGACTCATGACACTTCTATATTATGTAATATAGATTAATCAAATTATAAATCAATAAATAATTTATTAAAAATTATTAACATCTCCTAAATCAATAACTATTTTATATTATCTAACCATTAATAATCAGAGAAGAAAAGTAAGAAAACTTAACCTTATTACAATCTACCTTATAGTAGAGAAGAAGAGAATAGAGACACCACCACCCTATTAGATTTATATGAACATGCCTAAAATTTTTAATTTTTGAATTTAGAATTATTCACAAAGTAAAATATGTGTTCCTAGAAGATTTAGGTGAATTATATATGATCCAATGGTTCATATTCTTTAAATTAGTGAACCTATCTATCCTAGACCAGTTAGAATATTTTATAATGATTTGTATGTAGATGAAAATGATATGTCATCCACTTATAGTCTAGGGTATCATACAATAGCATAATTTGTGATATTTTAGACATTACTAAAAAGAGATAAGATTACTTTTTTCCTGCACAATAGGACACCAAGTCTATTGGGGCAACTCATCACGAGGCCATTACCATTATTTTTGAAAACCCTAACTTATCAATTGTCCCTAAGAGCTGTGACCATCTTTTACCATTTAACACAATTACTTCATCATATTTTGATCAGTATTTTTTTGGTTAGTAAACAACATCATCTTCATGAAGTTAATATCTTGGAAATAGGCAACATGCAGTTGATTATGATAGTACGTGATTATTGCTTTAGTTACCTTTTTAAGTCAAAATATAGTTGACATATCTAAGAATGAATGATATGTTGCTTCTATCTTAAGACCTAATTAGTATACTTTTACATACACATTCCACAGTCATCTCATCAAATAAAGAAATCATAAAACTAAATAGACTTAATATCATTAATAAAAACCTATTTAGAAGATTGTGGCACACTATAATTAATGGGATATCGACTATATTATCTAGGAGAAGTGATCCTCCTCCACCCAAGCCTATTCTTGATAGGTCTATTTATAGAGGTTGTCATTCTCCCTCTACCGGTTCATCTTCTAATTATATAGCAACTCGATTAAATCATCTTGAGCTTCGCTAGGATCAGATTTTGACTGAGATATATATATTCATCAGTGTCTTGATACTTTTGATGCATACTTTCATACTTTATTTAGACATTTTAGATTCCCACCATTTGATTAGATTGTATATTTCTATTTTTTTGTTGATGACAAAGAGGGAAAAGTAGTCTTAATCTCCTCTTACTAGTCCCTTTGAGGCCAACACTTTCTTCGTCTTCTAATTATATAGTAACTTGATTGGATCATCTTGAGCTTCATTAGAATCAAATTTTGATTGAGATGTAATGTATTCATCAGCATCTTAATATTTTTTATGCTTACTTTCATATTTTATTTAGATATTTTAGATTATTACTACTTCAGTAGATTCTATATTCCTCCTTTTCATTAATGACAAAGAGTAAAAAGATAGCCTTTACCTTTTGATATAGTAATTATACTTTTCTTTATCTTTTGATGTTTAATAGATAAATATATGGTGTTTTTAACTTATGATGATTTTCTTTGATGTTATTTAACTAAAATTATACATATAATTTTTGTAATAATTACTATTGAAAATCGATAGAAGTTATGATCTAATTATCTCAACTTGAATTCAAGACTAGCATTAAAAATTTATTATTTTAAATTCAAGCTTATCATACTTTTAAGATAACATATAAATAAGGAGAGCTTAGTTAAGACTCTCTCATCAATTAGTTGTCATTATAAAAAAGAGAAAAGTTATTAAATCTCAGATTTTGATGATGAAATCAATTGAAGAGTTTATGAAATTAATATTCTATTTAGAAAAGTGACACAAAATATACTTTGATCATGGACTCAAACGACCATGAGCCAATTGTCGAAGTAGGAGAGTCAAATATTGTGCCAAGAAATTACTGTGTTAAAAATTAAACGTCAAGCCAGAGGATTAATCAATATGTTGAAGATCAAATTTCATGCTAAAGGTTTTCACATCATGTTGGAAGGATCAAATATTATATCAGAAGATTGGATTTTGTGGGAGAATTGAAATGCTAATTGAATGGACAATGCACCTAAAGAAAGGTGGTGTGCTAGAAGTTCATACTAAATGTCAGAAGATCAACGATATGCTAGAACAATGCACAACATGCCAAAAGCTTTATAAATGTGTCGGATGTGTGATTGATTTATTAAGATCCTAATTAAGGTTATTTTAGATAAATTTAATTCGATATTGGATTGAAACAAAACTCACTTGTCATAAAAACCATTTGACATAAAATCAGGCTGAATTGGGCTCATTAGAAGGCCAAATCGGTAGCCTAAATTAGGCTTGGGTGGTCTACCACTATGATCAAGCAATAGTACTTCCTAAATCAATTGACAAGCATGATTTATGTTTTGTCAACCTTTCAGATGGTGGTACCACCGCCTATGACAGTGATAGTACTGTCTAAGGCAATAGTAGTCACACTTAGAGATCAAATTTTACGATAGTAGTACTACCATAATCTAAATTTGTGATATAAAAAATTATGATAATAGTACTACCACTAATGTTAGCAATGATACTGCTTGTATCCCAAAATTTTAGAAAATTTAAATTTTTAACTCCATTCTTAAAGCTTTTTGGGGCCTCTAAATACCCCAATTAGGCTTAGTTGATATAGCATATATTTCTAAGCTAGCGAAGTATTGTAGGCTATCATTTTGAGTAAAGTTTGAGTTTTCTCCTCCACTTGAGTTTGGTTATAATTCTAGTTGTAGGAGGTGAAAAATCTTATATAAAAAGAGAGTATGAATGTTCTCTCCTAAGCTTAAAAAAGATGAGAGGTGTAATAAAAGTAGTTAAACATTGCTCATTGGAAAAAAGAAAAAGATTGGTACTGAAAGCTGGTGGCCTCAAGGGAAGAGGAATCGGGAATAGACGTAGGTTAAAATAGACTGAACCATTATACATTAATTTGTCTCTTTTTAATTGCCCTTTTACTTGTGACTTAGTTTTATACTCTTTCCTTACAATTCGAACTTGATCAATTGAGTTCTTGAAATAGATTAATTTATTAATCAAATTTTAAAATTGATTAAAAATACTATTTAACTAATTCTAAGTCGTAGGAGGTGAGAGATCTTATGTAAAAGGAAAATATAAATGTTATCTTCTCAGCCTAAAAAAGGTGAGAGTTATAATAGTAGTAGTTGAACATTGACCATTAGAAATAAGATTGCTAGTGAAAACTGATCACTTGAAGGGAAGAGAAATCGAGAGTTGACGTAGATTAAGAATACCGAACCACTATAAATTGATTTATCACTTTTTACTTACCCTTTTACTTGTGACTTAGTTTTATTATCTTTACAATTTTAACTTAGTCAATTCAGTTCTTGAAATATGTTAATATATTGATCAAATTTTAAAATAGATTAGAAATACTATTTCACTAATTCTCCTGCCCCCCTCTTCCCCACCCACTCCTTTTAGTGTCCAACATATAGGGTATGTACGGAATTAAGATCTTAACAATTTTGAGTCAGGCATATAGGGTATGTACAAAATTAAGGGTAGGATATTACAAATTCCATCTTCACTCTTTACCTTTATAAAAAAAAAAAATCTCTATACATGCTATATATTTCTTCCAATAAAAATTAATACATATTTTAAAGAGAATAAAGGATAAATAATAAAATATTATATTTATCTGTGATATATTATTGGAAGAAAAAAAAAGTTTTCTCTTCTTTATAAAAGATCAAAATTATTATATTTTTCACACCTCTTAAACAACTCACAAACACCTTTAACCTATTTTGACCTCATCCTCATCATCCATTTGATAAGCTATGAAACTTCTTCTTTTCTTCAAGGCTCCTACTCTTCTCCTTGTTTTAGTAGAGGCCAAATAAACCCTAGCTCTAAGGAAGAACAAGCTCCCTAGCATACCTGATTACTTAGGATAATAGCCCTTCAATAAAAAACTTCTTTCTTAAGCTAATTAGGTAAGTAAGCTTAATTAACTATAAAATAATGGTCATATCGATTATATCATTCATAATGTATCCTTTGAAAGCATGCTTTAAATGATAAGATTGTCATGAGCTTAATGTATACTTGAAAGTATGTTTGAATAATAAGATCACTATAAGCTTAACATATATTTGAAAGCATATTTTGAATGATAAGATTGAGTTGGGTATAAGCTCGAGGTTAATGTATACATTGCATAAACATCAAAATGTATGAATTGTAATAAAAATGTATGACACGTGTGTATATGTGTAATGACATGTGATATTAAAGTACACGAACACATTATAACATGCAATGTGGAGTACACATACATATTATGATATGCAGTGTAGGAGTACATGACGTGGGATACGCTTATATATTATGATCTTAGACATGAGGGTACACATATATATTACGACATGTTGTGTGAGAGTGTACACATATATTATAATATATGATATAAGAATACATGTATATATTATAAATATAATGCAAAAGTTGAATATTTTTTATTTATATTATAGATACTATAGATTATCCTTACTTTTATGTATTCTAATTCATTTTTAAATCATAATTTTGTTTCCATTTTTAAATCATAATTTCATCCCCCTATTAGTCATTTGTCACTATGCATATATTATGGAATATTTTATGCATTTGAATATATGATATGTGGTGTGGGAGTATATAATATATATATATATATATATATATATATATATATATATCTCGAACAGTGTTCATGAACGTGTTATAATTTTTTATTATATGTATTATCAATTATTCTTCTTGTATATGTGTATATTCTGATTTATTTTAAATCAAAATTTTATCCTTTATTATGCATCTATCATATTATGAGATTATACTTTACCAAGAAGACGATAAAAAGATGCAATTGTCATGAAATATTTTAGTTATGTATATACAACGTGCAACATGAGAATGAACATATGTATATATGATGATATATTATATGGGAGATCATGAATGTATTATGCTCTCTTATTGCATGTATTATAGTATGCTCTTACACAAATGTATTATGACTTCGCATCAGAGTTTTACCTCTTAATTATGCATCCTTAATACTATGAGTTTACATGTTGCTAAAAAAGTTATAGGTGCATTTAAGAACACAATTGAAATGTGCATTGAGGGCCCAATATATATTTTAAATGTGAAATTGGTGTTTAATGATTTTTTTTTTTTTAAATCATACCTGGCCTAGTGTTGCATTGAAAATGCTCAAATGTTGATATTACCTTAGAGTAGCATTAGCATTTTAGTATTCATAAGATGCTAATATAATTTTCTAAAATTTCGAAATTACTTATGACTCTATCTAAAATTATAAGATTACCAAAATGATTTAGGGAGAAATCAATATGATTTATATTTTCCATAAGATGAATTTTCTATTTATTTTAAAATATTATTTTTTATTTATTTACTTGATTATATTTTTATTTATTATATATTTGGATCATACAAATCTTTTTATAATGCTTGTAGCATTAGCATTTCAGTATTCGTAGGGTGCTAATATAATTTTCTAAATTCTGAAAGTACTTATGATTTTATCTAAAATTATAAGATTACTAAAATGATTTAGGGAGAAATCAATATGATTTATATTTTCTATATGATGAATTTTCTATATATTAACTTTTGTATAAATATTAAAAATATTATAAGGGTAAATTTTACCATAAAAATTTGACTGGGCATTAGAAATATAATTTTACCAAACAACACTTGCCTCAATACATATTTAAATTACAGTTGTCATCTATTGTTTTTCAAACACTTAAATACATTTTACAATTGCATATTCACTCAAATTCTTTTTCTCCAAAAGTTTTATATATTTGATTTTGATAAATTACATATATGACATGATTCATGCTTACCTAAATAGGATTATCAAAATTTATATTTACTGAGTTATCACTCGATCTTATTTTATAAGTAAAAATATTGTAAATTCATCCATGGGTAAAGAAATGAGCATATATGTGTTTATACTAGTATATGACAACCTACGGTCATATTTTGTGTATATAAATTTTGGATAGAAAAATACATATCAAAATTCACTATGTATAAGAAAAATATTATCATTCTATTTTACCAAATTAATAGGTTTCAAATTGGCTCACTTATCCTATTATGTTATTGTTGATAATATAATTAATAAGTAATCATGTAGGATAAGAATATAAGTATGAATAGGATTATATATTTTTTGTTGTAAAACATATTAAAAATAGACATAATTGTTTATAACTTTATATATACTTCAAACTGTATTTCAAATATTCTTTATGTATAATATTTTTGAAGACATATATTTTACTTTTAAAATGTGATAACATGAGCATATTATATATTATATTATATTTATGAAGCATAGATATCATAAAATATATCTTTAAATAATAATAATATGTACATATTAGTTATATTCCTATCCACATACTAGTTACGATGAGAAACTTAAAGTATTATATAATTTAATTTTAAAATATATAGCTATCAATAATAATAATAAATTTACTAATTAATTACAAATATTTTTTACTTTTTTTTTTTTTTTTGCAAAACTCATCTGGAGTGTGCACTGTGCAGGAATGGTCCGTAAAGGACATTTTTGTAATATACTAAATTGCTAGATGATGGACACCTCTGCACGATAGATTCGTCGCTGGCAAACCCTAACCCCTTCTTTGTGTTCCTTCGACGCGGGTCGGCCAGAAGAGAGGCGAAGAACGGGAACGGCAGCGGCGGCATAGAGGGAGAGAGGTTAGGATAGAGTTCACATCTCTCTGTCAGTCTTTCCATCTCCTCTCTCAAATTTCACCATCTTCGATTTCTGGTGTTGGGTTTTGATCCGTTGGTTTGGCGTAGAACAGATGGCGGCGGCGTACGGTGCGATGAAGCCAACGAAGTTGGGCCTGGAAGAGCCCCAAGAGCAGCTCCACCGCATCCGGATCACCCTCTCCTCCAAGAACGTCAAGAATCTCGAGAAAGGTACATCATATTTATGACCATTGGGATCGGTTTTTACCCTTTCCTGATTGAGTTTGGTTCGTCCAGTATGTGCGGATCTGGTTAGGGGAGCGAAGGACAAGCGCCTGACCGTGAAGGGGCCTGTGAGGATGCCCACCAAGGTTCTCAACATCACCACTAGGAAATCTCCCTGTGGTGAAGGTATTGCAGCCATCCCTTTATCTTTGTCCAAAGTTGCATGTTTGGATCATCATGCCTATCTCCCCAAGTATTGTATCCTTGGCGCTTGTTTGGTGGCCTCACGTTTGGCTCTTCATTTGCATTTTTGTACGTATCTAAAATTTGGTTGCATTGGACGCGTTATATGTTGTGAGTGGTGCTGAAGAAGGGGTTAGGAGCTAACTCTACTATTAGCTTGCTGTTTCCTGATCCTTTTGCAGACACAGTTATTGCCACTTTTCCTGATCGTTCTCGCCTGTCGGGAAATTCACCTCAATTTCATTTTGTTTTTGATAGATTTAGTTCAGAATTTAAAACCACTAAGATTGTGAATCAACGAGGAGAGATGAATGATACATTCCAAAAATGCCTAAATGACATTCTAGCTTAGAGAATGTCAGTCAATTCAGTGCACATTGGTACCTTAACAGTTGCATAGTATACCATGAAAGTTAGCATTTCATGTCATCAACTCTGTTGTGAGTGTGCGCACCTCTTACATAATTTGATGTGCATAAGTCATCATTAAGCTAATATAGTAGTTTTGGTCAATGAAACAAAGTAGATGAAGGTGAAATCTTAATACTAGTGCTAATTATGTGCAGTATGAATCTTAATAACTGCATTAGTGGATACAAGTAGCTGTGCTTGTAGTTGGTGATACATATTTGAGAAATTGTATTTTAAAAAAATGATGCTTTATCAAATGGAAAATTTTGATAACGAGGCACGTATGCATATGCAATATATTTATATGCATGTACACATTTATATTTACACTATTGATAACTATTAACCATGCATGCTTTGATTTTTCTTTTGAAGAAACTTGAAAATAAATCATGGATTCCATAAACTAAAGCCAAATAACTAAAGTTTGGCTCACTTATTACTTTTGGGTAGGGAAAAAAAACTTCTAGCTATGCCAAGGGTGTAGAAGAAGCATTGATTTAAAAAGCATTAGGCGCCAAGGTCCCAAAATGTTCGAGGCACTAGGCGTTTGCCTGAACGAAGCGAGGCACTTTGAAATATTAAAATATAAAAAAATATAATACAATTGATAAATTTGATTTTATAAATTAAAATATGGCATTAAATTAAAAATCATCTTCTACTAACAAAAATGTTAAAATACTCAAAACAATGAAGTTTTGTATTAAATTTAATCATTATCATAATTAAGGAATTTCAATCTGTATCGCCTAGTACGAGCGTTACGTACCGGTCCACCAGGTTATACGTGGACCGCTCGTTACCGGATGGTATCGCTAAAATCGACCGTTGGCGGTCGATTGAGGGAGAAAAAGGGAAGAAGAAGAAGAAGAAGAAGAGGAAAAGAAGCAAGATGAAGAAGAGGGGAAGAAGAAAGAAGTACCTTGCGTTGTTCTTGCCCGTGCGACGTTGCCGCCCTCGCCCGCGAGGAGAAAGATCGAGGCGACGTCGCTCCTTTTTTTTAAAAAATATATTAATGTTTAATATTATATTATATTATATTTTAATATATCGAGCGGTACATACTCTACATATTGCTCGATATCAAGAAAATGTCGGTACATCGGTAAGGATCGGTAGGTAAAACCTTGATCATAATCAACATTGTCATTTTCAGACATATCATCATCTTTCCTAGCCTCTCGTCCATCATCAAAATTGTCCTCTTCAACAATGACAGGAGATGAGCTTGAGGTTTTGTACTTATTTTTTCCTTCGCCATCTATTTTATACATGTTTGTAATTCTCCAACGCCCGAGGCTTTTGTCACATCTCCCCACCAGGGTGTTATCTTTAAATATGAGATCATCTTCAGCATATTGAAAATTCACACCTATATCCCCCACCAATCACTCATTTGAATCAATAATGTTTTATAATGAGATTAGATCAATGTTATTTGGTAAATCATGACGAGCCTTCAATGTTTGATTATACTTTATATAAACAAGATTATGTAATTGTTGATGCTCTAACTAATTTCTTCTTTTTGTGTGACTTTGTCATGTCATATAATTTGAAAATATATATTAATACATCTATCTAAAAAAGAATAGATTAATTAAAATAAAATATTATATGATCCTTACATGTTCAAGGACATTTCAGTTTTGTTCACAACCCTTAGCACTACATGTTAAACTAAGAATTTTGATAGTCAATTACTGTAAGTTCGAGGTGCAATTTCCAAATAAACTCCACCATTTATTTGTAAAATTTTATTATCAACAATAACATATTATACATAAAAGTAATTATATAAACTTATTAATACTTAGGGATATAGTTGTCTTAGATTTAATTACCAATGGAATTCTAAAATGACTATCAACATTCTTATATAAAGATAATTCACGTATAATCTTATCTTGTACCTTAAGGCTTGAAATTAACCTTGCAATGCACTGATATAACCCATTTACAACTTTTGCATCAAACTCAATGGAGGTATTCTTATAAAAGAATTATGTGTTGTTATAAAAAAATTTAGGTTCAAATAATATTCTATTGCTTGTAATGGACGATGAAGTTGATAATTTTGTCTTTTGCCAATAATTGCAAATATTTTTTTATACTTCTTTTATTTTTATCAAGAGACATTTGAATCATCTCCTTTGCTCTATCTATAGCCTTATAAATATATCTCATTGCAGGTTTTTTTTCATTATCTACCAATCGAAGGACTCGAACAAGAGGACCTATAACCTTTAATATATAAACTATAATATTTCAAAAGGACGACATTAAGATGATATCATTGGCCCTCTTGCCTTTTACTTCTTTTCCCCATCTGTTTGTCACCCATTTATCCGAGGTAAACATGTTTCTCGGGTTATGTTTTCTACGATGCATGCTCTGTAATGTCAAGAAAGAAGTAGCAAATCGGGTGACACCATGTATCACAAATTCCTTGTTGCTTATGAATTTTCTCATCATATTCAAAGCCCCATTATAATTATTAAGAAATCCAATAACAAAGATTGCCTTTTCTAAAGTCTTTATTATTTCAGGAATCTTTTCAATAGCCTCCAATATTAAATCAATATAATGTGTCGCACATCGAGTCCAATATAAGTAATTTATCTAAGATAAAAGATAACAAAATTATAAGGCTTAAGAGTCATATAGTTCTTCTATTCAAATTAGAGACAGAGTAATTAAAAGATTAAAAAAGTCAAAAGATAAATCTTGCCAGCTAACACATAGTTGTTGCTATTGTAACTTTCACAAACTTGTTAAGCAAATCATATATGTTTTCTTTGAATTTCATAAAAGATGATGCATCTATTGGCTTAATAAACATGGTTCCTAAAAAGCAATTGGTCATAAAATTAATTATACTCCTATGACATTTGTTGATCCAAGCATCTGACATAATAGAGCAATTATATTCTTTGTGACCTTTTAATAAGTCATTTGTATAATCCTTTTTTTTTTCAGTAATGGAATTCACAACTCATAATAACTTGGAGGTTTAAATCTTTCATCATATCTTCCAATAGCTTCAAGCATCTCATTAAAATTATCTCAACGATAAGTACCAAGGGGAAGGCTAGCCTGATAGAAGAAACGAGCAATATGCTGAATTATTTTTTCCCTTTTTCCTTATCACAAGTATCACATATATTTGATTGTCTTAATTTTGGTCCTGCTTTCCTTATTATTTTTGTGATCCTTGATATATATATAAGTCCATCATTCACTTTTTACCCTTCTTAACAACCATGACTTTTTTTCTTTTCTGTCATATACTCTTTTACCAGTTGGACTGACTCTTTCAGAATATTCTTCTTCTTAATCTTTAGTATGTTCAACATTATCCTTAGGCAAAATCATATACGATTCATTCTTTTGTATCCTTTTTTAAATCATATAAGTCAGTAGCTCTTGTTTTACATCAGGTGGGCACTTCTTGTAGGTTGATGCATTCTTAAAATTTTTTACTAGATGTTGTTTTGCACGAAAAATATTATCTCTAGTAGTCTTATCACAAAAGATGCAAGTAACTGCATTAGGATCTTTAAGATCCTTTAGATAATTATCTTTTTAATCAGGAACCTTTCTTGAATTTTTTGAAGAATCTTTTGAATTGCTTTGTACACTTGCTATTAATCTTGAAGCCCTACTAATAATTTTAAATAAATAAAGATTAGCAATGTCAAAATCTAAATAGTATATTATCAATCAAAATAGAGATTTAATAATTTACTGCTAACAGTAGTTAGAGGGGGAGAAAAGAGACACCGATAGTGGAAAGTGGGGAAGGAGAGGGAAGCGGTGATGGAGGAACTTTTGGATGAAGATGGTGGCGACGGAGAAAGCTGTGGATGACAACAGTGATAGCGGATTAAGCTGCAGACGACAACGCCGTGGATGGAGGAAGCTTTAGAGGTGTTTGTCAATGGTGGAGGAAGTTGTGGTCCTCTCCCTCGATGGTGGAAGGAGCTGCACATGAAAGCAACAGCAGCAGAAGGAAGTGTGCAGGAAGACTGGGCCATTGGACCTGTCCGTTAGCGACAGAGGAAGCCTCATTCTTGTGCGTCGGCAATGAAGGCAGTGGTAGAGGAAGCTTCGGTGGCATATTTAGTAAATATTCTCTTAAATGTTAAGCATGCTTTTGATTGCCTTTATATAAATCTCTTAGGCAGCCAAGTTTGTCAAATTTTGTAAGTCCAGATTTTGTGTCAAAGTTTGTAGGGTTGTCATTTTATAATAGAATTTTAATGGAATAAGATCTGGGGAAATATTTATTATTTATGGTGTAGTTTGAGCATCTAAGGTTCAGCGCAAAATGAAAATTGTTGTTTGTTTTGTAGTAGATATCTCTGACCTCCAAGATTCCCTTAAATAAGGACAAAAAAGAGAGATGAAATTGTTGAACTTGTTTTTTATTTTGGTTTCAGTTTTCACTTGTGTAGACAAAGCACAAGGAACTTGGCTCATGCTACACTGACCTTATCCATCGAGTAGATTATTGATGTGCTTCAGAAAAATCATAATGTTTATGGATTTTTTTAAGACAAAAGCAAAAGGCTTACATTTTCTTGTTTTATGATTGGGTTCCTTGTATGTGGTTACCCGAAGATGGTTTGGCTGTGCAGATGATGATAAGATGATTCTGAGATTTTCTCTATGAAGTCTCAACAAATCAAACTTTTTAGAACTGATGCTCATTCTATCTATCCGTGGTGATTATTTACCTAATATTTTCATTTGGGGACCCAGATGACCAGATGAAGTGCAACTTTGTTTGCAAACTCTGAACTTCTTTGATGATATTTGCTTATCAATATATTGAATATGGTTTTGTCATGGAAGACTATAATATGATAACAACATGGACTTTGAACATTCTTTACTTTCATGTAACAAAATGGACTTTGACATGATCAAGTTTTAAAGCTTATTGTCCAATTGTGATCTAAGTTTAAGAGGTTCTAGATATTTGGACATTTTCAGTTTTCAAACTTCTGTAGAAGGATTGCCTGAGATCGTTACGAAGACCCTAATCTAAGTTTACGACTTGGCTGACAGCTTATGTTACTTTCCTATTTTGCAGCTTTTGATTGTCTGGCTCATAAATTGGACACATTTTTGTTTGAACTTTTGAAATTGTTGGTCTGGTAAATTTACATGGTGGTATTTTGTGGTTCATCAATGGTGACTGACAAGCTATGTTTGTTTGAGCTTTAGGAATGTCATATTAAAGCGTTTACCGCCTCTTCCTATCCTGTATCCTCATATCAGTGTGAAATTGATTAGGTTAAGTCAAACGCATGCTCTGCAATTATTATGGAACTTGATGGTGAGGCTTAATTGCAGGTACCAACACATGGGATCGGTTCGAGCTTCGTGTACACAAGAGGGTGATTGATCTTGTCAGCTCTTCGGAGGTCGTGAAGCAGATCACTTCAATCACCATCGAACCTGGTGTGGAGGTTGAAGTGACGATTGCAGAACCATAAGGATTATCTTGAAGGGTTCAACCAATTAATTGTCTTTGGACATCATACTATCTTCCAGGAGAACTACTTTTTTACCTTTAGGTTTTCTTGTTTTCGTTGGACTTTCCCAGAATTGGCTGTCACAATTTCCAGAATGATGATGTTCTGTTCATCAGTTCATAGCATTTGTTATGTGGGGATCACTAAAATATTTGGGTCTCAGTATGTGTTTAATTATCACAAGTCTACTGTTTTCACCTGTCTCTGCAATAGGTTGTTGGATGCGAGTTTAGTGTGGGGGTAAATTAGTTTATATAACTGATTCAAGCATGATCATATTTCTGACCTATGATTTAGATTCTTCGAGGTAATGTGTCAGTTTTTTTTTTTTTTTTTTTGCCTTCGGATTGGCTCATTCGACCAAATGCGACGACATCATCAAAGAGGATGATGATCTTGTCGGTGGTGGCCATCACTAGTAGGAAGTAGGGATAGCGTAACCATGAGCCCTAATAAGCCAAAGTTGTGGCAAGTGGGCTTCGCCGGAGAGGAGAGTCTCGTTAAGCAGCGGCGGTGGCATCGTCGCCATCGGCTTCCTTCCTCGTCTCATCCATCATACATGATCATTGTCGTCGACAACGGACCCGATAATATGAAGGTTGGTTGTTGTGGCTATTGATTGAGCGTTAAAGTTTCAATGATCAACGGGGTAATTTAGTGAACCGAGTCGTCGTCGTCGTCGTTGTCGTCGTCGTCATCGTCGACATTAGCTTTCCCTTCGGTCAGTGACCAGCCTCGTTGGATCACTATGTGACTCACCATTATATTGGTAAACATTCAACTCAACATCGTCCTTTGTAGAATTGCTAAGTGTCAGCTACATCAACCTATCATCATTCTGTGCATTATCGAATCATTCGTTTCTATAATAATATATATATATATATATATATATATATATATATATATATATAATTAAATAAATACACCTTTGTAGTTTTATATAATTAATGTTGCATTTAAATATAGGCTGCTTATGACAAGGATGATCCTCTTCCGAGTGAAATATTCAGTTTTATAGATGAGATGAACACTTAATGTCACCTTTGTCGATATCAGAGTGAGTCATTAAGTAATTTTGGGATGTAGTCATTCGACACCAAACCAGGATCCACCTCTGTATACAACTTCAAACATCAATCTTTGTTTTTGAGAAGTAGTAATGAGCTAAAAGGCAAATAAATTGAAGGATCTTCTACACAACCTTAAACTTATAGCTTAGATTTGAGCCAGACATTTGTAATTAGATGACGATGAATAATATTATAAGATATTTGAAGAAGAGTGGACCAGAGAATAATAGTAGGAGAAATTGAAGAAGCATAGATTGTAATATATTTGATGCCCCATTATGTTGTCAGTGAGCTTTTCAAATTCATTCCACATATGTTTTAAAACCTTATAGAAGAAGATGGCTTTAGCCCTAATATTTTACCTCCCTATCCAGATATAAACTTATGCCTCTACATTTGATAGATAAAAAATCTATGATTATTTATATTACAAAATTAAATTTAAAAAATTATTTATGATATCTAACACATAAATACTCTATTTTTAAAAATATTTAAAGATATTTTAAAGTTTAAAATAGCTTTGCAAGAATATGTTGAATCTCAAATTCTGATGATAAAATCAATCGATCAGTTTTTAGACTAATATACTTTTGTGATAAGTAGCGTATGAAATATTTTGATCACGAACTCAAATCATCGAAGGGCAAATTGTCGAAGCAAATGAATCAGACGTTAGGCCGGATACGTATAAATTAGATGTCGAGCCGGAGGATTAGTTGACGTTTCGAAGATTGAATTTTTTTTGCTTGGTTATTGTGCCGAAAGGATCAAGTACTGCGCCAAAAGATCGGATGTTGTGGGAAAATTAATATGCCAATAGATCGAGCAATATGCCAAAGGAAAGGACAATGCGCCATAAGTTCGAACGAAGTGTCGGATGATTAGATGACATGACAAAAAGATAGACAATATGGTGAAAACTTCACGATTGTGCTGGACATGTGGTTGGATTGTTGAAGTCTTGATCGAGATCTTTTGAGGGTCAAAATATGTTAGTGTTATGTCAAAACTATGCCAACTTGCGAGAAAGCTAATAAGCTTGGACTATGACCAAATTAGGCCTGTTAGGAAAGCCAAACTAGTGGCCTTAAGTAGGTTTGGGCGGTGGTATCGCCTAAATAATCGATGGCTACTGTTTTGTGCTTGTCAATACTATCGACGATGGTACCGCTTATGTAGGTAGTGGTAGGTGGTAATAGTACCACCCAAAATTCAAATTTGCCGATGGTAGTACTACTTGAAAGTTTGAAATTGTGGCATCAAAAATTACAACCGTAAAATCATCCAAATCTCAAAATTTTTGATAATTTAATGGCTCAATTTTGAAGTCATTTGGGGTATAAATACTCCCACCAAGGTTTGGATTGGAGTAAGAAATAAGTGGTAAAGTTTGTAAGGGTTCAAGCGAAGTGCCAGATGATCAGATGATATGTTGGCTTATCGAACATATCATCTCATCATCCTTTCCTTCGGCATATCGCTCGACCTATCGACATATTAACTTCCTACAACATTCGATCTTTTAGCATAATACCCAATCCTTCCGGCCCAATACCAAAATTCATGATATTAAGTCTATCGTTCGACAGGTCGACCAATCCTCCAGCCTAATGCCCGAAATTATGACACGAAGTCTATCCTTCGGCATATCGACCAATCCTCTGGCCTAACGTCCAATCTCTGATATGATACTCCTTCGGCCCAACGTTTGATTCTCCTACTTCGACAATTTACTCTGTGATGATTCGTGTCCATTATTAAAATCTTTACTGCATCAATTATCTTAAAAATATATTAGTCCGCTCAATCCGGACCCAAAACCCGGACTAGGCCGAGTTCAAATTGCTTAATCGATGTCCCACCCGGACCGGGTCCGGATCCGGGATGAGCTCGTACCCGGATCCGGATCTCCCCCAAGAAGGGTGACAGATCGCATGCGGTTAATTATGCGGGCATTGCTCGGAATTTAATCATGCATTTTATTCTTGAGTAAACAAAGAGAAATTGCCCTCTCCGGCGTGCGTCATGGCTTCGACGTCGCCACCGCCTGCGCCGGCCCCCGTTCTCTCACTGCCGAATCCCCCTCGGCCCCAGCAACTAGCCCAGCCTCCGCCTGTCGCCGCCGTCAAATCTGAGGTTCCGGTTGCCGAGCCCCGAGATCCCCCCGCCTCCTTCAGTTCCATCCCGCCGGAACCGTCTCCCGCTGCGGTTGCCGCCTCGTACACCATCACGATCCCCAGCTGCTCCGGTCTGTCGACAACCAACCAAAGCCCTAGCTTTCGCCTTCCACATGGTGGCTCCTCTGCCCCCAAAAGCTCTAACTTGGTTGGTTTCCTCTTCGCCTAGGGTGGTTCTCTTGGGACCAGATCCACGACACCGAGCGCAGGATCCTATCGGAGTTCTTCGACGGGAAGTCGGCTTCCAAGAACCCCGGGGTGTACAAGTACTACAGGGACTCGATTATCAGACGGTTCAGGGGGAACCCGTCGAGGAAGATCACGTTCACCGACGCCCGGCGGGGGTTGGTCGGGGATGTCGGGTCGATCCGTAGGGTGTTTGATTTCCTAGAAGAGTGGGGCCTGATCAACTACACGCCCTCGGCCAAGCCGCCGAGCGCGAAGAAGGGGGAAATGGGCGATGATTCGGAGAAGAAGGAGGCTCCTAGGAGGATCTGTTCCCATTGCAAATCCTCTTGTAACATGGCATGCTTCACCACGGATAAGGTATGCTGAGGATCTTTCATCTGTACTCTTTCTAATACTTAGCTGGGCGAGGACTATGTCAACTGGTTCTCACTATGCATTCAAAAAGGCTGTTTTTTTGCATATGATTGATATGAACTGAGCAACAGTTGAGTTTAAGAACTTTGACTTGCGTACATCGAAAGTTTCTAATGCCATTTATTTTAGATAACTAATTCTATTGTCTGTTTTGTTAGAGCATGATTGCACATTGCCACAGGGTTTCTTTCTCCTCTCTTTTCTTTTCTTTTTTTTCTCATGGGGGGTTGAGGGTTGAATGGGTAGACCTTAGGTGTCGTTGAATGCTTTAAATTTCATATTCCAATATAATGAATTTGAGTAAAAACTCATCAAAGTTTTGAATGCATATTCCTTTCAGTCCATTTCATAGGCTGAGTTAGTATTATTACAACTCAATTTGTTGTTCAAAAAGTATATAAACGTTGATGTCTCTTGGTAGGTATGAATATGTCTCATCATATTTCTACGAATCAAGACACTATCATCATCCCAGTATTTCATTTTGAAGAAACGCCTATTTTTCACATGGCTTTATCATTTAAATAGCAGATCTTGGAGTGCTGAAAATTTGGGCATCTACATCCTTGTCCCTGTACTTGCATAACTCCTTAATGTTTGGATGTGTTGATGATCTTTTCATCACTTAGATTAGCATATCTTGAACTGCTGAGTATAAGGACATCTGAATCCTTTTCCCTGTACAGCTGTACTTGCATTTTAATTCCTAGACGTCGAATATTTGATCAACACTCTTCATCAATTAATGTTTGTTCCTTTAAAAGGGCACTATTTACAGCATGGACCAGCTATTACACCAAATATCAAAGTATTCATGATTTCTAATGTATGCTTCATATGACCTTTAAGATCAGGACCATTTTAAAGTTAATCACATTTCAGAATATTCTCATTGAATCCGTTGTTTTTTCCACCAATAAAATTTCTGGAATTAAAACAAAATTTGCAAGTATAGATAAGGTAGGACTGGTTTTCTTGGCCTCTTCAAAAATAACAAAAGCTTAAGTCAGAGTTCATAATTGACTCTGCATCTGTCCTAAAATATTTTATGATAAAACCAGTCGATGTTCCATGATGACCTACAAGTGTGGGATTCCATCTAAGCAATGCAGGAAAATATTGGGTGATGAGTTTAGATGAAATTTAAGGTCAGAAAAGTCTTAGGAATTGAAACATTGGGGCACGTAATAAAAAATTAGCATCCATTTTATTGGAACAAAGAAGACTAACACAAGGAAAAAAAAGGAGGAGAACATGAGATCATTAACTAGGAACAGAGAAGAATAACACAATGAAGGATGCAGTTTTTGGCTGCCTATGGTCACCATTATCAGGAAAGAAGCTGGTATATATCCATACACGACTTCAATTTGTGTAAATATTTTTACAGTGAACTGATTGTCAGATTTTTATGTTTATATAGAACTTTTGATGCACAAATTGGAATGGCTGCTATGTCTATATTATATTGACGTATTCAGTTTTCAATTGTTAGTGCAGGAAGAAATTAATCTTTTAGTATTTTTCTTGATTTTACTATAACCAGGCAGATATTATACTATGTGCACGATGCTTCGTTCGCGGTGACTATAGGCCTGGCCTCAGTTCAACAGATTTCAAAAGGGTTGATATCACTGAAGAAACAAAGGCAGATTGGACAGACAAGGAGACTATTCACCTACTTGAAGCCATTTTGCAGTATGGTGAAGATTGGAAGAAGGTGGCAGAGCATGTTGGTACAAAATCTGAAATAGACTGTGCTGCTAGATTCATCAAGTTACCCTTTGGAGAACAGTTTTTAGGGCCTGAAGAAGTTGGTGAATATGGTAAGCCGCACCAGAAAAATGACAAGGTAGTAACTGTACCTGAAGGGGAGAATGTTCCGGAGCAGAGTGTTTCAAAGCGGATGCGTCTCACACCACTAGCTGATGCAAGCAACCCAATCATGGCCCAGGTTTGCATGTCAACTTTGATGGTGGATCTTTTGTTTTTAATGAACTTGCATATTCGTATGCATACAGATAATAGCTAACATGCACATTCAGGATCCATTTTGAAATTATTCAGCTCAACGCTTATGAAAATTTTTCACAGCATAAAGTAATTGGTACTTACTAGTTTTTTTGGGTTTCACTTTTCCTGTTTGTTCCTAAACTCACATCCATTTTGCATTTTCAGGTTGCTTTCTTATCTGCAATGGTGGGTTCAGATGTTGCCAAAGCTGCGGCTCAAGCTGCCATTTCATCATTGCATAAAGTGGACATAGCTGGTGGCAACAATGCAAGTGATGATAGGCTTCGGCCTGCTGCCTCCGATGGATCAAAGGAAGAAGGTACAAGCTGTATCTATTAAGGTTTTGATTATTATTCTTCTATTGCTTTTTAGTAGAGTGGGAGCTGTTTTTTAGCAAATCCAAAATTCTGTTGCTTCGTCTAATTTTGAGATCATGATAGTTATTACGATAATATGAAGAGTATGATGGTGTCCTTTTCTCAAATGCAAAATTCTGGTGGTTTATCTAATTTTGAGATCATGATACTTATTGTGATGGTCTGAACAGTTTGATGTCCTGTATTTGTTTCAATGGAATTTGATGTGTTTTTTTTTTTATTTATAACTTTGGCGGTATTAACTGGTACTGTTAATTAGCTTACCCTGATAATGAAGTTATATCATGCAGTTTTTACTTTGTGTATCTCAGAACTCCTCAATATTTCAGTAAATCATTGGATCATAACTCAATTATGCATTGTGACATTCATGTGGGCCCTCTTAGTATGCTGTTTTGCTGTTGCAGTCTCATTTGAGAATCTTATCAGTTCTGTTTGTTAAAGGCTACAAAATTAAACTTTCTTCCTATGTAGAGGCTGTTGCTGCTTCAAATGGTCAAACTTCTTCTGATGTACTCAATGAGGCTGTGGCAGAGGCACAGTCTCAGCTCAAGAAGGAAGAGCAGGATGTAGAGCAATATCTATCTGACGTAGTGCAAGTCCAGGTAATCCAACATCAGGCACAATGCTTCTAGAGGACCTATTGTTTTGTTTTAGTTTGTTCATCTTTTCCTGCTCCAACTAATGCTGCTCGACAAGATGATTTACTTCTTCTTTGTTCAGATGAAGGAAATCCAGGACAAGATTGTACAGTTTGAGGAGTTGGAATTGCTTGTAGAAAAAGAGAGGCAGCAGCTGAGGCACATGAAGGATCTTCTTTTTGCAGATCAGTTAGTCATCATGCAACATAAGATGCAGCTCTTGTCGCAAGGGAATGAAAAAGGGGAGAAGGTTAAGCAGACCAATCATGTTCCTTGATTGTGAAGCAAATCTAGCATATTTTATATTATATGGTATCCAACCTCTCATCTCATTTTCTAGGGCAGTAGGATATCCAACTAGAGATTCATTGTGAATCTGCAGTTCCTTGTTCCTTTTAGTGTTCTACTTACTAGATCTTTTTCTTTCCTTTTTTTATTTGTTTTGTCTCTCACTCATGGATCTCCTGCATCAGTTGCATTAACAGATCACTTGTTCCAGCAAATTTTCTCTTCCAGTGTCATTGTTTGAGGGGGAGGAGAACATCCATTTCTGTGATGAACATTTTCATTTTTCATCATATTTGCAGTGGCTTTAATGCTTCATTTTGAGTAGGCACAAAATAAAACCTTATTCTCATGCAAAAAAATTCATAGTGTTGTTTAAAAAGTTGGAGGAGGAGACAAGCTCCATACCCACTACCATTGCTATTCCAGAGATGTGTGCTACAAAGGTCGCATCATGCTTATAACCGATACCCTTCGCATCTTCAGTAGGGTATTCCAGATTTTTAAGAACCTATAAAAGAATTAAGTAAAATTTTTACTGGAGAGAGATGAAAAATGTTATTACTAAATTTGTAGCATGGTGCAATATATGTCAACGACAAAAGGGTGAAACAGTGACAAGTTCTGGAAAATTATAACCAATATCCATCCAGACTCGGTGTGGATTGACATAAAAATTTCATCCTGTCATAATCCCAAGGTAAAAACATAATTCTCGCAGTGGTTGGTCGACTTACAAAGTATCTCATTTTTGCGCGGTTCAAAATCGCTACATTTCTTCCCAATTTTTTATGAAAAATATTATAAAACTACATGGGATGTCAAGGTCCATTGTAATTGATCGTGACAGTGTCTTTACTAGTAAATTTTTGACCGAACTATTTCAGGGCACCAAGCTAAAGATGAGCACGGCATACCACCCGCAGACTGATGGCCAAACTTAAGTGGTGAATAGGTGTTTAGAGACATACTTCAGATGTTTCACCTGTGATCGGCCAAAAGAATGGACAAAATAACTCCCTTGGGTCAAATGATGGTACAATACTACATATCACTCCTCAACTAAATATACTTCATATGAAATAGTATATGGTTAACCTGCTCTGTAATTCCAAGATATGTAATTGGCTCAACCAAGGTAGATCAGGTCGACCGAGAATTAATTGACAATGACAAACTCCTACAACTACAAAAAGATAATCTCTCAATCGCTAAAGCCAGAATGAAGCATCAAGTTGATACACACCGAAGTAAAAGGGAGTTCTCAGTAGGAGATTTGGTTTTTCTTCGTCTTCAGCCATACAATCAATTATTCACCGATACACGAGCCTCTATAAAGTTATCCCCACGCTTTTATGGACCCTATCAGGTCATAGAGCGCATAGGAGCTGTGGCATACAAATTAAACTTACCTGATGATGCAAACATTCACCATGTCTTCCACATGTCCTGCCTAAAGCCCAAACTGGGAGAGAACGAGTCAGCACAGATCCAACTGCCCAACACTACTAATGATGGAGACATCCTAGCCCAATCTCAAGTCATACTTAACCGTAAGGTTGTGATGCGTCATCGACGTCCCTCTACTGAAGTACTGGTGCACTAGAATAACTTGTCTCTTAAAGATGTCATGTGGAAATCATATAAAGATCTGAAGACCAGGTTCCCTGAGTTCATGGAACCTCAATCTTGAGGACAACGCTGATCTGAAGAGGGCGGACTTGATAGGACCCTAGCATGGTTGGGTCATATTCAATCAAGTAGCAATTAATAAAAACCTTAAGAGATTGTAATAAACCCCACCTAGCCGCCTACTCTCTTATAAAACATATTGGCTAAGGTTTAATCTTGGGGCCTTAGGGCTTCGTAGTTATCGCGCCCACCACCCCCCTCCTCTTACTGGGCAGGTCGACTAGGGTTTGAGCAGGGGACGCATGGCTTGTTACAACCACCTAGCCGTCGCCCCCTTATTGGGCAAACCGACTAGGGAGGAGGGGTAATAAAGGGATTTGGCTTTGGGAGGAGCCTCCCTAAGGTTATGGTTTGAAGCCCTATATAAGCATGTAGCATCCATAACTTTTGAATCAAGCAAGAGATCAATTTCCTTTCAGCCTTGTGGCCGGCTACCTAAGAGGGAGGAACCCCTACAACGTTCCAAGGGTTGATCCCCCTTTAAAAGATCAAACTGCGTTAGAATTCCTCTAGGGTTCTATCAGGAAGACATTGAAGCAAGGTCACAACGACCATTAGCCATCGAATGAAGAGGGTTCTTCTGAAGACTGTAATGACTACAACGTCGGAATGTTGGCCTATTGCTTAGACTATCACGAAGTGATGACCCTACTTATTTAATCAGTGGGTTGTGATATACCGTGGATATTATGTAGCTGAAGTGCTAAAAGAGAAGCTCTTAGAGTTCGATATTATTCAGCCTTGAGTTCTAAAAGATCTTTTGATGAAACTCTATAAATATGAATGTACTAACTTATTTTCATCATCAAAGAAATATTACTTACATTTAAAAAAAAATTGAGAGGTAAATCCTCTCGAAGTGATCATATATCTTTTATTCATCTTCTCCTATAATAGAATATAGGTTCTTATCATCTCCGGTGTTACCGTCAATGATCATATATATGAAAAAATAAAAAAATAAAAAATCCTAATATATTGAACATTTAAATAGTTATAGCTATTTAAATATATTATTATTAATTAGTTTTTAGAGAACTTTTTTAAAAACTGAATATATTATTATTAATTATTTATTTATGCTGGCCCATAAGACTGTTGTGGGCCAGGCCATCTGCTTACCTGGACCGACACAACAAAGCGATTGACACGACGCCGGTGTGAGAACGGAGAGGGCATTGCGTTGACAAGCCGCACGCTCGAGCTCGGAAGCAAGCGAGACCAGGAGGAGGAGGAGGAGGAGGATAAGGCATAACGATGATCTTTGTCGACGGCGTTCCCTTCTCCACCTCCCAATCTCAGGTTGATCCCTACTCTGTCTTTTTCAAACTCTACCAAAAAAGAATCGATCGATCTTTTACGCCTCTCTTCATTTCAGATGGTCCGGGGAAGAGAAATCTTGGCCGCCTTATTGGATCACCCGGTCGTCCTCTCCTCCTCCGATCACCTCAAGGGCACCCCCGAGAAGAAGGTCTCCTCCGCCGAGCGGCCACCCGTCGGCCGCCTCGTGTACGTCTTCCAGAGAGAGTACGCCACCGTCGATCCTGCCCTCGTCCAGGTAAACCGAAATCACCCCCAAAGGTGTCCCCTTTCTCCGATCTTTCGACGATTCTTAGTGTATTTTGTGCTTTTGGGTAGCTGGTAGGCACGGACGAGGCGACCACGTGCGTCGGCCTTGTGATCCGTAGCAGGAACACTGGAATGTGAGAGCCCCGTGTTGCCTTTCTCACTAGTCATTGCAGAAACATGTACGTGTTGTGCTGGTTCTGATGCGATCGAAGCATTTATGTTGCAGAACCTCCGTCAGCCATATGGATTTTCCTGGCGTTGTCGACAATGGCCTCGCACAAATGCTATCGTCTATTGCCGACAATGACGACGACAGCGACGAAGCTTCTTTCGATGTTCGCTTCGTATTCCATTTTCACTTTTGCCGTTGCTGGTCTTGTCCATCAGCTCCATTTCTGTGTTCATGTGTTTTTTGCAGGTTCACCTCATCGGCGGCTTCGATGACGGGCCCAAAAGAGTTTGATTCATGATCTTGTTATCTCGTTTGAGGCTTCTTTTTTCATTCGCTCATGATGATGGTAATATAGGAAGCCTCACAATTGTTATTTCTTCTTGCTGCAGCATCCTATCAATGCCACTGTATCGGAAAGAAAACAGAAAAAAGAAGGTTTTTCTTTGCCTCTATGTTCGAAACTGATAGAAGCTTTGCACAATAGCCAGCAAAAGTTTCATTTGCAAACGCTGTGTGTCCTCAGGCACAACACTAAACTAGACTCCTGTGGAAATGCTTGCCCCATCGTCAGTGGTTTTCTGGTCAGTTAATTGTGACAGTAAAACTTGAACGTAGTTCAAAAGAGTCCATAAACCATTATACCTGTAAACATGGTGATGTGCATTTCGTTCTCTAGGGAGTAACCTTGAAGTATTTCTAAATTCATAAAGTTTGAAACTAATCCACACTTGTTATGATGTTCGTCTAAATTCATAAAGTTTTCGCTGACATTGGACCACCTCTGTAACTGATTGTTCAGGTAGACACTTCATCTAATTCAATTATGCCTGCTAGCTTTGATAGAAGTTCAAGAGGTCCAGATGAGATCGTCAGGAGGATTCGAGTGTCTTTATCTTCTGATGATTCTAATTGGAAAGGAAGGTTATTAGATACTTACGATACCTGTCATGACAGATTTGAGATTGCTCCTTGCACTTGGTACATACTTTTTATTCATATCATCCTCTTTTGACATATTATCCAATTGTCCGATGATACAAGTTAGTACAATTAATATACAGTAAGACATGTTTTACTGCCTTGTGTTATCCATATACAAGGATAAAAGTTTGCTTAAGGTAGGCAGTCTAATAACAAAATTCTCTTGCCAGCTATAATCTGCTAATGTGCAGATTATGCTAAATGAGAATAGTACATCCATCTATTATAATAATGCTATAACGTTAGACTCCAGAGCTTCTGGGGGACCTCACAATTTTATTTCGACCCCAAATAGTTGGAACATTAGGGTTTGTTGCTGTTTTTGTTTTCTATTCAGAATTTTGTGGTAGCTGGTGTATCTGACTCTAATTAAAATACCACTCATGTTTTTAGTAAATTGATATCGAAGGAGTCCTCAAGGTTTATACATTTGCCTATGTGAAAGATGCTCTGGTAAAAACCGTGTTGTGTTTATATTGCATAAAGATGCCTCATGATATGGCCAAGGATACAAATGTTTCTACAAACGAATAAGTTTCCATTAATGTAAAGCATTATATTAATTGTGACCAAAACCTTTTAACTGTGTCTTGCCTAGTATGCTTTTTGACAATGCTTTCTATTTGTTGATTCAGGATGTCTGATTGGAAGTATTATGCTTCATCTCTGCAGCAGCTTTCTGATTCCGAATTCCTTTTGAGATGTTCTACCTCTCCTTATGCGGAGGCCCCTGATTTTGTTGAAAGCGAAAGAAGGTTTGTATTTAACGATCTACTTTGACAGGATGTTTCTGGCTTCTGCTTTGTATCAAACATTTGAAGTAGTAATGCATTGCAAATATGATTTGCTTTTGGTAGGCCAGGTATTGATACGATGAAACTAATTATCTGGTTCCTTCTGGTGAATGATCTCACTTCATTTTTTGCATTTTGTTACTAAGTAATTAATGTGGGAAAAACAATTGTGTACGAGAGAAGGAAACACAACACTGGTTGAAACTTTATTGTAGGGATGCTTAGAAAGATAGCCCTCAAGTGCTTTGCTTTGATCAATTTCATTATACTCATGCTCAAATATAGTCAGAATAGCAAGGTTATCTATCTTATGTCGGCTAGGGCTGTGAGCCTAGCTAATTTTTTGTACATTGTGATGCAGTGGTAAAACTTGGAGTTGATTACTTTATTGTACTGGAAATTGATGGTGACTGGAACCAGCATTGAGAGACATTTAGTTGGATTTTTTGGTTCCTTTAAGATTGGAGAAGAATATATGACCATAAAATAATTAGATTGGAAAATGTGGTCAAGTACAATTATTTTGGAAGCAAACTTGACATAATCAAGTGAAGCTACCTTACTGCTGTTATATAATTCACATTGCAATTAGTTTCGAGCTCATCCATGGGCTCAATCTAATTTTCACTACCCTTAGGCTTTTGTATCATTACTGCAAGGGAAAAGAGTTCATCATGAAAAATATCATGGCCTACTTCCTATTGTATATGCAGGAAATGGAACTACTTGATTGAGAATCCTGATTGGAGAACCACATTCACTGGAAAGAAACCACGAATCTTTCAGAGAACCGTTGACGGTGGGTGGTCCAAATGTGTGTAATGCAAATCATCTGAGATGTCGCTTTCCCTGTCCTGTCTTCCAAATGATAACTGCCCTGTCAACACACTACATATACTATTTATTCCTTGTGTATTTTGGTCTATTTAATCTTCAAATCTTGTTATAAATCCCTCTTATGACTTGTGATCTGTGTGTGTCATGCATCGGCACATCATGGGGTTTCTTGAAGCATAACAATCCTATGAGCTAGTGCATTTTCTGGTTGATCTTTAAAGCTTGTTATAAATCCCTCTTATGACTTGTGATTTATGTGTGTCATGCATGCATTGGCACTTCATGGGGTTTCTTGAAGCATAGGAATCCTATGAACTAGTGCATTTTCTGATCCATCAAGAAACTTGTGCTCAAGATTGTCATCTGCCTTAATGTAAGATTGGTGCATAGCTCTAAGCTGAAGTACTGACAATCCTGTGACTATTAATCTAATCGATCTTTTTTATCAGACTAAATCTTTTGGTGTCGTATATAATAATAAACCATTGTCATGAGTTCAGTCAGATGAAGAGGGGAAGTAATGTGTGACAGCCTTTAGCTCTTCTCAACAAATTGGGCATCGCAGTGTTGTGCTGTGCTGTATGTACTGCACCGTATGCATTGGTTGAGGAAATGCGAGCACCGACGCGGCTCTCTCCGACTACTCTCTCTTCTCAGGACGCCTCGTCATGCCTCTCGAGGGAGGGAGGGAGGGAGGGAGGGAGGGAGGGAAACAAAGATGTAGTCTTCTTCTTCTTCTGCCCTTCTCAAGGAGTTTAGGCAGCAGACAACAATTCTGCAGTTCCCATCTGCCCATGCCACGGAGCTACCGTTCATACGTATAATGAAATTTGAACTCACAATATGGATGGTCTTCCTTATGTTGCAATAAATATTTATTTAGGCATAGCTGACTCCATATAGTAAACCAAGGTTGAAAGTGGGTAGGTGTAATAGGGCATGAGTTCAACAAGTTCATAATAAATAAATAAAAAATAAAACAAATGGGACTTCTTGACCTATTTTTTAGAGCCATATTGTGTTGTTGGACACTATGGCTGTGTTAGGTGTAATCATAAAAGTGAGAACAAGAGAAGACAAAAGAGAAGGAAAGTATGAAGAAGGCAGTGTAAGGTCATATTAATGGGGATCTCTCTCCCATCTGTTGACCTGTTCAAAAGCCTTCTTTTGACTGTTCGGCTCTCTCTTATTCGCTTTTTTTTTTTCTTGTATGCGTGTGCTTCTGCAGCAAAACCTGCAACCATGTCTGTTCTCAGCAATCTCTCCAATCTCTCTCCCTGTGCTTCTTAACAAAGCCTGCCAATTTCTGTGTTCTATCTCAGCAAAGCAATCCAGCAGATGGATATATATATATATATATATGCGATTCTCTCTTCTCTCTTACTTAAAATATGTTCCACTCTACCAGCTAACACAAATATCCAAAAGCACAACAAACGCATGCATCATCATCATCATCATATATATATATATATATCCACCCAAAAGAAAGCTGCTGACTGCTGGAGGGGGAGGGGGAGGGAGAGGGGGAGGGGAAAGCAGTGCAGTTTAACTGAGGGGTGTTACACCAATCAGATCAAGCTTTGATACTGTCATCAGCTGCAGAAGAGCCATGGCCTGTACACAGAAGAATGACAACGTACACCCTCCAAAGCTCGATTATAATTATAGAACAACAAAGTACACATATTGCTTCTAACTCATTAAAGAAGAGCAGCAGCATAATAAAAGGATGGGAATTCTTCAAAACTGTAAAAGGCTAATGTAAGACTAATCCGAGCAAGGACTGTTCATATCCAAACAAAATAAAAAAAAGTAGCTATTATTTGAGGTCCAAGCATATGTTCATATTATTATATATATATATATTATCATATGTCGAAACGATTTTAAGTGTTCATAAATTTTTTAAAAATAAAATTCTTAACTTCATATTCAAATCCATCAAATTTATTAGTCTAACAACTAACATGTATTTATTTATTTTTTTTAAATCTCAGAGACATCTGATGATCATACAAAGCTCATAACACCATCTGCTATTTTTATTTAGTGAATAATATATTCATCAATATTTTTATCTTGTGGAATGACTTTCTTAAATGGAATGACCATTGAATGCATCAAACCCTAAAAGATTGCATGGGTGATTGGGATCAATCGTCAGGCATCTAAAAGTTTTTTGCAATCCCATACACTAGCCAAAAAAAAACAGGTTAAGGATGATTCCTCATCCACTTCACAGCAAACCTAAACTCCAAAACAAAGAAACATTTTTACTGGCAGTGGTTTTTTTTCTTGCAAGAAATGAAGAGTCAAGAACGATATATGAAACAAGGAATTAAGAAAGCTTGCGGGGTTTCCCCTCAAGCAGTGATCATATCTTCTTCTCATGTTAGCCAAAAAACATAACTACTTATCTGAGATCGGAGGACTTAAATCTTTCTTCTTTTAATTTTTGAGCTTGCCGAACTTTTCAATCTTCGGTTCAGTAATGGCTACCCATCCATTTTCTCCATAAACCATGTTGTTTCCATGATATATATATATATATATATATCTGTTAGAACAACAAGAAAGAAAACAAAACGGTGCCAAACCCTAACCAAATCTACAACAACAACAACAACAACAACAAAAATCTAGAAGAACTATTTTGACTTCAAAAAATGAAGAGAGCTAGAAATTCTAGTTTACTGTGTTCTTCCTAGAAAGAACATCAAATAACTGAGCTTAAGCAATCCGGCGTCTACATTTATTCTTATGTCCCTTTTGATCCAATTATTTAACCTCCAAACGATAGAAAGAAGCACATATAGATTAGACAAGGAATGCATATCCATCCACGAGCAGCAAAGAAGATGAAACCAACATGCATCTTGTTCTCTATAAGACTACTCTACCACCTGGATCAAAACAAGAAGAGAATTAGAGGAACTTTAGCTAGCTACGAAAGACCACTGCAGATCAAGCAAGTCGTTGCTGCATTTGGAAAAGCTAAATCATTAGCTGATAATGATACTACTACAACTACTGAAAAACCTAAACAGCCAATTCGAATCCAACTTCTTCTCTAACCCATCTACCGCGGCTGGCTACACTGCTGCTGCTGCTGCACCTGATGATGATGATCACTGTCTTGCTCGATCTCAGAAGACGGCTCGTCCTCCTCGTCGAAGCAGTCGAGGCCGTAGGGGGCATGGCCGCGGCCGAAGGCCCTGATGTGGTCCTTGAGCGATCGCTTGTGCTTGAAATCGGAGCCACAGATGCAGTACCATAGCTTGCCGCAGTTCTTCTCGTGGGTTCGCCAGTCGCCGCGCACCGCGAAGGCCTTCCCGCACTTGCGGCACATGAACGGCTTGATCCCATGCTTCCTCTTGTAGTGGGTCTGAAGGGTCCTGAAGTCCTTGAGCGGCTTCGACCTCGGGTGATCGATGTTGTTCCTGCACCCCGGCGCGCAGCAGTAGCACGGCAGCCGCAGCATCCCCGTCGGCTGCGTCCCCCTCAACGACTCCGGTCCCTTCCTGTACTGCGATCCATGTCCCCACATATGCATCTGCATGTTAATTGCACCCACAAAACCTAAGATGGGCAAAGTTTAAGGCGGAGAATATCTCTGAATCAGCATCACAGAATGCTGAACGAATGAGGCGTGTTGTTTTTTTTCTCATTTTAAATCGAGGAAATGACAAGTATATTTCATGATGAACAAACAGAAAGAGGACGAAGAGGGTATTCAGGCAAGACTGGTGCGTCAGAATTGTTCTGTGCTGCAGATGACTTGGCGAGGGTTCTGTTGCTTAAGAAGCCTCTCTGAAGCAGCTCTGGGGGAGAGGAGGGGAGGGAACTGAACACCTCGACAGTACCCCGTCACGGCTGCCAAAGCGCATTAAATCCACCTCAGAAGTACTACAGTACTTGCTGGAAGCATTTGCGAGCATTTTCTAACTATGTCTTGTTCGATCACAGTTTTACTCGTGCAAAGGGGATAGATAGGAGGCAACTGTGGATCTCATACTCACTTTGGTGTTTTGAACCGGACATAGGCATACAATTGCATCTGTATGCCATGGAATCACAGCCTTGAACGGGGGAAAGCAGAAACGCCTCTCCTAACACAAAATTAGAGATGCACGGAGATCAGAACATAGGAAGCTAATTTACCTGCATGTTGTTGTATCTATTGAAGGTCTTGCAGCAAACGGGACATGGGAACTGAGTAGGGCCTATGAGGATCTGAGAAGGGGTGGGGATCCAATATTGACCCCTTGTGAGCTTCCCTACGGTAGGGTGACCCAGGGAAATAGCATCGACACCATCGTCATCTTCTTCGTCTTCGTTCACTGAAGTGGAGGAGACCCTGGAGACGAGATCAGCTTCTCCGGGGCTTGGGAGGCCTATGTGGAGGGCCACACTCACAGCTTCCAACTCCATACTATCTCCCCTACTCAACCACTTGCTCTTGCCATCGCCAAAGGCACTGCAGGATGTCTCCAGCTCCCACTCCTCTTCCTCCTCCTGCTGCTGCTGGTGGCCGTGCCTTGTAGGACTGAGGCTAAGTAGGGGAAGGGCTTCTCTTAGAGGAGGAGAGACCGGTGATGACTGCACCTGAGTGTAGTTGGTAGAGGCAGCATACAAGCTGTGAGTTGCACAAGTGTGGGAGTGAAAGCCGTAGTGATTCAAGCTTCCCTTGAAAAGATCGCTGTAGCGGTCTGACTCTGCCATGCTTGGAGTCTCAATCTTTTTCTGGTAGGAAGTATTCTAGATAGAGAGAGAGAGAGAGAGTGAGAGAGAGGTGAAGAAGAACAACTCTCTCATGCACAATCTAACCAGAGGTATAGCGAGAGACGAAGATGATATAAGGAATTGCAAGAACAAAAGACCCTTCTAATTCACGGAAAAGTGTGGTCGTGCTCCTTTATAGAGAGCCATTCACGTACCCTCATCAATAGAAAGAAGACCTCCACCAACCAAACCATGTACAAAAAGAAGAACTCAAAAGATCAACAAGAAAACATACAGAAATCCTCCATCACTGTGTAGTTGTTGCCTTTTCGTTATGTCTTTTATTTAAGAAATAAACACATAAAATGACTAGAGTTTTCATGATGTTTGAAAGCTATCAATTTAATTTTCCCCCAGAGTCGTCATTTGGAATCAAGTGTGAGTTGCTCTCAATTCCAACCATTGGCACAACTTTTTTGTTCTAAAGGTAAGTGAAATATTTTGTATTAGACTTCCCCACCCTCAACCTTTCATAAACGAGTCTAGCACCAGTATAAAAAAATATATATCAGATAATTTTTTTTAATCTTCAACCTTTAGTAAAAAGATCATGGTTCGTCGTATCGATCCGTATAATGACATATCGAATTTATCTCGGTATGATATGATCTCTAGTACCAAGCGATACACATAATGTATATCGCTTAGTATAATATAATATAATATTTTTTTATAAATATAATATATATTTTAAAAAAATAAAAAAAGGGGGGCGATATCACCGACGTCGTCTCGTTCCTTCTCCGCACGTAGGGAAATGAAACGTCTTTAATGTCTCCTCGCATATGGAGATGGAATTGCTTGCGAGCGACAGATCACACGGAAGAATCAGAGAAGAACAACGTGTGCGAGGTATTTTTCTCTCTCTTCTTATTTCTCCCTCAATCGATTGTTGACGATCAAAATCGCACATTGGTTAGCTGGCGATCCATGTACTGGGTTTGCGCTCGGTACGGGGCCTTTAAGATAATCCTTAAAAAAGATATTATATAGTACTATCAAACTAATATTTTAGGTGTGATAAAAAAAAAAATATATTGAATGAGATTTATAATTCTCACTTGTGTACACTATCACCAGAACCATGTTCAAGGTATTCTCCATCACTTTCAACGATTAACGTCTAAATTTATTAATTTCAATCTTTGTTTGATTGATTGGTGATAAAGTCAATCAATTGGATTTCTTTGATGAGGATTGTTTTATCATAATTTAGTTCAAGTTAATCTTCTTTGATGATTAGAATAATTTACCCAAGAGAGCTTAATCCAAATGATCTAAGTTAAACTTCAAAAGAATTTAATCAGCCTATTTTAGTCCCCCAAAAAAAAAAAAAATGTAGCCTTATGAAATAAAAGTTTTTAGGTTAATCATCAAAAAATCAAGATATTTACTACTGAAAAAAAAAAAAAAAAAAAATAAATACCCATTTGAAGATCAAATGGATATCTATGGTGGAGACAAAAAAAAAAAAAAAAAAGAGTCCGAGTTTAATCTCAATTATACAAAAGGTACAGTTTTAGTCAGAGAAGAATATAGTGATTAGCAGCAACTACCTATGCGAGTTATACTTGAAAGAGAATAAGAGAAATCACACTGAGCACCTAAAAAATCACAATAAATGTCATTAACCAACACACCCAATCATGCCAAACTAATATATTCATCAAAGTGAGTATAATTTGTCAGCTGATGTGAACTAAACACTGAAGTAGAGCATTAACTCTCAAACGGATGACAATAATTGCTCCCTTTGGTAGTTGTTGTCTTTGGAGTGTTCCCTCTCTCTCTCTCTCTCTCTCTCGCTCTCTCTGTTTATTTTACATATTAACGACTCTCTCGAGTTCACTTCCTATCTATCAATCAGCAGGGATTAAATGAACAGATAAATCATTCATTACAAGTAAGAGAGCAAGAAAAAGGAAATAATACCACTCTCCGTTTCGTTCGAACTCATGCATCCATCCCCCTTCCAATCCAACACAGTATCGTAACAAGGGACCAGCATGAACAGAAGGGCCCGTCATCAACGTGGTTGGCGTGCTCATGTCCCCACTGCTCTATTGGATGGCCACGAGTAAATGCAAATAGTTGTTATGTTCTCTAGGTCTACAGAATCCGTAGAAGCATTCATGTAAGTTGTAGGGTGCCTCCCCCAGCCGACAATTGATGTTCGAGGTATAAACCAGCAGCAGCTACAGTGGAAGCATTAAATCACAATAGTAGGAAGCGATGGGCAGCTTCTGATGTTGTTGTTGTTGTAGTAGTAGTAGTGGTGGTTTCGCTGCAATAAAACCAGTGCGGGAGGGGGTTGGGGAAGGGAGATTAAGCAGCCAAGAGGTTGATGATGAGGAGGATGGAAGCTTGGAGAAGGTGCTACGTATAAGATGTAAATGAAGAGGGGTGGGGGTGGGGAGGCAAAATGCATGAGGTGGGTGGAGTTATAAGAAGAGGTACTAAGGAACATAGAGCTGCTGCCAACTCCGATTTAAGATTGGTACGTAACCCATGCCGTTGGTGGAGAAGAGCTGTCGAAGAAAGCTGATATTGCTGTCCTCCTTTAATTCCCCATTCAAGTGTTGGATGGATGGCCATATGAATAATGAATGATTGCAGTTGCTGTACTGCCTAATAAGCCTGCTTTTAGTTTATTTAGTCTCTTAATCTTCTTGCTCATCCCTTGACTGAGTTCGCTGAGAAGAATATAGAAGATGAAGTAGTCTTTTAAAGCAAGAGAAACAAAGAAACTTGTTGATCCTACTGCTGCTTGCTCTATAGGAACTGCTATTGTTGTTGATCGCCAAACACTATCTATCTATCATCTGTGTTCATAGAGAAGAATCAAAATAGATATTATTACCAACATTGTTCCCCTTTTTTTTTTTCTCTCTTTTATCGAACCTTCTGATACATGCATGCGTTTGGACAAGGCAACAAGTTCCATAGGTATACAGTATATGGAGTACCATATTCTTGTAAGACTGTTTTTTTTTTTTTTTTTTTTTTGGATTAATCACAATTCAACACCAACACCTGTCCTTTTACTATTGAAGAAAAGAGAAGAACAGTTTGGCCGCCAAAGAATTACAGCAACCTAAAGGCAAAAAAAAAAAAACAGGAAAACAAAACAGCATATTGGTGCCTCACAACGACATGCTCGGTTTGATGAGCTTTCGCAGTCAGCTTAAATGAACCACCAAAGAACGACCACATATCCTTTCACCATGACGATGGCGATAGAACATCAAGGGGGCTCCCACAAATCGCCCGATGCAAATGGTGGTCGCCATTTACCTAAACTGCAACTGACGGAGGAGGCCGAGCTCAAAGTGTAAGTAAAGCAGAAAAATGATTTGGTATCTGTCTTGAGGCCTTGGAACTCACTCCACCTATCATGGATGACCCGCTAATACTTGCATCGAAACATATGGTATAAAATTAATGATTCCAATTTTTTTTTTTTTATTTTGTTTTATTTACCCCCCCCCCCCCCCCCCCAACAAGGCAAAAGTCATAACCTACCTACATTTGACAAAGCATTATTTATGGATGTTGTTGTAGACCACCGTAGAAACACAAGAAAAAAAATATTATGTGTATATATATATATATATATATATATATATATATATATATATATATATATATATATATATATATATGCTTATGATATGTAATATTTTGATATCATCCTAGTGCGATCAATCATGGGTGCGCTAATGAGGAGCCCTAGGGCTGACATGTGCATAATGCATCAACATCATAGTACAAACTTGAAAGGACAATTGACTACTCCTTGAATTAACTAAAATCGTACGCGATGACAATGTGACAAAACAAGGCCATTTCGAAAAGCTCATAACGATGTCGCATAATGCTGACCCGAGTAGATAGATCGACGCCCGTACGGGACATACGAGCCGATCACTCAAGGGATAAAATATCATTAATGAGCAACGTACGACTAACCTTCTTTTACAGTTATAAAAGTTATCATCCTTATCTGCACGAAAGGGAGGCTAACCTCAAAACTCACCACACTTCTCTTTTCTAACTTAGTCTACAACGGGGTCAGGTCGAGAATCCTCTGACTCTGATCTGTGTGCAGGACCCAACAGATATATCTCCTTACTCTATCATGATCACCTCATAAGGGGGGCGATCGCATCCGATCCACCTTCGACGTCGATGTCAAAAAACTACATGGGCTGTTGGGCAGATGGCCCAGATTCAGTCCATAATGAGCTTTAGTAAAGCTCACAGCCCAAAACCTCACTTATATTAACCTAAAACCTAGATTAGGTGGCTATGGTTGAGATTAAGAGAGGAGCGGCGGCTGAAAACGTGGGCGAGAGAAAGAAGACTGCAGATTGATAGTAAAGGCCAAAAAATAAGAGATCCAGGAAAGGGAAGAAGACAAGGACAGAAAAAGACTATTCTCAATCATTCAAATCTCAGGTTAGATCAGTTTGCAGTGGATTATAGTCATTATATCCCTGTGATTCTCTTGTGGCTATTGCTTTGGGCTTGGGCAAAAAACATTGAGATCTGTATATTCATTATTTTGATAGTGGATTTTCTCTGGCTTGTTCCGTGGTTTTTACCTTTCGAGTTGAAAGGGTTTTTCACGTAAATCTTGATGTTCATCTGATTGTGATTTCTGTTTGATTCCGCTATGTGTGACGGTCTGCTAGTATTTGTTCATATACAAAGTTTATTTATGTTTTATTCCCATCATGGGTGACCTTATGCGTCCGGACTAAATTATGCTGATGACTCGGTCACGATATAAAGTTATACAATAATATATATATATATATATATATATATATATATATATATATATATATATATATATATATATTATTATTATTATTAATAAAGTTATGCTTGAAAAACAAACACTTTAATGGGTCATTTGAAACTATTTTTTTTGTGGTGTAACAGATTCTCTTCATGTTTGACATTTTGATCCTTAATGATTCTGGAATGTATATTGTAACATTATTGATGCTTAAAATCTTATTTACTTCCATCATCTTGGAGTTAAATCTCCTGCCTCGCTTGTGTATGCCGATGATAATAAGATGAGTGGGTTTCTTTTTGCAACCTGATTTTTATTTTTAATTTACAACACAAATCCAGAGCTATTTTTGACTCATTTAATTTATTCAAAAGTCAATTTCTTATGTCTCATCGAAGATAATTATTTTGAGGGCACCGATCTCCTTGGTGTAAAATGGAGGTTTTTGCTTTTATATGATTTTTTATTAAATAATAAACAAAAAAAAATAGATTATTAGGTATTCAGACTTAGGAATTAAACTGAGATATCTTTTTTTTTCTTCAAAGACGTCTAAAACTAGAATAGATTATTAGGGATTTTCAACTAGAAAATAGTATATATATATATATATATATATATATATATATATATATATATATATATATATATATTATATATATATTTCAGGTTATAGCAATTTTTCAAAGACATCCATCCTTAGTAATTATTGGCTAATTCAATTTATTCAAAATAGGAAACTAGTATATGAAAATAGGAAATAAATATTAAATGACGAGATATGTTCCTCAAAAAATTAGGAAGTAGATAATGATGGCGAAACATTTATCTTGTTGGCAAATTTGTTTCTTAAATTTAGGGGGAGAACAATTATGAAAGATTCATCATTAATCAATTTAGGAAAAAAAATTAAGATGCTTATGTTTCTAGATATGGAAAATTTTTAGTCGTCCAAATTGTCTTGTTTCCTTCATTCTCAACTTTGGAATTCGATGCATTTTATTGACACACAAAATAGGGGATTAAAATGCACCTCCCCCTTTTATAATAATGGAAAAACCATGTATTAATGAAAACTAGGGGTATTCCTTCATGTTCTTAGGACTGTGAATTGTCGTCTCCTTTAAATTGTTAAGAAAATAAGGAGAAAAAAAAAAATCCTAATGAGTTTGACTCGAACTCAATTCCAACAAAGTCGAACACGACGTTGACTTTTATGCTGCTCAGCAACTTTTTTTTTTTTTTTTTCTTCTAGTAACTACAACCAAAAAGTAAATACCGGAAATTAGTAGTAGCATGCAACTTATCAACAACAACAACAAGATGCCCTCTTAATTTATGAGACAAAATTGTTGCCTACTTTTCCTTTTAAAAAAAGAAGAAAAAAAAAAGAGAGACTCATGAATAGTTCAACATCAACAATATGACTTTGGAAGTTCCTGCACTGATAAAGGAGGTATGGATGCCGTAAACGATTTGTACACGTTTCCTTACTTTGATTATAAAATTCCAACTTGTAATATCATCTTTTTTATTTTATTCTTTTTTTATGAGACAGGAAAATAATTATTTCTTAATAAAAAATATTTAGGGTGCTAAAAATAATGTCATGATGCTTGGATGGATGGAGGTAAGAAATATTTACACTAGGAAAAAAATTAACCATTTTGAGTAAGTGTTCTAAGGTATTAAGTTGATATTATTAAACTAATTTATGTAGAATTTTGAGGTTGAATACAGTAGAATGGTTTGGAACCGAAGGGAGTAAGGCTTAAAGTAATTGCACCCAAAAAAAAAAAAAAAGGCTAAAAAGTAATTATCAATTTTCCGTGTGAGGCCCAAAAGTTGTATCCATTAAAGCCTAAATCAACAATATAGTTAAAGTTCTAAGAAGAAACCAAAAGTTTCAATTTAAATTTACTTCCTTAAAAGGGTATATATATCTCATCTTTCTTAATTTTAAATTTTTTTGGTTAATTCTTTGATAGATAAAACTATGTTAATCAATTCAATTCCTATTTTACATTCTTATGGACATAAAAAATTTCTAACCAAGTTCTCAGTATATTAGTAAAGCTTCTAAATAATTATTTTTAAAGTAGCAATCATAAAAAAAATTAATCTTATTGCATGAGACAAAGTCAATTCCTCTAATTCCATTGATGGTATTTAATTAGTCAATTTGTTTTAAATGACTTTACCCCTCTGCTTAATCAAGAAGACATTATTATATGGGCAAAATCCTTATGTCTTAATATGGTAGGTTTGGGATTTTAAAAAAAAAATAAAACTCTCACTCATTTGCTTATTGGAAAAACTTTCTCTTATTGACAATCTCAAATTTTATTTTTTTAAAAATAGATGTATACAAATATCCTCCTTATCTCTTAAATACCATAGATTACTAACATTCCTTTATCTAAAAAAAAAAAAAATTCTAAACTTTAGATAAATGTTCAAATCCCATATTACCTTTCATCCAAGCTAAATATCACATTTCATACGATCCTCCTTTCTCAATAATTGGTAAATATTCTTAAAAGAAACTTTGTCATTTAGAGTAAAAATCCAAACCCAGTGATCCTTATCTAAGTTGCCAGTAATATAGATTTTTTCTAAATTTTTTAACAGGGATTAGATAAAAATAGTCGTAGAGCGTCAAGGAATTTTCCATGAATGATTCTTTTAAAAAAAAATAAATATTAAAAGGTAGGTATTAAGATGCATATTAGTCATTTTAGATATAGGAAATATTAGTAAATTCATGATTGCTCTGAGGTAATTTAATTTTGGAACTAAAATAAATTATAGAGATCGACAACTATTAAGAACATGTCAAAAAATGGATATAAGATTTAACGCAACTTTTGTCTATATCTATAGGGAAAACTAAATTTTTTACCTCACCCTTAAATTATCCTCACTCAAATACAATTTCTTTTGCATACTCTTTCACAAAGACATTGAAAATTTTACATATTTTTTTTCAATAAAAATCTAATAACAGTCAAAGTAATTTTTTGAATATTTCTCTTTCCTCACCAAAATATGGACGTAGCATATTTGTAAAAGAATTAAATCGTAAGAACTCTTTCTTATATTAAGATTTTTTATCCTAATATGACACTAATCTATTTTAGAAAACCCAAAATACTTGTCAAACTCGTCATATACTAATCTATTTTTAAAGACTTCAATTTAAGATTATCTATCATAAAAGAATATTATGTTTTAAAATATAAAGATCGATCAAATCATATTTAATCCTAAGGATTTTGATCACCGAATACCAAACCCGAGTTAATCCCAGGCCTTTCTCATCTATACATCTCACACATCTTAATAATTTTTTTCGTGCCTTACTCATAATTAATCTATGCATTTCACAAATTTTAATAAACCCCATAAATTTGTGTGCAACATTAATGAAAGAAAAAAAAGAGAAGAGTTTGAAGTCGGCGTCATAACTCGAACCTAATAATAATAATAATAATAATAATAAAACTCGCGTCGGACCGGCATCGGTTCGGTGCGATCGAGCCGCGGGGAAAACAGGACCCAATCGGGTCCGGTACAAGCGAGCTTCAATCCTCGTGCAATGCGAACCGGAGGGGGACACGTGTGAGAAGGACCCACGAGTGGGTCCCGGCTGACTCTGCCATTCCTCCATCCCTAAGGCGACCAACAAAAAAAAAAAACAAAAAACAAAAACAAAAGGTCACCCGACGCGACCTTCCAAATTCTCGCTCTGTTTCCTCTTCATCAGTCTCGCGATCGGAAGCCCTCTCTCTCTCTCTCTCTCGAGCTCTCCTTCCTTTTTCCCTCTTCCGTCGCCTTCGCCGTGTCGATAAATGGCGATGGAATTTTAGGGTTTCGGCACCCATCGGCAGCCTCCCCACCCCCTTCGCCCCATGTCCTTATTTGACGCCGCTTCCCACCCCCGGCAGCCCTTCGATCACCACCAGCACCACCTCAAGCGCAAGGTCGATGACCATGACGATCAAGATCACTCCTTCCCCCTCCTGAAGATGGCCAGGCCCTCCTCTCCCCCTTTCTCCTTCCCCTCCCCCTGCCTCACCCCCTCCCTCGCCACCTTCGATGTCGAAGAGTCCAAGACCCGGTTGTCTTCTTCCCACCCGCCACCTCCCTTCGCTTCCCCCTCCGCGTCGCTGCTGTCGCCGTCATCGCTGCTGCCGCTGCCGCCGCCGCCGTCTGATGAACTCCACTTCTTCGTGCGCTTGCTGTCGCGTGGAAGCCTCGTGGTCCACGCCCGCCCAACTGACACCGTGAATTCCGTCATCGAACGGATCGAATCGGTCACTGGCATCCCCAGCCGCGAGCAGCGGCTGATTTATTGCGGTCGCCAGCTGCGCGGCGAGTCCACCCTCCGCCACTCCGCGGTCAAGAAGGACGCCACCCTCCAGCTCACTGGCCGGCTCCGGAGCACCGGCCAGAGCAGGGCTTGGCGGGTCGTCGACGACCTCGTCTCCTCTATCTGTTTCCTCAATGCCGTCGCAACCTCCGACATCCGTACCATCGATCGGCAGCGAACCGTCGCCCAGCTCGTGAAGGATTTCCTCAACACTACCCTTGCCGATTCCGACGGTGACAAAGATAAAGCTTTGGCCTACCTCGGAGTCTTTTCACTGGCCGGCGCCCCATCGGAGCTCGTAAAACTGTATCTTTCGCCTTTGGCCGACAACCGAGCCATAGCCGAAGGTGCTATTCGGATTTTCCTTGACTCCAATCCTGACTTCCTTCCGGAGTACATGCACTCGCAGTGTGCCCCTATCGTGTTCACCTTCTGTAGGATGCTCGCAGCCACCGTGGGCAGGAACGATCAACTTTATGTTGGGTGCCGGAGGACATTGTCTAAGCTTCTAAAGGCTTCCATAGAGCCTCTGAACTCGGTTCATTTGAAGTCGACTCACTTGCTACTCGAGCTGCATTTGTTTATCACTGAGCTTAGTGGTCTGGTGGATGCCGCTCTTTCATCTGACTCCATGTTAGATTCGGAGGTTGTGCTCCATGATCTCTCCAATTTCTTGACTGCGATGCGTTGGGCAATACAGGAGTGGAAGGGTGTAGACAGGCCCATCTCCGAGCACTTGTATATCCTGGGGAGTCCGAGGTATGAGAATGGCATTGGTTTGTTATATGAGCTATATATAAAGCTCCTGAACAAGGTTGGCCAGTGTCTGAAGAAGGTGGAGGACATACTGGATGAAAGGGGGCAGGCACGGTACGAGGCTCAATTGCCAAAATGGTCACAGCTACTTGTTGTTCTTACAGTGATCAAGGTTTTCTCCAAGATTTTTGAGGGCGCCGAGCGGTTGCTTCATTCACTTCTTTTCGAGCGACGGAGGACACTGAATGCTCTTCTTAGATGTGCTAAGAGGAATCGTAAGCTTCGCTGGTTTCTCAAGTATAAAGACGTAACCGATTTTGAGGCAAGAAGGAATTTACTTTTGATGATGCTTCCTGAAGGAAGAGAGGAAGAAGAACTGCACGAAATGCTCATTGACAGGTCCCAGCTGCTATCTGAGTCCTTTGAATATATTGGCCAAGTTGAAGCTGCTCAATTGCGTGGAGCGCTTTTTATGGAGTTCAAAAATGAGGAGGCCACAGGTCCAGGTGTTCTCAGAGAGTGGTTCTGTTTGCTATGCCAGGCTATTTTCAATCCTCAGAATCCACTTTTCTTGTCATGCCCACATGACCATCGAAGATTCTTTCCTAATCCTGGTGAGTTCATCCTCTTACATTCTTCACCTTTCTTTGTGAGCTCATTATTCTGATGTTACCCTAAGTTACAGAGACCTTTCTTTTTTCCTCCAAGTAATTTTATGAATAATTAGATGAATATGTATCTGAAATTTTCATAAATTGTATTATAAGTCAAATAATTACTTTGTCTTCTATATAAGCTAGTGTTGGTATGCATTTTGCTTATATTGCACTTTGCATGCATGCTACAAGCCAAAATATATTTTTGGCTTAAATTATAGCAATCTTACTATATTTTTTTTCGAAAAAAATGTAGAAAACAATTAGATTTTAGTTGTTACAAACCAGACTGCAGGAAAATTGACCAATAAACAACTTATTTTTAAACGATACAAAGAAAAGGTGACCTTGTCTACAATACTTGAAGTCTAAGATAGATCTTGTAAGTCAACTTAGTTCTCCTCCCTGAAACTAATCTTGAGAGTATCACAACCTTCCTTAAGATTTGATGTCCTCATCAAAGGCCACTGTTTATATGAAGTCCAGTCTCTCTAGCTACATTCATGGGTAGTTCTTTCTTACTTGAACTCCTCACTATACTCAATACCAGCTCTGCTTTGATATTATTAGTTATGAATTGACCCGATGAGATAGATGTATTTTACCCATGTACCCCTCAAGTTCAACTTAATTCTCTTCACACAATCTGATGTGGACTTAAATTTTGAATATGTTAGTCATTTTGTGGAATAGACTAGTATAACACCTCAGAAATCACCTTTTGGGCAGCACATTACCTCGGCTTGGACAATCCAACCTAGAGTCAGCAGGGGAATTCAGCTTGAGTCACCTCAATGCACTCTGATCCATCTTGTTATGTCGTGTTTTAGTCCCTTCAAGTAGTCAGTAACTTGACCTTGCTAACTTGATTGTCTAATGTGTCATCAAACTCAGCAAAGAAGTTTCAAGTCGGTCCTTGCCATCCAGTTAATGAGGAGACCAAAACTGACTTCAGTGAGTATCAAACTACACTTCCTATCTTAATTATATTCGGTCGTTGTTCTCTAAGTTTAAAGTCACAGAAACAATCTCTCTATTTGCAAGGTTCAGGCTACATACATTGACCCTTCTTAGATCCCGTATTAAGAGGAGCCTTTGTGCAATGGCCATCTATTTCATTTGGTCCTCCAGGCAACATAGACGATCTTTTTTCTTTTGGCTTTTTTGCTGCAATTCCTGCTTTCTTATGTGGTGTTTGTCAATATTATGCAGCATCCTCTGTAGATCCTCTGCACCTCAAATACTTCAGCTTCAGTGGACGAGTGATTGCACTAGCCTTGATGCATAAAGTCCAAGTTGGTGTAGTGTTTGATCGTATGTTCTTCTTGCAACTAGCTGGAAGATCTGTTACTTTGGAAGATGTGTGTGATGCAGATCCAATCTTATACATGAGTTGCAAACAAATTCTTGAGATGGATGCAGCCATTCTTGATTCAGATGCTTTAGGGCTAACATTTGCCAGAGAAATTGATATGATGGGGTCAAAGAGGACGGTTGAGCTGTGCCCTGGTGGGAAGGATATTATTGTAAATAGCAGGAACAGGGAGGAGTATGTCAGGCTCATGATTAAGCATTGCTTTGTTACATCAATCTCTGAACAGGTTGCTCATTTTGCTCAGGGTTTTGGTGATATTCTTTCTAATTCAAGGCACCAGCGGTTTTTTTTCGATAGTATGGATCTCAAAGATTTTGATCGAATGCTAGGTGGAAGCAATAATGTCATTAATGTGAAGGACTGGAAAGAACATACTGAATATAATGGCTATAAATCCAAAGATCGTCAAATCTATTGGTTTTGGAAGGTAAATTTATATGACTTCTATTTTCTGCTCATGATGCTTTAGTTTATGCTTTTATTTTTTGCTAGAGTTTATGTCAATATCCTAATATTAGTATCTCTTACCACATCCTCGGAGAAAACCTGTCTAGTGCAGTTGGCAATTGTATCAACTTTTGACTAACTTTAACATCTAATTTAGTTTCTTTCTCTTTCATTAGACAGAAATGATATTTCAATGCCGTTAATGTGGTACTGCAAGTTTTCCTCCCATCTGTGCCTCTGGTTGTCTTTGTTAATATCTTGTTTTTGTCCTTAATGGAAGTGGTTTTGCAGTTGTTTTGAAGATGCTTAAAATCTTGCTTTTTATCTTCATTTTAGTAATTAGCACTGAAATTTTTATGAGACTTGACGGTTTCTTGATACTGATTTACATCTAAGTCTTAGTTCCTAAAATCACACTAAAATTTATGCTTATTGGATCTATTTTGTCAACATTAATTTATGCATATGTATTTTCATGGTAGTGAACCAGAAAATGTTTTTTCCAGGGTTTATATACAAATAATTTTCACCTACGACTATGCCGCAAAGGCAACTTTATGGGGATGAAAAAGAAGTTCAAATTTCATTTGTATCACTTGAATATGTTGTTATTGCTTGAACTCGAGGAATCCAACTTTTCCATCATAGATGTAAGTTTAGGGGCATGGTTAGATTTATAGAGATTGTTCATAGTTTGATGGTGGCAGCCCAATATATAGAAGGTTTATACCATGAGTAAACATGGTGACAAGCAAGGTTAGAGCTTATCAGTTGGCAAGGGTTGTTATATACCTGTGATAGCCAACTAGGATGCAGATCGAGCAATTTCATTCAATTTGGTTCTTTATAGGCTGGATCGCCCTAGTAAGCTTACCATACTGGTTCTGACGGTATGCAATCTGCTACCTAATTATATTAAGTGGGAACCAGTACCATATTCTTATTTTTTGATAGATGATGTTATTTCTCTTTTTCTGTCTTTTGTAAGCTTACCATACTGGTTGGACAGTATGCAAACTACTACCTAATTATATAAAGTGGGAACCTGTACCATATTTTTAATTTTTGATAGATGTTGTTATTCCTTTTTGTTTTTTTTTTCTCTTTCTGTCTTTTGTCATTCTCTTTCTCTCCCCCTTCCATCTCTTTCTCCCCATCACAGCATTGCCATCTCCTCCTACCACTATGCTTCCTCTTCCTCTGTCTTTCTCCTACTCTGCTGCTGCTTCTTCCTCTTACTCATCGCTCCTCGTTCCTTCTTCTCTCCATTTTTTTGTAGTGCAGGCAGCACCAACCCATGCTTATTGTTGGTACATCAATTCGTACCGGTAGGTATTGCCACTGGATTAATATTTTAAACCTTGGTGACAGAATCCCTCGAGACTTTGCTATCATGATACCAGGGTAAGACAATTTGATGAATGGCAAATTCTTCTTTGATGGTTTCTGGGCATATTAGAGCACGGGAAATATTATCAGCATAACCTAGTATAATGTTGTTTATTACTATGTCAACTGCTGAATTGATGTTTTTTAAAAGAAATATGTTTTCTATCCAATTGACTGACTAACAGCTTCTATATGTAATAGCAACATTCAGAATATCTTGCAAACAACACTTGGAAAATGGTGATTGTGATGCTGCACGTGTGACTTAGTAGTTAGTATAATAATTACAATATAAATTTATTTTCCTTGCTGTGTGAACCAATTACCTTCGCCCCTGAGAATGTTTGTAAATTAGAGTACGTGAAATATTATCAGCATAACCTAGTATAATGTTGCTTATTCTAATCATTGTTTGACTAAGAGCTTCTATATATAATATCAACGATACTTTCATAGCTGTGTGAACCAGTTTCTTTTGCCCCTGGTCTTTTAGAACAATGATTAGAATTTTAGAATTCTACATTTACTATTGTAATTGAGATATGACCACATAGCCCAAGTTTTAAAAAATTGGTGATGTACGGTGTGTGCTTATCATGGCAATACTTGATATTTAAACTCATCGTGGATCAAAGCATAGAACAGGTAGGTTGTCATCCGGCATAGTCATTTGGGCCATAAGTTGACCTGACTAGGCTCTTCAGAGGTTGCTTTTAAGTTTTCTTGCCCAACCGATGCCGGATGACTTGTCTGATAAGCTGGTCAGAGAGAAAGATTGTTTGCCCCAATATATTTTATTTACTTGATGACAAGTCACCTGATGACCCACCATAGAAGATGCAAATTCCTGATTCCAGTCCTCCTCCTGTGATTCCAAGCCTCCAGCTCCATGCGACTTATCTCATTTTAGTGTCTGAGTTTGACACGAGCTGAATGATTGAACATTCTTTGTTCTCTTCATTTCCATATTATTCAATTTTTAGTTCCTCAATGCATTATATATATATATATATATATATATATATATATATATATATATATATATATATATATATTCTAGATGTGATTTTCCAAGGAAAAACATTTATCATTAATTAAACTTTTGTAGGTTGTTGAGAGCATGTCCGAGGAGCAACGGAGAGTGCTGCTTTTTTTTTGGACATCCATTAAATACTTACCTGTGGATGGGTTTGGTGGTTTGCCTTCCAGACTGTATATATACAAGTCGTCTTCAGATTCCCAAGAGTGTTTACCAACATCACATACATGCTTCTACCGGCTTTGCCTGCCAGCTTATGGAACAAAATCCATGATGCATGACCGGCTTCAGTTAATTTCTCAAGAGCATATTAGCTGCAGTTTTGGCACCTCATAAAGAAGAAGATGGACAAGAAGAAACTTGTTGTCTGTACAGATGTGTCTATGTCAAAATCATGTTCATGATAGGATGTAATTAAGCACCTGCAATTTAAATTAGTTATCGACATAGGGAAAGAAAAGATTTCTTTAGGGAAACTGTTAACTTCTGATGGTAAGTACAGGGAGAGTACTTTTTCTCAAGTTGTTCATAGCAAGTCTTGTTGTAAATAATTAACCAAAGTTGAATGGGGGCTTAATTGCTCTCTTTGTCATTTGATCAAATCTTCTCCTACATGGAGATTGTCTTTCCCACCATTTCTTTCATCAGCTCAGTCTCATACACTGTTTTCATGCCGACATGTATTTATTTACTACACAGTCTGATGGAATTGCATCCTCTGATCATAATTTAATGCTCCTAATTAATATTTGTACATTTGTAAATACAGCCATTGTAAAAATTCCAGTGTCCATGGAAATCATATTTCATACAGGCATTTTGTACGAAAAATGCCTCGGAGCACAAACAATGCTGCTCTTCTAATATGCATTAATTAAACTGCTAAATTAGTTAAACAACCAAGAAAGCAGCACAGGCGATGCTTGCTTCTATATGCTGCAGCTGTGCCAGGGAAATCACCGGAAATGCCATCCTTGATCTCCGCTGAGGGATGTACTTTGTAGTGCTTTTATACACTTGCCACTATCCTCTTTTATCCTTGGAACATCACCAATATTATTTATTAATCTAACATATCTATAGCAGTGAGCTACACATGATGTCGCAAGCTCCATGTATATTTTACATCTGTCTTTATATCTTCATAATAAATTCTTGTACCACCTTCTCAGCTATCATGTCCATCAACCTCTCTCTCTCTCTCTATGGATTCTGTTCAAAATAATCTTTATAATTTTAAAAATTTAACATATAAGTTAAAAACGTCTAATTTTAGTTGACATATGTTGGACTCTACCGACTTGACATGCTAAATCATAATAATATATTAATATAATGATACATATAATATAATTTTTTTTTAAAATATATTTTAATCTTTATAATTTTAGTTATTTATCATTTAAATCTTTATAATTTTGATCGTATCTAAAATAATACTTATATTTATCCACCGTTTCAATCAATCATCTACTGTTCGATTTATTATATCCTCGAGAACATTATGGGTGTTATCCAAATCCGTTATTACGAAACTTTAACGAGGATATATATGTGAAAACACGATTTTTGACCACCGTCACGTTGTCCGAAGCCGGTGCAGATGAGTAGACGCAACCGCGGCAGTAGCAGAGGAGCAAGACGGACACGAGCGAGAAAGCGCTCGGATCCCTTATCCACACACCCCCCCTCAGCCCTCGTTCTCCGATCGGAACTCTAGGGTAGGCGCTCACCTCCTTCCCTTCTTCACGCTTCCTCTCCTTCCTCCTCCCAGTTGGAGGCCCTCGCTTTCTCGTGATCCAGCGAGGAATGCCGTTCAACTCGGGACTTTTTCCGGCTCCTACCATCCCCATTCGCCGCAGATCGGACTCTTGATGCTTCTTAGCTTGGTATTTACCGTCATCTTGGCAATTGCGGCCAAGTTGGCGGGTGGCTCTCTCAGAATGAGGATTTCTTCGATGCGTTCCTCGAAGATGGTCATTCCTGGTCTTGATTCCGCCGATTGGAGTTAGATTAGGTGCGAAAGCCTGGTTCTTGGAATCGACCCGCTCTCTTTTCTTTACTAACACTGTCTAGTTGAGCATTGCTAGTTTTGGTATGGTAGCGGATTAGGGTTTTTGGTTTGATGCTTTGTTTGTGGATCTGCGGTCTGACATCTGATTTGATGCCTAACTTTTACCGAGTCGTTTCTCGGTAAGAAAAAGTCGTGATTTTTCGGATTTTGACTTGAAAACTTGTCATTTTCTTTGTTCACACGGGTCGCTATCTTGAGATGAAGATTTGCAGTTGGCACGCCATAGTCTGTTTGGTGTGGTCGGCCGAGATGGAGATATTGCATTCTTCGGTGGTGAAAATTCTATTTTTGTTTTATTTTATTCTTGAGTAGAATCAGCTAGTTCTCCAGTGTGGTTTACTTTTAGGTTTGACGTAGGGATGGTTCTGAAGTCAGGCTGGTGTATTTTGAGCTTGATTTAGAGATGGTTCTGAACTCATAGGCTGGAGCACTTCACTGTCGAGAACCTTTGTCTTCAGAGACTGGTTAGGTTTGGTTGGATCTGGGATGCCCAAGGAAACTTACAGTCCTATCGTGCCATAATTCTGTTTGCAATTTGTGTTTTAAGAAAAATAATCGACTCTTGGTCTTTGTGGCTAATTGTTTTCAATGTTTCATTTTTAGCCATCGCTGCATTTGCTTTAACCTTCCTTTTCCATTACTGGATCTTTATTTTCTTGTTGGCCGCAGTAATCTACAAACTAAGTTGATTGTATCATCTGAAATTTACTGTCAGACAAGCAGCGCCACATAGTGCATGCTTTACCAGCCTACAAGGGTGAACTATCATCCTGAAAGGTATAGAGAATCGGTCCACTTATTTCTCGGCTCTTTTTTTAGCCTAATGTGACTGACGTAGCATGCATCTGGATTCTTTTCCGATGCAGGCATTGTCAAGCTGTAAATGGCGGTGACAGATAGCCAAAATCCATTATTAGGTGAAACCACATGCGGATCTTTGCTGCAGCAGTTGCAGGTAAATTATATTTACTATATTGACATCTTACTTGCATGGTTCAATTGTGAAGCTGACTAAATGACTCGCCTTATATTTCAGCTGATATGGGATGAGGTTGGCGAGAGCGATGAAGAACGTGACAAAATTCTGCTTCGTCTAGAACAGGAGTGCTTGGATGTTTACAAAAGAAAAGTTGAGCAGGCTTCAAATACAAGGGCTCTTCTTCTCCAGTCCTTGGCTGATTCGAAAGCTGAGCTTGCCAGACTTCTTTCTACACTTGGAGAGAAGTCTATTGTTGGCATAGTGAGTTACATTGTGCTACACAGATTTCAGCTGACAAGGGATTACCTACAACTATAGAGTCCTCCATTTTACTACTCGCATCATGTGTGCAGAGGGCTCTTTGGATGCCAATTTAGCTTTGTTTCTTGATTTACACTAATTGTACAACTGATTACGAACAACACAAAGTTAAGTCTTGCATTCTGTATGTGGGTATATGCAAGGAGAAAAAAATGATAAAACATGGAAATGAGAGGCTATATACATATACAGTACAGTTTGTTGGAACTTGGTAGGATCCATGTCTAGTAAGAAAAGTAGATGCTTAGTGGGATATCACCTTGAGTAATGACAACGTGTTCTTAGATTGGTTGTATATGATGGGAAAGAGGGAAAAAAGGATTATGCTGTATCCTTCATGCATGAATTTGAAGTTTGCCTTCAACTTTGTGGGAAAAAGAAACAAAAGAGATTATATATGAGCGCATTAATAGTACCTTTTCTCCATCAAATTCAACCATCATTTCACCATCCAGGAATGAAAATCACATGGTGAATCAAGGTCAAGGTCAAGCGCATCTGTGTCAAATCTAGAGGTTGAATCATATTAGAGAATGTCTTCTTTTTCTCCATTCCTGAAATTTTATCAAGTACCCCACAGGGTTAAATATGAAAATTTTCTTGTGATAGCGATATATATGAGGAGCTTTCTATTTGTTTTTTGCATGAATCCTAAAATTAGTCTTACTAAAACAAGGAGTTTCAGCCATATGGTTATTTCTCTTTGTTTTTAAAGAGTATGATAAAACCTTAGGGTTTTATCTAAGAAAAGAGATAGAGATTTGATCTCTTCGAGAGGATCAATCTTATTTTGATCGCTTCGAGGGGATCAATCTCCAAGTTAGCCAAAGGCTTTGAGTTGTATTTTATTGCTTGAGAAGAATAACCAAAGGCATTACATATTTATAGAGTTACTTAATCCCTAATCAACTAGGACTAGGAGTCCTAAAAGATAAAAATAGTAATTCCTAATTTGCTACATCGAAGGAAGCCTAACAAACTCCTACTATAACTAGGAAAAACTAAATAAGAAAAATAAAAAATTAATATCAAATCCCTAAAATTAAGGACTCCTAAAATTAAGAAATTCTAACATTCCTCGCCTCTTCAATACAGTCTTGTTCTCAAGGCTAAGCAGCAACAAATTCTGATAACTTCTCCAATGCTTTGTAAGACTCCCAAGTGGCATCTTCAATTGATAAGTTGACCAATTGAACAAGCACCTCAGTGATAGGATATTTATGCTATTTTAGAAAAGAAACTCTTTGAATATCTTAGGCTTTTGTGATCGGTGCGTATTTGAAACCATTGACCAATTAAGCAAGGTCTCCACTTAGTAACCGCATGAACAATGACGAACACCTCCTTGTCATAAATAGATAAATTCAAATGAGACGAGGAAAGTGCCTTACTGGTATAAGCAATTGGACGACCTTCTTGCATTAGTATAGCTCCAATACTCGTTCCAGAAGCATCAGACTCGATCACGAATAATTTGTTAAAATCTGGTAGAGAGAGAAGTAGCGTGGTAATTATTGCATACTTTAGATGAATAAAAACTTGAGTAGCTTCTTTTGCCCATTTAAATGTATCTTTCTTCAAAGATGATGTCAAAAGAGCACAGATTTTGTGATAGTTCTTCACAAACTTTCGATAATAACCAGTGAGTCCCAAGAATCCTCTTAAAGCCTTAGTTGATTTTGGAATTGTCCAATTTTTCATTGCCTGGATTTTGGAAGGGTCAATTGCAACACCCTCTTGGGGAACAACACGGCCAAGATATTCTACCTCAGGTTGCGCAAAGTTGCATTTTAATTTCTTGACAAAAAGATAATGCTCACGAAAAAGGGTAAAGACCAAGGTTTGCAATTTCGACTTGTACCGACCGATACGGGCGGTACATACCGGCCCGTCAGGTTGCCGGTACGCGGATTGCCCGCTACCGGGCGGTTTTGCCAAAAATCGACCGTCGACAGTCGATTTCGGTCGTCGACGGCCGACTGAGGGAGAAATCGACCGTCGACGTTCGATTGAGGGAGAAATCGACCATCGGCGGTCGATTGAGCGAGAAAAAGGGAAGAAGAAGAAGAAGAGGAAAAGAAGAAAAAAAGAAAATAAGTTCAATAATCTCATTGTTATCACACCACCGAGGAATCCTTGAGGACACACCACCAAGGAAACACCGATGAATGCGACTCTAGTACTAAATGATAAAATATTAGGGTTTTATCTAAGAAAAGAGATATGGATTTGATCGTTTCGAGGGGATCAGCCTCCTTTTGATTGCTTCGAGGGAATCAACCTCCAAGTTAGCCAAAGGTTTTGAGTTGTATTTTATTGCTTGAAAATAATAACTAAAGGTATAACATATTTATAGAGTTCTTTAATCCCTAGTCAACTAGGACTAGGAGTCTTAAAAAATAAAAATTACAATTCCTAATTTGCTACATCAAAGGAATCCTAACAAACTCCTACCATAACTAGGAAAAACTAAATAGAAAAATAAAAATTAATATCAAATCTCTAAGATTAAGGACTCTTAAAATTAACGAATCCTAACAGAGTCCTTGTTTTTATCAAATTTGTTGTCAGATAACTTTGTTTATGCCAAAAATACTAGTTTCCGAAAGGCTATTTTGCATATGTTCTGAGAACAGAATAAGGTGTTGCTGTCTTTTCGGTTGGCGTTTTCTCCCTCTGGACTTATTCTCTTTATTCTGTATTTTAACTGAAGACATTAACAAAATCACATCTATTTCGAGTCTTAAGTAGTTCCTTACCAATTAAGGTTGGGACAGACCCTGTGAACACATAGGTACGATTGTGGTCTAGAACTCTTCTTTCTGAAATTTGCATCAGATCCTTTTTGTGCTTCTAAGTAGAAGAAAAATTCAATAGTTGCCTTTCTTAGGCTTCATTTTGTCAAAGACTTGTATAGTTGTACCAAATTTGTGGTACATAGGTATCTATCTGACCAAATTACTTGTTTTTTCAACAAGTACAGGATTTAGGCATGATCTTTGGACTACCTTAATTCCTACTTCTGTAATCACAAATAAGGATTTCTTGTGCTAACAATTCATATTTGGCGTTCATCAGCCTGATAAGTCCTCTGGCACGATCAAGGAGCAACTAGCAGCTATAGGACCACTTCTAGAGCAACTGTGCAAGCAGAAAGAGGACAGGATGAAAGAATTTGCTGATGTGCAATTACAGATTGAGAAAATCAGTGGAGAAATTGCTGGAACTTTAAAGATTGGAGAGCAAATGAGGACACTAACGGTTGATGTGGAGGATTTATCATTGAAGAAGCTGGATGAGTACCAGTCACAACTTAAGGAACTTCAGAAAGAAAAGGTTCCTGATCACAGTGTTGCTGTCTAGTTGATCTTTAAAGCATAATTTTTGTGGTAACATTTGCATCACTATCTTTGCAGAGTGATAGGCTGCACAAGGTCCTCGGCCTCGTTAGCACAGTACATGATCTCTGTGCAGTTCTGGGGTTGGATTTTTTCAGTACTGTAATGGAAGTTCATCCTAGCTTGAATGACTCTGTAGATGTACAATCAAAGAGCATCAGCAATGATACTATATCAAATCTTTGTAGAATGGTCTTATCACTTAAAGAAGATAAAAAAATGAGGCTGCAAAAGGTAAGTTATAGATCTCAACATCATGTTATTGCCTCTTCAGATAGTACTTTTTAGCTTCATTCTAATAGATAAAAAATTATCTGTATGTTTCATTGGATTTTGTTCTGAATTTTTGGTGTTTACATGAGTGTTCATTTTGAACTTTCATGTTGGGCAAAGCAGAGGCTGAAGCACTACCAGGCATACATTGCACTGCTGTCTGAAATTCTATATTTTTTTTCTCTTGACATATTATGGGTCTTAAATCAGTTGTCTTTTATTAATTCTGAGTTATTACAGAGGTAACAACTGGCTTTTGTTTTGCCTTGAAGATTGCTACTCATATTAAAATTGCAGGTTGTTCTCATAATTATTCCAAATTAGCAACTCTTATGAGTATCATGATTATGTACATTCTTTTATGTGTAAATATGTTATTTAATAATTGTTCACATGAGTGTGGATCATTTTGGACCATTTCTATGAATTCACATGTTAATCCATGCAGAGGATATCTTAAGAGAAAACCTTTTAGTTGCAGTTCTTATCACACTGATCATAGATTATCAGCATCTTTTTTGTTGTTCAAGTCATCGTACTTAGTGACCTGTATTCTTCAGCTAGACATGGGTTTACTTAAGGAACATTTTTTTGTTAATTCTTGCCTTTCTTTTATTGGCTGCATCAGATGTATTCAGCTTTTGGTTCCATGCGGAACATATAATTGAATGCTATAGAGCATGTAAGTTTCCACATCTTTTCTTTTGATAGTTCACATTGTTTCATCAAAGAACACTGCATTTTACACAAAAAAATGCTATGATGTCCTTCTTTTCTATGGGTGTACCTTTTGGACAATTGGCTTAAGTAACATGGATCTGTACATCCTTACAACTATTACTACAACAATAAAATTCCTAGTTCCTAACAATTTAGCATCAAATGTATCATCTTTTTACTCTTATGGAGCTCCTTTCAGAGAAATATTACTACTTATTTGGCTAGGAATTTAGAACTTGCTTGAGATGGTTGTCATTGGGTTGTAAGCAAGTTGTGAAGTTTGCACAAATTATTTTTGTTCCCATAGTAATGTGAAAGGTCTGAATGAGGATGCAATGGCAATTGCAACTTTAATGGCACTATCTACTCTGCAAATTATAGACAGTTAAATTAACTTTTTTACATTTGATGAAAGCCAAGAACATCATTTTTTTTTTCTGGGAAAGAAAGCAAGTCCGTAATAGAGTCTAAAATAAGTCAAGGGATTTTAAATCTTCAAATCATTTTTTCTTAAAGACCATATCACCATTAATTTCAGCTTCATCTTATTGTCTCTACGCTTGTAAAATTCTCTTTTAGATTTCTATCTGATTCTCATGTAAACCTTGGTTGTCTTCTCATCTAAATTGCACTCTTGTCGCAGAAGTTGATGTGTCGAGAGGATCTAACGACTGGTATATGGTCAAACTTGCGTATGGCTAACAGAAAAGATATATATGTTATTGTCTTACAAAAATGACGAAGCAGTAAACTTGATCCTATTTAATAATATTTTCCATTCATGTGACATTCCCCTTTCTTTTTCTGGCATTCATATTATCATCCAAAAAAATTAATTGATTATCTCCTTTCATTTATCAATTTTGGTTTTCTGTCTTGATGTGTTTTCAGCTTCAAGAATTAGCTGCTCAGCTTGTTGATCTTTGGAATCTGATGGATACACAAATGGAGGAGCAGGAACTGTTTAGTCATGTAACTTGTAATTTATCTGCCACAGTGGATGAAGTTACTGTTCCTGGAGCCCTTGCCCTTGATCTAATTGAGCAGGTTAGATAAGAATGGTGAAGTCTTGAAATAAGTGTTTTTCCATCTTCGGGATTGAGGAGATGCCAAAGCTTATCTTTCTTGTGTGCTGTTACATTTGTATTTTTTCTCTTCTTTTATGAAGGCTGAAGTGGAAGTTGAAAGGTTAGACGAGCTGAAGGCAAACAAGATGAAAGAAATAGCTTTCAGGAAACAAACTGAACTTGAGGACATTTATGTTCGTGCTCATGTAGACATAAATTCTGCTGCAGCCAGAGATAAAATATTGGCTCTAGTTGACTCTGGAAATGTTGAACCTTCACAATTACTAGCAGATATGGATAATCAGATACTGAAAGCTAAGGAGGAAGCCATGAGCAGGAAAGAAATATTGGAAAAAGTTGAAAAATGGATGTCAGCATGTGAAGAAGAAAGCTGGCTTGAAGACTACAACCGGGTAACTGACTGTATATCTTTCTAATCTTGATTTACTTATTCTTGCACTTGTAACTCTTTCATGCATTGTTATTCAGCTTGTTGGAGCCTTGATCCTTTGGGCCAACACTAATATGTAATGTTTTCTTCCAGTATGACATAACTACCTCAAAGCTTCATTTACAAAAAGTCACTTATGTAAATTATGCAGCTACAGTCGACTTGAAATTTTACATGATGTCAGTATTTAGGCTATTTTAAATATGCTATTTTCTAGAAAGTAGCCTGTGACCTGTTGTCCATGCATTCTTATTGTAGATAATTGAACTTATAGGCATTGTTAGAACAGAGTTTAGATTTTGCTGCTCCTTGTCACTGCCCAATTAATTCTCTAAGGTCAAACCATGTATGAAATCTAACCAAATTTGAACTTTGTTGTGTATAACTTCTTTTTCAGGATGACAATAGATATAACTCGAGTAGAGGTGCACATTTGAACCTCAAGCGTGCAGAAAAAGCTCGTATACTGGTTAACAAGATTCCAGGTATCTCTGCACAAGCTTGGTGAGATGCATCTATTTCTTCTCTCTTTTTGATGGTCTACTTTCTGCAAGGAAATATTTGCATGTTATACCATCTGGCAAGAAGTATTTTTTTATCCACCTGATAAGGTAATATGGAAATAGTTGCTTTTCCATTTAAAATATGATATATCCAGGTCCCTTTTCCTGTTAAGTTTACACTTAATACTGGACTAATTTTGCTAAATAGTCTATCTGATGTAACATGGGCATTTTCAGAGCTTGCGTCAGGGGATTGGTAAGTGATAGCAAGTTAACAACTTATGCAGTTATTGGAGCAACGCCAATGGGAAAACAGAACATTGCAATTACTAATTTTTTGACACCAAACTATCGGCTAGAAGTGATTTTTTCCAAGATTTAGTACAAAAAATTTTGAAGTTCTTTTACTTTTTCCTGCCTTCCAACTAAAATCAGATTATACGGAGGAATCTAAAAAAAAAAAATTTGAACTAATTGCCTTCGTAATTGAGGAAGACTTGACTTCTCTTCATCTATGAGTATCTGTATCACTTCTCTTACAGGATGATTCTGGTTCCTTCTACTACCGTTAACTTGAAAATCATAACAAAACTGTTAATTTCGCTAAAAAAACCTGGTAGTTAAAGTAATAGAAACATGAATTCTAATTCATGGGCCTTCTAGCAGATTAGATCTGATAGTTGATTAAAGTAATAGAAACATGAATTCTAATTCATGGGCCTTCTAGCAGATTAGATCTGATAGTTGAATGACATTTTTTAATAACTAGGAATTGATCTACAGCTATGTTTGTGGTCAGCTGGTAAAGCATTTCAAATTCATTCCATGACTAATAATGTTTGATGTTGTAGCTCTTGTCGAGACACTGGTTGCTAAGACTCGAACATGGGAAGAGGATCATGGGATGTCATTCATGTATGATGGTGTTCCACTTCTTGCTATGCTAGATGAATATACTATGCTAAGGCAGGAAAGGGAAGGGGAAAAACGAAGGCAGAAGGTACTCTTTGATTTGTTTTGATTGTCATGATAGTGCGAACGTAGTATATGACCACCGACAAGTCCATGGGTGTTTAAATTCTTTCTGTTTGTAAATTCCAGGACCAGAAGCGCATGCATGAGCAACTTGCCACTGAGCAAGAATCTGCGCTCAGTTCACGGCCTACTCCAGCTCGGCCACTCGGCACAAAAAAAGTGGTGGGTCCTCGTGCAAATGGAGGTTCATCAAATGGAACTCCTAGTCGACGGTTATCACTTAATGCCCACCAGGGCAGCACAAATGGTGTGAGGTCAGTGAGCAGGGATGGTAAGAGAGACAGTGACAGGCCAGCGGCTCCAGTGAACTATGTTGCCATGGTGAAAGAGGATGTGGGCTCCCATGTATCAGGCACCGACGAAGTTCCTGCTTCACCGTGAGGCTGAGACGGTGTCGTGAATGCGTTTATTTTGCAGATTTTTTTCCTTTGTTGCTGATGCAGTCTTATGCTAGGTTGTGATAAGTAATTGAGTAATTATAGAACCATAGGAAGGTTGACAAGATGAACTGAGAAGACCAGTGCTTCATAAATTGGAATGTTTGCTATCAGAACATAAAATATTTGTCATTGTAAGATTATGCATTAGCTATTATGTTGATCTAAGCAGCATGGATAAAATATTTGTCTTTTGCTCATAAGCATCATTGTATCTAATGGTGACCATTCTGTTGCTGTATCTTTTAGCCTCAGTGATGCTGTCATGAGTTGCTCCTCGCAGGTGAAATCAAGAAGTACAACTTCGCTATTTAATTTCACAATCCAATACTGCCGGTAGTAGTGACACCCCTCATAATTATTCTTTCATTTAGCCCTCTTATTAAAATTTCGATAAAAGTCTTCTAGGGTTTCCATCATCGACGACGACGATAACCTCTCCTTAGCAATCAATTTCCATCATCATCGACGATAACCTCTCCTTAGCAATCCACAGGTGAGTATGTTTAGGTAAGTTTTATTTTTTTCAAGTTGCATCAGCATGTTCAAGAACAATAGCATCTTATCTTTTGTGATGCAAACAATTTGATGTTTTGCTTGATTAAGATCAGAATACAATGGTGACTTCATTCTCAAAGTGATGTAAGGGTATATATATATATATATATTAGGTCGAAATTCTTGATCCATATATTATGTCTTAAAATTAAAGTTACCCATCGTACTTTAAAACTCGTATAAGTGTCTCACGTATTATGATTTCGCATCAAAATGATCCTCATACTAGAAATAAGATTACACCGTTAGGTAAAATAATGGTCAAAATTCTTGTTAACCCCTCGTATTATGCCTCAAAATCAAAGTCACTCATTTGTACTTTAAAACTCGTATAAGTGGCCCCTCGTATCACGATTTCGCATCAAAGTGGCTCTCTCTATTAGAAATAAGGTTACGCTGTTAGATAAAATAATTTGGGATGTTGCAACGGGTAGAGATGTGGATATGAGATATCCGCGGAGCTTTTTGTTTGTACTTCTTTGTCTTTTCCATCGGATCTAAAAATTTTCAGGGATATACGATTTCTCTAGGTAACACATCTTTTATGATTCGTGCAGTTTTTGAGTTTTACGGATTTTTCGCACATCAATCATTGCACAACGATCAAATACTTGACTTCAGAAATTTATATTTTGTTTTTGTTTTTAAATGTGCATGAGATATCGATTATAGATTTCTAGATAGATTAGTGTTTGAGTATTTTCCTCCTTTCTGAGTTAAAAATTATTTATAAGTTGTAGGAGAATTAAAGTCTCTTGTAAAAGAGAGGTAAAGATTCTCTCCTATACTTGTTAAAAGAAGAAGAGGTGTAAGATTCTCTGTTGAACCTGTTAAAATGGGAGAAGGGTTGTAATAAGGGTAATTGATGTTTACATATTGGAAAGAAGATTAGTAGTGAAATTTGATAGCCTTAAGTGAAAAGGAATCGAGAATGGACATAGATTGAGAAAATCGACCCACTATAAATTATTTTGTGTAATTCTCTTGCTTTGATTTATTATTACTTAATGGTTTACTTCACTCACTATCCTTACTTGCACTCTTGATTAAACACATTTCCAACATGGATTTATCAATAGAACTTTAAAAATTGGAAGCTTTTTGTGGTAGCACTAATTTAACCTCGCACCATTATGATCATAATAATTATTATCAGAGCTAAATTATCTCAATTGGATTAATACTTAAAAGAAATTTAATAACTTTTTCGCATGTTATTCTATGTTTAATGGGACAGATTATATTTATTGAAAAATTTAAATATAAATTTTCTTGATTTATATGGATTTTGATCTATATAATGTTGTCGAGTTTGGTTTTCACATATCCTCTAAGCTAACGAATGAATGAAATGATTTTGAGAAAAAAAATAATTTTTTTAAATATTAAAAGTATAATGTGTTATTTTGTGTATTAGATAAAAATAAATTTAATTATGTTTTACACTTAAATTTATTTGCATAAGTAAATTAAAAAAAATTAAAATTAATTTTTTAGAATATAGTTATGAATTATTTAAAATGAACTCAAACCTAAACTATTGGATTAATAACGGATCGGATGGGATCAATTTTTAGATCGGTTAGGTTTGAATCGGATCATTGGGTTCAATATAAAAGATTAACTCGAGTTCAAGGGTATTTTTGCTAAATAAAAAATATTTTTGATAAAAACCAAATATTGTAGGTTGTCTGGGAAATTTTTATTATTAATTTTTTTTTTAGAAATTGCCCATGTTAAAATGCAATTATGCTTTTGTTTTCTTAGCTTCTTTTTAGTCTCCGCCGCCCAAACGACCGCATCGAAACGGAGTCGGCCTGGAAGAAGCCGAAGGCGTCGTCACCTCCTCTCTTCATTCTTAGGAGTATATAACGAGTAAAATACAGGAATGGAGGTGGTGGGGGGTCGCCTGGGCCGCTTGTCGACCCGCTACGCGCCGGCGACGGTCTTTAGCGGCCCGGTGAGGAAGTGGAAGAAGAGGTGGATCCCCCTCTCCGCTCCCAACAGCAACGCCGCTGCCAACGCCGACGGTGCTCGCTCCAACCTCCTTCTCTACAAGTGGGCCCCCGTCTCCTCCCCGGCCAACGGCGTCCCCCAGGCCGAGGAGCCCCCGCCGAAGAAGTTCCGATTCGTTCCGGTAACCGATCCCCTTCTTTCTGACGGCTTTCTATTTCGATTTCAGCTGTACAGTTTGGTTCCCTCCCACGCTGATTTGGTACGATCTGTGCCGTAGCGTTGGATTGTGCCATTTTTTTAGGGTTTTTTCGTTCATTTGTTTTTCAAGTTCATGGAGTTGATTGTCAAAAATTAATGATGGAAAAGATTTTATTTGTAGTTTTTCTTTTCCCCTTTCTTAACCTACAGAAATGCGAAGATAGCTCGATCGTATAATGCTTGACATGTGATCTGATTCCATGTGTTGATCAAACTATGTGGTTGGCTCAACATTTGAAATTTCAACTGCTTACTTTTGCCTTTCAGGCCTTTATTATTTTTTTTTTTTTGTGTTTGACGAGTTTTCATGTCGTTGCTTGAGCTATCTACATGATAAGATTCACGTTGATTTTTTAAAATATAGTAATTATTTTAGACATGAGAAAATCATAAGAGCTTAAAATGAACTGTAGGGGTTAAAAATGAATCTTAACCCAAACGAATATATCTATTGGATTGTTCTTTAAGCTGGTGCAGCCAAGGAGCAACTTTCCGTTGTTTCTTGAGCTCCAAAAACTGACTAGCTATGCATGCTATTGGAGTGGGAACGATCATTAATCAATATCTAGCATGCAGTTTAGTTCTCTAAGCCTCAGATCAGCATGTTAAGCAGTATTAATACTTCTGTTTCCCGGGCACTGTGTCAACATCCAGTTCTTTCCTATTAAATGTATTTTGTCATCATGGCTAGCTCCTGTATCACTCACTCCTTGGTCTCTTAAGATATTGAAAAAAACAAACAGACACACACACACATGCAAATTGTCCACCAATTACCCTACATTTTATCGATGTGGTGAACTATTTGCTAGATCTTAAATGATGATCTGACTTTTAAGGAATCTACACCTTGTAGCCACATGATCAAAGGGGTTTTATCTATGGAATATATATCAGCTTAGACTTCCCAGTCTAAAGTTGGCTGCATGAGGTAGCAAGCTTCTACATCTCTTGTTCCAACTTCCATTCTTTGTCTGATTATGCTTTCACGTTATAACCATATAATTTTGAAGTTTCATCTGTGGAATAGCAAGAATTAACAAAGGATGTGTCGATATCTGAAGTTTTATCTGTTTATGTGTTTATACGATGACTACCCAAGTCCAAATTATTGGCATATTGTTTCTTTTCCAAGGTATGAAATTTGTGGAAAGACGATGGTCTATATTGTTATGGTTGTAAGAGTATCTCATCAATTGTTTCTTCCATCCCATGTTAACTGTCAATTAAGTTTAGAAGATGCTATAAGAAATTGTTTGTAGAACTACTAGAGGGGAAATAATGCTTGAAATAACATTAATGGGATCTGTTTCTGAGAGTTTTTGGATGTTAAATATGATGTTGTAGACTTGTTCTTACCTAAAAAGAAATTAGACACGGCTCTCTCTGTATCCTCTATAGTTTATCCATTTCCAATCAAATAAGTTCAATTTGTCCTATTTTTTGCAGTATGTGAAATGTTTCTTTCTATATTTTTTCAAATATAATTGATTCATCACGGAATTTGATGTAGTTATTGCCTTTTGTTTGATAGATCGGATAGATATGCTTTGTCTTGTTTTTGGAGTTCAAACTTCTAAATAATTTGATTTCCTTATTCAAATTATTGGGTTTTTTTCTCCATTTTAACCCCTTACATATACTTATTCAAACTTTACCAGTTATTGTAAACAATATTGTTTGGGAAAAAGAAGAAAACCAACTGATCTTTTTTGATAGTTTTTTTTCTTTATGAATATATGAAGAAATCTAAATCTGCTGCTGGTGTTCTGATTATATAACTAATACTGCCATTGACACCATTATGCTTCCAGTCAACATGTCAGGGTCCAGCTGTTATGTGAACCTTGAATATGATGCTACAATTTTGTCTATAATCTACAAAAGACGGATACATATATTTTCTTTTCTTTATGTAATATATCTATACGTGCTTCTAACCATCTAGAGATGTTAACATGTTATCACTGTCTTAACTTTGTTCGTTGGGATAAATCTCATTTTATTTCATAATCATCATGTACAAACATTTCCCTTGAGGTATTATTTATTATCTCTATTAATACTGGAAGAGTGTTAACTTTGCTATGCAATATGTACGTATTCTAGTATATACTCATTGGTTGATGGTTGTAAGATTGTGTGAACCATGCAGATCTCGGTGATTGAAGAACAAAAACAAGAAGCTGCTGAAAAGCTTGACGACGAGAATAAACCAGTTGAAGCTGATCCTTCTTTGCAGCCAAACCAGATTGATTCTTCTGATTCAAAACCTGACATGAATAACATTGCAGTGGAAGAAGCCCAGGTGACAATATGTGTCTCTTGTCATTTATTTTCTGCTTCATTCTTGGTTATTTACATCATACATGACTGGACTGATAAGCTTATTAAGACAGATGGAAAATAAGTACAGGGTATGGTCATTTTAGTAATATACTAGATCTTAAAACCACTTGAAGCAGCAAGCCTTTGTGGACCATTGATTACATAAATGTACACCTTCATGTTACTTCCACCAATAATTGATGCTATACAAATTCATCTTGTCATCTGGGGAATGGATGTGTGAGCTGGAGCTGGTTTTATTTTTTTGGATGGTCAAATATGATGGATACTGTAGCTGTTTAGAGAAGATTAGAAATTTGGCTTGACTAGCCTGATTAAGTTAACTTCAAGACTGCATCTGAGCTCAAGTAGGATTGCATTGTTGAGCAGAGTTAGCCACCAACTATGTTGGTCCACTGGAGATGGTTCTCATGAGGTTCTGTATACGGTTAGCTCAACATTTGGCTGCATTTCATTTGTCATCTTGCACTAACTCAACCAGCCTTAAGTTGCTGTAAATAAACTCAACAATGGACCTTATTTTACATGGAATATTGTGGCTCTCTTTCCTGTTCGAAAATGAACTTGTACTAGGAAATTGTCCCATTCATTTGGACTAATGCATTTGTAATGTTTCTTTTCATTTGCTGCCGAATTGATCCAATTATTATTCTTTCTGAAATATACACACCAAGGATATTTATGTCTTCAGGTTTCCTAAAATGAGAATGAACTCTTAAAAAGAATTGTATCATGTTCCAGGCTTCAGACGATGACCAAGTTGCAGCAGGGGATAGCAACCGAACTAATTTTGACTTGAATTTGGGTTTGAAAGCTGCTGAAGGTGACCGGGAAACCAAATCCAGGAATGCTGAGCAGGATGAAGCCGGTGATCAGCCAGATAAAGTAAGCTCAGGCAAGAACATGGAAGTGAAGTCTGCAACAAATTCAGAACCCCCAAATAAGCTGAAGAGGAAAGCTGTTGCGGCGGATCTTAAAATGAGAGTATGACCTATTGGTTTGGCATTGTTTTCACTCTCTTCTTTTTTTATATTTAAATTTTTGGTGCAATGAGCAAGAAGCATATGCTGCACCCTCCTTGGTCCACCACTAAACTTGCATACATTGTTGTCGATCTGCCTGCGACTGAACTGAAATATTGTGACCTTTGGTTCGTTATTCAGGTTGACTGAACTATCTTGAACTATGAATTTGTTCTTGAAGTTTTATTTATTATTGAGCAACATATATGATGATGATGGAAGCTCCAGTGGTAGTCATCATTGTGAAAGCTGAATACCATCTTCTGTATCTCAGCCTGGAGGGCGTGTAAGATCTGTGGGGAACTCTGCTTTTTTGTTGTGTTTTCTCTCATATGTGTTCTATGGAAGACAGAGGTGGGTTTATATACCACATTATTGTGTTCGCTCATATGTATTCCGAATCGCCCATGGAATCTTCCACGGCTCATTTCACGTCCGGACTTCCCGACGCCACATCACCCCTGGGAAGGTTGGACGGGCGATTACAAGCAGGCGTCCTCCTCCGGACGAGATGACCGTGGGGATGGCGTCGCACCTCCACTGGATCATGGCGCGGCGTTAGTAACGACAACAGGGCATCCATCAACCGGAGGAGGCACACGAACAAGAGAGCCTAACCCGCCCACAGTTAGCTCTCTCCCGTCTCCGGCTGCCGTGTTTGCGGCGGGGTGCTTTCCATGCTGCCTGATTCGAAGTTGTGTTCGCCGCACGGAGCCCACCACCAGATTGTCGATATGCTTCACTTGGATCGCCCTCTTCAGAGCGCGCGCGGCACGGGCAGCAGGTATGTTTGCTCATTTGGCAAAATGGCAACGCCCATCTCATATCTATCTACTAGTAAAGCACGCACGGTAGCAAAAGCGTGGAAGGAAGCAGTCGTGTGCTCTTTGCTTTTTTTTTTTTTTTTTTTGGTGAAGTTGTGCCATCGGTGCAACTAGTTACCGGTGAGGGTTTAAATATGCTCTTGCAAATTGAAGAACGACTACGAAAGTTAAATAAAGACTCTGGAAAATAGCATGAGATTTTTCTTCAAGAAAGGAGGAAGTTAACAAATGACGTGATGGAGGATAACATTAATGTAGCAGTAATATCATTATTTTAGGGATAAATAATAATATGATGAATCTGGGTTAGTCATTATGATCTCTCTTGATTTGAAGTTTATTATAAGTAAAGTGATCTAAACAGTTGCAGGAAAAATACGCAAATGTTGCATTTTTTTTTTGTCATTTTGTAGCATGGCGACCTGGAAATTGCAATCATCTCTCCCCATTCAACTTCTAACCTCTCTCTTGAATGCTTACTTCCACTGTTCGTCACTTCCTCTGCCAATTTCTTTTCTTTCTGTGATTTTATTTGGCTGTTTGAACACCCGTTCATCCAGTCCATGATCCGTCTCTCCAAAAGCCGCCTCCTCGTCTCCTCCATGGAAGGAGCGGAGGAAAAAGAGTCATTTGTCTGTATCCCATACGTAAAACCAAAGAAACCCTTCCCCATTGTCTTACACTCCTCCGCTTCCCTTTATTCCTGCCTGAAACCAGAGATTCCTTCCTTCTCGTGCTGGATATCAATCTCGTCTCCTCCTCTTTCCCCAATAAAGTCTCGGCCTTTAGACAATGAGACAGGGGAAGGTTGTAGTGGTGGGATCGACAAGTGCTGCCGGCAATGGCTGCCGATGCTCCTTCCGAGACCCTCGAGTACACCCCAACTTGGGTGGTGGCGACGGTATGCAGCGTCATTATCATCATCTCCCTCACCGCAGAAAGATCGCTGCATTACCTGGGAAAGGCACGACCTTTGAACCAACTGTACCATTTCCTTTTTTGATCGTTGGTTCTTGATCTTATTGCTGATGCGTATTGGATGAACTCCGCTGAGTACTTGGGTTCAATTTCTTGTGGGAAAGATTCCCTTTTCGTTTGACTTGGGCTAAAGGTTACCAAGATGTCGTCTTATCAAATATTTTCCACTGACCATTTGGTCTTTTTCACTTAAAGACTACTGACGCCCTCGGTAATTCTCATTCTTTATATAGTATAAATCTCTTGTTGTTTGTTTTAAAAATCATAATAGCTATAGATTTGCAACAGTTATTTCTTTAAAAAGAATTTTTATAATTTTACTTATTTGACAGCCTTTTCCTTGTAAACTCAAATGCCCTAGGTCCTTCAGGTATCAAATTGAAGTGTAAACATGGAATGTTCATTCTTTAGATTTTTCCTTGCGTTAGTTGTGGCTGAAAGTGGGTTGGATATTACTACAGATACAGATGTTCTGAGCTTATCTATAAATATGTTATGTTCATCTCTTCTTTTTTTTCAGTCTGTAATCTTCGATCGGAATTCTTTCTATAGATACCGATATAGGTCATCTTATTACCATGCCTAGTCGTTTGAATACTTCATTTTGATTTAATGCATATGAAATTTTATGAGCTATTAAATATCATTCTGATCAACCATATGCTTCTCTTCGGAGTTAATGTTTCTCGCATTTTCTTCTTCAAGCAACTCAATTCAAAATTATTAGAGACCAATTAACTACATATGAAGTTAAAAAAGTTATCCCTAAAATATGCATGACTAATTCAAAAGCAAGTAATGAATGGTAAGCTAATCATGCTATGTACTGCTAACTAATCCTAGTGGTGAACTTTGTTTTGTAGTAATTGTCTATTATTTCACCATATGCTTCTATGTACGTATTAAATCTTATTATCTTTTCTTTTAATCTTTTTTTTGCCAATAAGTATGAAATATGTACAGAATATGTCAAAATGTTATATCTTCTATTTCCATCTCTTTCTCTGTATCCATGTCAATGTTTTCTGAAATTCTGTAGAGCTTAACTGGAAATTTCAATCTGTTTAATCTTTTCTTTGAATGTGTTATACTATCTGGCTGATGTCATTCTCTTTGTTCTAATTCTTACTTTCGGACTTGCTATGCAAGAGATACTATTGATGTATATAAGTGCTGTAATAATTCTTCTTTGAACATAATTATTATTCTGGACCTAGACTTTGAATATATATTTTAACAAATTGTGTTAGACACATAATGATTGACTAAAATTTAGTATGTAGCAGTATCAACTTCTACTGCATATGGTTATATCTTTTTGCACAAGTATAAGTTCCTATCTGTTAACGTTTTTTATGATGAAACGTTTTCAGTGTCTATTCGTCAGTCCCTGTTTCTATATTCAAGGATAAAAGCTGATGGAAATATTATCTGATTTATCAGTAATATTGGTAATATCATCAGTAACTCATTGTTCAGTCCTGATTTGCAGAACAAGAAGAAAATATCAGATACATAGTTTTTCAATGCATGTCTTTATAAACAAGTTATATCTTGTATTTGCCTTCATATCATTTTGAATTCAGATTACAACTTGAAGCTCTAAGCTATGCCATGTTGTGCCCAAATGTATTACCTAGGCAAGTACAAAGTCTGTGTGCATTGTAATAAGCATGATTGTGTGCATTGTTCAGTCCTGACTTGCAGAACAAGAAGAAAATATCAGATAGTTTTTCAATGCATGTCTTTATAAACAAGTTATATCTTGTATTTGCCTTCATATCATTTTGAATTCAGATTATAACATGAAGCTCTAAGCTATGCCATTGTTGTGCCCAAATGTATTACCTAGCCAAGTACAAAGTCTGTGTGCATTGTAATAAGCATGATTGTGGTTTGTTTGCTGATTGTTTTCTTTTCTTATATGATTGCAGATAAGACTTATTCTTTTTTGGGCTGATTTCCAGGTATTGTTGAAGAAAAAGCAGGATGCACTTAACCAGGCCTTGCAGAAGTTGAAAGAAGGTTAGAGGATACTATCAATTTCTTTACAAGTCTGCTTTATTTGATTGTTTTGTTACTGATTTGTATGCCACTATAATGGATGGTTATATTCTTTCATTACTTACATTTTTTATAATTATTATCGGCTGTTACTTTGTAGCTTTCATTATTGTTTGGAATGAAAGTAGCTTAAACATTTGATAAATATATGTGATAAGCTTATCATTTTTCCATTAGAAAGGAAGGAACTTTTGCTGTTTTGTTGTTTTGTTGTTTTTGACTACCTTCAAGAAGGAACTTTTGCTGTTTTGTTGTTTTGTTGTTTTTGACTATCTTCTTATTCAAGGCATTAGACCTCTGTAGCTGAGATAATGTTCATTGTAAGCTTTCATTGATTTCTATAATTTAAACCAGACAGGAGCAAGGAAAACAATGTTTTACCTTCAGTTTCATCTGTTTATTTGGTCTAAACATTTGGTTAGTTTGTTCTTTTTATTGTCTTCCCTCCAGTTTTATCTTTTTATTTTGCTCATTTCACAATGCATGAATGGCTAACTACAAGTTTTCATTTATGCTCTTTCGTTTAGTTTATAGTATTAAATTAACCACCAAAATTCAGGTGGCAATCAATTTAAATTTGTTGTTTAGTTCATTGTAAATTATTTATCCAAATTTTAATTTTTTATCATTTCTGCTGATCATTTACTTGATCTTTATTAATACAAATTTACTTGTGTCTTCTTTTTTTGTTTGTTTAATCAGTTTCTGACAATGTCATTTCTTGACACAGAATTAATGCTTCTTGGATTTATCTCCCTTCTATTAACCGTCTTTCAAAGTCTTATTAGCAACATATGTATCCCGAAAAGTGTTTCGTCTTATATGCTTCCGTGCAAGGTGGAGAAATCTACCTCAATGCAAGAAATCTATCATGGTATGGGCTTCTACTATGGACAGCAGTGGAACAAACGGAGGCTATTGTCCAGTGGTTCCAGCTCTGGCTTCTGCTTGAGTAAGGTATTACCTTATTTTCATTTAAATGGAAGACTGGTTTTATTGTGGCCACATCTTAGGAATGAGAGAAGGAAAAGACCGGCTTAGTCCATCCATTCTCCAAGCTTATTTCCTGATGTCTAACAAGGCAAATTACCTGAAACATTACTATTTTACCAATTACATATAAAATAGTGCATTATTCTGAGTACAGCAAATGATGGTCTGCACTAAACAGAAGAATATGTCTGAACCATATTGGCAGGTTGTTGTATGAACTCCTAATGCTAGGTCCTAATAAAAGCAATCAGTGAACCAATATTTCTGTGCAAAAGTTTTTCTGAGTCGTGGAAAAATCCCCTCTGCTTGTAGGGCTAAGGTTGCACCCATTGATCTCCTCAGGATGCTTTGTGCACTGAGCTGCCTCTTCTAGCATCTTCTGTGATCCAAATTTCAAAATATTAGTAGGGTGAGCCTTAACACCATAGTATTGTTGCTTTTTTGCGGCTTGGATGTCAAGGTTCAAGTCACAAATGTGCTTTTTATTTGGTTGGGTAAGTTATTCCATTGACCCTGCACATTTCCTACCTCATGCACAACTGATGTTTCTTAACAGAAGATCTTTTAGCACTTTGATAGATGTAAAAAGGTGTTGTTGGTCTGATTATGAGTTCACTTTTAATGGAGAAATTATTTTAATGTTTGTCTTTTGTGGTTTAACTCCTGTTCTTAAAACAACAACAACAAACTAATTAAGGTAATTTGTTTTGTTTAATATCAGGGCAAGGTTCCATTGTTATCCCTTGAAGCATTGCACCAACTGCACATCTTCATCTTTGTGCTTGCTGTTGTCCATGTCGTGTTCTCTGCTTCTATGATGGTACTGGGAGGAGCTAAGGTAAGCTACATGTGATATCTTTCTATATACAAGCATATTTGCTGGTATCTCAATTTTCATTTTGCTGTCTTTTACAGATTAGAAAATGGAAACATTGGGAGAATGCAATTCTAGCAGAAATTAGCAAGGAAGAAATTCAGAAGAAAAATGAAAGTAACAAAGAGCAAAATGAAAAGGAACACAATGACAAGAAACATGAACGTAATCTCCTCTTTTTTTCTCCTCATTTATATTATCATAAATATTTCATAATGAAAAAATCTTCGTAAAATCTGTTTGCTTTACCAGCTACTGAGCAAGATGTGCAAATTCATAATCATCACCACAAATTTGTTATGGAGCGAACCATGGGTTTTTGGCAACAGCTGGTTGTTGTGAGCTGGATGGTAAATTATGAATATTATCTTTGTTAATGAGGCTGCAGGAATGGTTTAGATGATCTCATAAATGGTTTTAATTGCTGAAACATACAATTTTTTGTATTGATCTCATCTCCAATGATAACCATTCGTGATATTTCCCCAAACTTTAGTTTATACATGTAATGCATGGCCTTGGAATGTGTAAACATGGCAAGTACCCTTCTTCCTTTAGTCTAGTTACTGGAATATGAATTTCTTTGTTTCGTAGTCCTTTCTCTAGTCATTTTTCTTCTAATGTTACGTAACTTTAAGATGTTTCATAAAAGAAAGTATAGGTGCTTAGGGAATCCTACTGGAGATATCTGAAATCAATGCATGACAAGAAATATGGGTGCAGGTTAAGAAGTTCAAATAAACTTGAAATGGAGTCAATATAGTGAAATAGATTTAGTCCAATAATGCCAACATTTTGAAATGGATTCATGAGAATGATCGGGACACATTGGGTATCACCCCAGTCCAATTAGTCCCACACCAGGTGTGGGCTAAAGCTATGATAAGCATGAGACCAAATTCAAATCATGATCGATACTCAAATGAGATATCAAATCATATCTATAAAGTTATAATTCTTAGATCTTTAAAGTTTCAATCAATTGAACTGGTACCTTTTGATCTTATGGTTTATCATATCTATTCACTTAGTTCTTTTGTCCTTATATTTATTTTTATATATTTTTAATTACTTCACATAAGTTGTCATGTACCTTTTTTACGAAATTTATTTTATCTTATACATGTTTTGTTGAATCCATTTGCCCTTTGGCCTAGGTTGTTGTTTCATGTGTTTCTCTTTAGTTTATTTTAATAATTTTATAATAATTAAATTATTTATAATTTTTATTTATTATTTATTTTATTCTTGTTAACTATGATCCTCCAATATGGATCATCTAAATTCGAACAGATCCTAATTTTTATTTGGACATTCAATCTCGATCCTGATCTATATTTTTGAACCTTGTCTTTAACAAGGTCGGTAATACCGATGAGTATCGCCCGTACCGGGAGGTATGTACCGGTTGGCCTGCTGATCGGTACGCGGACCGCTCACTACCAAGCGGTACCACCGATTGGGATTGTTTTCACCCCATTACAACCCGAAATCGACCGGTAACGGTCAATTTCGACTGTCACCGGCCACTATCGGGTGGTAACGGTTGATTTTGACTGTCGTCGGCCACTGTCGGGCAGTAAAGGTCAATTTCGACCGTCGATGGCTGATTTTGGGCAATATCAGTCAAGGGAGAAAGAAGAAGAGGGAGAAGAAAAGGAAGAACCTGGGTCCGCGCTGCTCTCCCAATCCCGATTCATTGCCCGCGAGCGATTTCTTCTCTTCACGCGTGGAGAAGAAACGTATCCCCACGTGGGGAGAAGGAATATATATATATATATATATATATACGTACCAAGTGGTATGCCTAGATGTACCGCTTGGTACCAGCATATCGTATCGTACCAAGCTGAGCTCGGTATGCTAATACGGTACAGTTTCGTGAACCTTGGTCTTAAACACGCTAAAATTAAGTATAAGTGTTATCTAGCTTTTTCTACACTAAATATTTCTTAGTCAAGGACAACAAACTGGCATGCTATTGTTATGCCCAAGGTTTGCCTTATCAAGCGGTAAGACCCCGTACCGCCCGTTACCAGGCGGTACTGCCAAAATCGATTGTCGGCGGTCGATTGAGGGAGAAAGAGGGAAGAAGAAGAAGAGGAGGAGGAGAAGAAAGAAGAATAGGATGCATACCTCCTTTCCCTGTGCCGTCCTCACCCACGCGTCGCGCGTGTGCCGTCCTCACTTGCGGGCGATTCTTCTCCCACGCAAGGAGATGGAACGTCTCCCTGCGCGGGGCTAGAGATCGAGGCGACGTCTCCATTTTTTTAATATATTAATATTTAATATTATATTATAAAAATATTTTAATATATTTTAAAGTATCGGGTGGTACATGCTGTGTGTAACATCCAGTACTATGTACCGTACCATATTGAGATAATCTCGATATGTCGGTACGGACCGGTATGACAAACCTTGGTTCTGTCAAACTGATTTACAGGAAAGAAAACTTATCAGAACTTATCAAAACTTATTGGTCTAGCTATTGCTTGATTAAGCTTTTATTGAAAATAAGGTATTGGTAATTGTGAGTATATTGATTGATTAAGATCTTACTGAAAACAACGCATTGGTCACTTTCAGACTTTCAGTAATGCCACCCGGTATCTGACAATAAAAAGAAAACCGTGCTTTTATGACTAGATTCTGATTTTCATTGACCTGAAATGGACTGGAAATCTGTTGGAAATGCAAACTTAGTCTATGTACTCATTCTGCACGCCCTCTTTTGGCCTTCTATTATAACCTAACATACAAATTCTGTAGATTCAACTTTCTTTAGTTAAATAAGACCTCTGACTAAAATCAAGTGACTCAGACTAAAGCATTGCAATTTTCATTTATGTAATGTTCAACCTTGACCATGTTTTGCACACACAAATATTTGAGAAATTATAGGACTTTTTGAGGTTGTCACTGAGACAGATTGTTTCGTTCTTGTAGAAGTTCAAGCTCTAAATCTTCTCATAAATCTGAGGTTTCCTTGATAAATAGCTCTTTATGTCATGTGGTTGTAGATATCGTTCTTCAAGCAGTTTTATTCTTCAGTGTCAAAATCAGATTACAGAGCATTAAGGGCAGGATTCGTCATGGTGAGGTTTATATTATAGGTATTATCAGTAAATTTACTGTTTTTATTACAAAATATGGTCTATGTACTACCTGCTTTATTACAATGAATGAAAAATTCCAGAGACACTCTTCAAATAAAGCATATGATTTCCACAAGTATATGATGCGGGCTCTTGAGGATGATTTTAAGAAAGTTGTTGGCATAAGGTAGAGTTATCTTTGTTGTTAAACTTCATTTCTTTGTTTACATAGTTTGTTGATTCATCATGAACTCGCTTTCATGTAGTTGGTATCTTTGGCTCTTCGTTGTCATCTTTTTGCTGCTGAATGTACATGGTATGTTGGAGGATGGATACAATTTATCCAAATATTACTTATTATTTGCAAATGTTATATCTTGTTCATTGCGTGTGCAAGTACCTGTTGTGCATTTTTCTATGAACTGGTTTTTCTACTTTCTTCATTGATAAACATACATGGAAGCATGAATGGCTACTACAGTGTCTCCAAATGTTTTCTATTTGTTAGTTGTATTAACTTCTTGAGGGAATTTGACATTAAGCATTATAATGGAGTAAGTGAAGTTCAGGTGGAAGGCAACCCTTAACCTTAATTCTTTATATAGCTACCTAGCACTTAATGCAGTAATAACAATTTGGACAAGGTTAAGTTGTACAATTTAGAAGTAGTTATTTTTTGGGTTTGTCTCACAAGCTCATGTGACCTACCAGCTCTGTTGAACAGTCCTTAACCAACATTGTTTAACATGTTCAGAATCCAAATTATTAATAGTAGATTAATCAAGTTGTATCGTATGTACCAATTTATTCATTCCTTGTCCTTTGGTAAGAAAGTACCATTTGAGGGGCTTTGGTATCCTCATCAAGGCATGACATATAATCTACAAGTCCCAACCATGTGGCAGGTCATAATATATAGCTGACATGTGGGAGCCTATAATGTTATCTAAAAACTGCTTATCAAGATCCAAGCAATTAGACTAAAATAATAATCAAGTCACTAACAATCTTACTTCATCTTTCAATGCAGAATAGACTAATGTGCTAGAGTGGGGGACTAATATTTTAATAGTACCACATGGGAAGATACAAAATGGGCATATTCATATAATTTGAGTTTAATGATCATAGTAACTTGAAACCATGGTTCTGTGTTTTGTACTTGTTCAGTGGCTTGTTAAGTTGATGGAACATGCCTCCCGACACCATATATTCAAATCTTAAAAAAGAATCACGACATGTGCCAACATATTTTGTATCAATACATCAGCAAGTATCAGACCCATATCAGTCTCGAAATGTCAAACTATGCTTGAAATAATGCTTGTTGGGTAACAAGTTAATAAGTAGGTAGAATATTTAGTTTGTTAGCTTTGGTGCCAAAATAATGTTTCTTCTTTGTAACTTAAATGATTAGTTTTGGAGTCACAGAAAGTTCTCTTCTTGCAAGTGTAAAATTTCGTATAATGACCTTTTCTCTACACTATACTGACAGGAGCCTTGTAGAGTAGATTTTTTTAACCATAATGTTAATTTTAATAGGGCCCTCATGTTGGATTAGTATACTTTGAAATGAGGTTATCTCATGAAAGAATATCATATTGTGTTGATTGATCACGGATCGATACATATCAATTAGTGTCGTTATACAATGTAACATATGCTGATACATACTGATTTTCTAAAAATGGCTAGAAACTAAAAAAACCTTTTTAGGGTTTTGCCTAATTTATTAGCATATAAAATATATTTAAATAGAATAAAGTGTATCTAAGTCATAAATGAATAGATAATCTAGGTTATAAGAGGCAAAAAAATTTTGGATCAGTTGAGGAGCAACTTTGTTGCATGGGCTTCCAACGAAGAAAGTTAATTGATCTTAAATCACTTATAAAGAAAAGAGTTCAAATGTTGTTTTAGGTGTCTTAACTTTAAAATTTAAGCGAAATAAACTATCTAGAAATTGAGATAGCATTTATATATACCTGCATCTACCACCAAAATGAATGTCGAAACTCCATGACTGGTGGATTGGGGTCCTCGATCATATGAAGTTGTATGTTAATATGGTAGGCTTGTCGAACCCAATCTTGGGTTGTGCTATGTCTTTGATGCATCCACGTGGTAACAGTCATTGCTTCATTAATAACATGTGTACGAGGAGCTTCTTGAGGCAAGTATGATTGTGGTATGTAGCGCCAAGAAGGTTGTAGTGCATTAGAACCTCAGCTATCATCACTGATTTGTTGCTTTGTTAAGTAAGAATGATTAAACTCTGAAAAAGATGACCAACTATAGCGATACATTTTATTGGCCATAAGATCATACCATACAACGAGCTCCTATTACCATTGTCAATATAATAGAGGCTATGTTGCATTTGCTCAAATTCATTGGCTGCCTTCCTCTTTTCTATATCCTTTTTATCATGAATAATATGTGTGGACCCTCAAGCTCTGCGATTTGAACATTGAGTGACATGCATAAGGAGTTGCTCCTTTTTTCATGCCCCACCCAAAGGCTTAGTCAAAACAATCAAATCACCATTGATATTGTCACCACCATCAATCGATTTACTATTGGTGACATCATTACTATCTCCATGGACCTCACAAAGTGCTGACTATGAGGGATATGGTATCTTGTTGTTGAATTGAAATTGTTGCTCATTAATCCTTTCTAGTGGATTAGTCGATGCTATTGCCTTCCCCTTCATATGCTTAACGGATGTTTGTGTTGTTGGGTGTCGCAACCCTTATTAGATTAGCTCCTCGATGTGCGGCGATCATCTCCTAACTAAGGGTGCTCGTCCTCTTCCTCTTCCTCTTGTTGGGATGTTGTTACTTTTCCCCGTCCCAATGATGAAACGAGATAGATGTGAGGTCTCCTGCCTCATCAAGCAAACGATTGCATAGGTTCTCTATTGTTTTGACCAATTCTAGGATCAATTAAGGCTTTTCATTATGGACCTGGAGGTCAAAAAGATCAATCTCTGGCCTCTCTTGTTCCTTATCGAGCTTGGCATAACATAGCCTTAAAACACATAATGTAGTGCATATATATAAGCTTCTCGAGGCATCTTTATGATAGTTAGTTATGGACTTTTATGTGAATCAATATAAAAGTTTGTGAAAGCACACTCGATGGAATTGTTTGTGAAAGCACACTAATTGCAACCTATGTTAGATTTGGTGCAGACATTCCAAATTGAAGCCACCACTAAGCTACAAGAAAATACAATACATATAGAGGCTTCTCCACTTTTTCCCATTAGAAGAATTTGTATATCAAGAATCAACTTATTCTGTTGATGTGAACATTGACTTCGGTCCAAGTTTCTTTTGTTGAATGGGTTTCAAATTGATAAAGTTTGTTGCACAATATGTAATATTAATTCGAAGGATCTCCCCGTTTGTGAACTTCTGCATTAAGAAGTGCACCTACTAATGGTTGTAGATAAACTTTGTGATGGATTGTGCCTTTTGCATTGTCCTTTGGATTGACTACACCAATATCTTCATCACCAAGTCCGTGCAATGTGTTGCATATGGAGTTCAAAAAAAGTTTTACTATGTGTTCCATCAACCAAGGTTTGACTTACCAGTCCGTACTGGTGTACCAACATATTATCAGTACTGGTATGGTATTGGTACCCGGGCGGTACATATAGTGCATACCGCCCAATATATTAAATATAATATAATATTTTTATAATATAATATTATATATATAGTATTAAAAAATATTAAAATATTAAAAAATAAAAGAAAAGGGGCGACATCGCCTTGATCTTTCTCCCCGTACGGGTGACGGCGGGCGATCCGCGGGCGAGGGCGACGACGGTGCGCGGGCGAGGACAGGTGCTAGGTTTTCTTCTTCTCTTCTTTTTTTTCTTTTCCTCTTCTTATTCCCTTTTTCTCCCTCAATTAACCCGATTTCTCCCTCAATCAGTCGTCGACGATCGATTTTGGCGGTACCTCCCGGTAGCGGGCGGTCCGTGTACCGACAACCGGGCGGTAAATGTCGAAATTGCAAACCTTGCCATCAACTATAATCCGAACTTTTTGAAATTCATTTCATTATCGGTAACAATCTACATTATATGTAGTTTGATTGTATATGTAATTTTGGAAGACACGTGGTATGGTAAAGGACTTTGATTGCTCTTCAACCATTTTTTTTGGAGGAGTTTTCAGTGAACCTTCCTAACACTTTTCTCTAGAGCACAGTTTGACGTTTCCAATCCAGGCGCTAGTACCGGTCTGCCCGTTGACCAGTACGCAGACTGCCCGCTACCGAGTGGTATCACCGATTAGGGTTGTTTCTATCTTGTTATCTCCCGAAATCGACCGATAACGGTCAATTTCGACCGTCGCCACCCACTATCGAGCGGTATCATCGAGGGAGAACTTGGAGATCTGGTATCGCTCTCCGTCGACGATCCCAATCCGTCGCCTGTGGGCTTCTCGACGAGGCTTCGCAGGGAGAATAAGCTTCGACAATCGCAAGAGAAGAAATGAAGGCGCGAAGCCTCGGTGATGTCATCGAGGCTTCACGGGGAGAAGAAACGTCTTCCCACGGGGGGAGAAGGTAGGCAACATTGCCCTTTCTTTATTAATTTTTAACTTTATTATTATATAATATATATATATATATGTATATATATATATATATATATATATATGTATGTATATATATATATCGAGCAGTATGCACGAGCATACCGCTTGGTACCCCTAAACCATATCGTCAAGCTGAGGACGACAAGGTTTGCAATTTCGATCTAAACCGCCCGGTACGGGCGGTATATATTGGTCTGTTAGGTTATCGGTATGTGGACCGCCCACTACCGGGAGGTACCGCCAAAAATCGACCGTCGATGGTCGATTTCGGTCGTCAGCGGCCGATTGATGGAGAAATCGACCGTCGGCGATCGATTGAGGGAGAAAAAGAGAAGAAGAAGAAGAAGAGGAAAAGAAGAAAAAAGAAGAGGAGAAGAACCTACTTTCCACGCGACATCCTCGCCTGCGTGCCGTCGCCGCCCTCGCCCGTGGGCGCTTTTTCTCCCGCGGTAGGAGACGGAACGTCTCCCCATGCGGGGAGAAAGATTGAGGTGACATTGCCCCTTTTCTTTTTCTTTTTTCTAATATATTTAATAATTTAATATTATATAATATAATATTTATATTATAAAATATCATATTATATTTTAATATCCCAGACGGTATGCACTGCGTGTACCGCCCGGTACCGGTACTGAGATAATCTCAATACATCAGTATGGACTGGTAAGTCAAACCTTGGAGGTCGGTACATCGGTACGGTACGGTTTTGCTGACCTTGCTCTAGAGTGACATGTAATTTTATAATTTTCACAAAAAAAATTATTTCATTTCAAGGAAGTAGTTTTACCGAACCTAAAATTCTCTTGGGCCTTCAGGTGGCTCCCTTCAGCCTTCTCCATGGGTTTCTTGTTGTGGGTGTGATTCTTTATTTCGATTGTCATCGTTATGTTGCTAGGTGGTTGAAATATCATATACTTTGGTGAGGCCCAACTCTATACGAATCTATTCATGGAGGTCAATGGTGTATTTTTATTATCGTTAAGTGATTGTCGAGGAAGATTTCCTGGTGCCATCGCTTGTCGAAACTCAATGGTATATTCTTTTACGGATTGATCCCTTGCTTGGCGTAGGTAGTGCCACTTTATCTTTCTTTGAGATACCTCATAGGGTATAATTCTTCTTGTATGAGCCTTCTGAATCGTGTCTATGACACATCTTCATTGTCGTTGGTTCAAAGATAGGCTTTCCACCATGCGAGTGTGTCCAGTCAACTTTAGTCGTGCAGGCATCACCTTATCCTTGCTGCTATAATCATGTATATTAAACTAAGTGTCAAGTTTAATTATCTGACTCTAATACCTCAGCATTGATCGAACTATCGTAGGAAGGTATGCCGATGCAAGTCTCGACTTCAAACGATAGTGTGCTTGCTGTGATGTTCTATAGCATCTTCTCCATGGCCTGTGCATCTGGGATGAGGATGCTTTCTCTCCTTTGCTACAACATTCTTCACTTGATCGTCCTTCGTTGTTGGATTTGCTTGGGCTTGCATCCAACCCATAATCTCTATCTACTAGGTTAATATTATCATCTAGATAGTAGGGTCATTCAAGACTGTCAGGGTGTTGGTCGCCATTCCATTGGTCGTTCTTCCCCTCAGTGAGCATGGCTCAAACTCCAAATCCTATAGCTCTTTAACATAGGCTTTGTATCCTTGTCTAGTGGTAACCACGAGCGAGGGATCGTTGATCTAATACCACTTGATTCGTATGAGGTTTGGGTTCGATGATTTGTCTATCCGATACAACTCTCGGATGGAAGTTTTGACAAATGAGAGGACCATCGATGGAAGATCAAGTGTAAAACCCAAAAAAAAAACCTCTATTGCTTATAAAGTTGAAGCACTAACTACAAAAGCTTAAAACAACATAATAGACTTGCGATAAGAGACTAATAGGCACGTAAGAATGCAAGTTGTCTTTGGATGGGTGCTCTCGGCAGATTGTGAATAACTACCAGTTTCGATCTCGTCGTCCTCTATTGCTGTTGGAACCTCTTCATGAGATTTGGACAACAGGTTGCAGGGCTTCGGGTCTTCTCAGAGCAGCTACATGAAACTAGGCTGAGAGACTTTGGTTGTTGGAACTCGAGGAAGAAGGGAATGCGGTTGTAGGGCATAACCCTTTTATGAACTCCTCTTCCTTTGGCTCTCAGCCCAAGCTAGAACTAGGGCTGGCTGGGACTGCTTCTTGGCTGCCTTGGGGTCTTCTTCTTCTTGCTATTACCAAAGGTCCCTTTGCAAGTTATTAAGGCTAGCAGCAATTCAGAATAGATTCTTGTAGTAAGGTGGTGCAAGCAGAAAGAAGGGTTGCTAAACTTGCAAGCTCCTTCTCTTTCTCTCCTCTCTTCTCAGCTTAGGGTCAGTTGGGCACTAAGAGATCACTACTTGGATTGCTTTCAAGGGGCCTATAGCCCCTTACATTTATAAGATTTAGGGCATTCAAAGTCGTAACCTGATCAGGACTTCTCCTTAGCTCCTCGCAGCAGCAGGAGTCTTCTGTTAGAGGTTGTCCCAATCCTAGTCCTACCTAGGATTGGGATTGAGCTGACTTGGGGATGCTTTAGATAGTGCTCTTCTCTCTCTTTTATAGCTAAGGTAGGGGTGGAGTCCTAGTTAGGTTAGGACCTGGAGAGTCTTAATCCAATTAGAACTTATAGAGTCCTAATGCCTTAGGACTTAGAGAATTCTAATGTCTTTAGGACTTGTAGAGTCTTAATGCATTTAGGACTTGTAGAGTTTTAATGCATTTAGGACTTGGATCTGACTTGAATCTGGTCTTTGAGCTTGGATTCCAGCTTGACCTTAGTTTAGTTCGATGAAGATCGAATTGGAGTCCAATTGGAATCCAAATTGGGCCGAATTGGAGTTTGGCTCCAACTGTGCTAGATCTCCCTGATCACCTTGTATATATGTTGATGCACCAATGAGGTACAGAAGTCAGCTTGAAGGTCTAGGTCGGCATCATTATCATGACCCTTGTACTGATAATAGATTGGTTCCTCCTTAGCACTCCTACACATCTTCTTGTTCAACTTGCTTCTATAGAGTTGAATTGTCTTGTAATCTCTAGAGGGGTCTTGTGGCAATTTACAATGTCTGAAAATCCCTTGCTTGTATGTTACTTCAGATGGATTCTTTCTCCACCCCGATTGATGTTGTCATAATGTTTCCACTGTTAATGACAGCGGTACCCTAAACGATGGCGTGATTCCTAGATGTATCTCCTTATTGTTGCTTTAGGATCATTTACCTACAAATATATAATCAAGTGGCAATAAGCAAACTGTGATTAGCCCTAAATTAGACCTAATGACCCTTAATTGGGTCAAAATGTAAGAAAACAATATTAATTAAGGCTACATTATACTTAATGATCACTAATTGGGCCTAAACCAATCAAAATGACACTAAGTCTAATTATACTTTAATCATATTAGATACAAGAAAAGACATTTAATCAACCAATAAATTCATAAGCAGACAACTAAGAATAAGCTGTGATTAGCCTAAATTAGACCTAACAACCCTTAATTAGGTCAAAAAGTAAGAATTGTTATATAGACTTTTATGACATTAAATACAGAGAAAAAACTTAATCAACCAATAAATTTATAATCAAACAACTAATAACAAGCTGGACGTGAATTATATCTAGTGACCCCTAATTGGGCCTAAACCAATCAAATTGACACTAACTAATTCTAATAAATCACTTTAAATACAATAAAAAGCACTTAAGCAACTAATGATTTCATAATCAAAGAACTAATAACAATATATGATTAGGCCTAAAATATCATCAATTTGAGGCTAAATGGAATGAATGGGCCTAATTGGGACACAACATATGACCTTGATCATGTTATCTTCATAAATATGCATTAATATGTTTATAATTATTGAAATGATAAATTAAACATATAAAGAACCTAAATACTTTTAAGTTTCGAGAAATTCCATCAGTCCCAATACCATTGATCGCCAATTAGGAAGTTTAATCACAAGTGAGGGTGAAAAAAAGCATGAATGAGAGAGTGAGTGAAAGAGGGGGAGGGAGGAGGATTTAAAGTCCAAAAGAGGCCCTAATAGTCAATTTGACCATATCGAAATCTGATCATGTCGATGGATAATGGTCTAGTTTTGTCCTGTATTGAACAATACACCACCGTAATGGACTGGTCCGAATATTGGTCAACTGGTAGACCGGTTCGTGATTCTCATTTAGTACCATTTTGGGACGAATGTCAGACTTTGATCTCACATAGAAGATAGGGATATTTCCTCACGAGGATGTCAAGTATGATGTAAAGTCGAGGATTGCAACCTGAATTTTGATCAGCTAGCAAACTAGTATGATATATCAGTATTAATAAGATTTCAGTATGTCAACATGGGCAACTAGCCAAAGATATAAGGAAAGTTGAGGGTGAAGGGAGGAAATCTGCGTCTGAACAACCAAAATATATTACATATCTTTTCTTTTTGCTTGTGTCTTGCACTGCAGCTTGGACTGTTACAGGATTTTAAGGCCTTTGGGGATTTGATCCACAAAACTAAAGTGTTAAACTAAACCTTTCTTTCACTAAACTGCCAGACCAGTTCAAATATAAACCTGCCTATGCAAACATTCAAAGACGTGGCTAATTTAAGGGTTTTAACACTTATCACTGTCATATGCAAAACTATATGTGTAACAATGATGCCTTTATAAGGGCAATAGCAAATATGCACCAGTCTCTGAAATATACACAAATATAAAAGCAAGGGTTGCAACTCCATACTAGATACTATACTGGTCCTTAGTCGGACCATACATCCATCAGTTACTGGTGTACTGACACATGATACATTGTACCAAAGAGGAGAAAGAAGAAGGGGAAGGAGGTGGAGGAGGAAGAAGGATGAAGAGGATGGAGTGGAGGAAGAAGAAGGAAGAAGAGGAGGCAGTTTGGGAAGAGGAAGAACGAAGACGAGGCAATGGGGGAAGGACGAAGAGGAAGGAAGAAGACAAGACGGTGAAGGAAGAGGAAGGAACAAGAGGGGATAGAGGAGGAAGAGGAAGGAAGAAGATGAGACAGTTTAGGAAGAGGAGGAGAAGATGAAGGTGAGTGTATCAGTCAGTGATGCATGATGGCTGATGGGGAGGTAAGCAACGATAGGAGATCGTGCATCAAGGCTCATGATTAGGGTAACTAGGGTGAAAAAAGTTTTTTTTTCTTTCAGATATGTTCAAACCAAATCACTCGAACTGGGCTGGGTTCACATATCGATTCATGCCCGAACTGGTACATACCCGTTGGGTTCATGCCAGTCTAGGCGAAAATAAGTTCCTTGTATAAAAACATAACATTGTTTCTCCTTATTGTTGTGGCACAAACATAACATTAGGGAGTAAGTTAAATTTCCAGTTTACATATGTACTATCATTATTTGGCATAATCCTGAGGCCGTATGAAGATGATTTAATTGTCCAATATTTACATATAATACTATCTGTAAATTGTACAAGAGTTATACTTGAAATTGTACAAGAGTTATATTAGAACTATTAGACACATGTCAAATAGTGTCCATTGAGTATTGGTGTTCAACAGGGACATAACATGGACACCACAAGCTCTTTGAAGTGTTTGTGCTTCGAAGGATATCCATATGAAATCCTTAAGATTCTGTATAACCATGTCTTCTGAGTTGTTTAAATAGTATACCACATTGGATTTTAGTCTATAGTATCATATTCTTTAGGTTCATCAAACTATGTCATTTTTTTACTAATTCAGGTTGTTAATGCAGGATGGCATACATACTTTTGGTTGTCTTTCTTGCCTCTTATTGTAAGTATACTGAACTCAGTAAAACCAACAGATATATTCCAACACATTGTTGATAACTTAAATCTCTGTCGAGGCTTAAGTAGTTTGTAGCATAAACGGACTGGAACAATAAAAGAGCAGCAAATGTTGTTGTTTCATGGTATAAGGGTGTGTTGGTTACTTTTAACTATGCAATGATTCTTGCTATGCTGGTTGGTTTGCCCTTGTGCAGACCGGGATCCACTAAATATTGGCCCAGTCATATTTCACTATTGCCAGCATGGGTCAGTATATTTAGACGTGCTTCCACATGTTGATCGGCATAGGAATTGTTGAAGAACAGTTGATGTATTTGCATTTAAATGATCAATATATAATTATTCAATTATCTAGAATTGATTAGACAAAATGCAGCTTTTGCTTGTTGTTGGCGCAAAGCTGGATCACATCATAACTAAGCTGGCTCTTGAGCTACAAGAAAAGCCTGGAGGTCCTAAAGGAGAAACACAACATGTGAAGCCATCTGACGAGCATTTTTGGTTCAAGAAACCTGGAATTGTCCTTTACTTGATCCAGTTCATCTTATTCCAGAATTCTTTTGAGATTGCCTTTTTCTTCTGGATCTGGGTGAGTCAATTATACAAATACTTTTCCTGCAATCGTCTTCTTTGCCGCTTATTAGTCACAAACCATGCAGAGCACTTACGGATTTCACTCATGTATCATGGAAGGTTTGGGTTACCTCATTCCAAGACTTGTTATTGGGTAATAAACTCCCTACTTTTCTCCTAGGTTTTCCTGGTGTTTATTAATTCTTTGACAAACAATCGGATCATTTATACGTGCAGTGTTATCATTCAAGTTCTCTGCAGCTATAGCACTCTTCCTCTGTATGCCATTGTCACCCAGGTGAACACAGATCAGCTTCACTACTCTCAATGAGCGCTCTTTTGCTGGATTTTTAAGTTTTGTGCTCAGTTATTAAATTCCTCATGTTCAGATGGGTGACGGGTTCAAAGAGTCTATTTTTAATGCAACTGTCCAACATACACTGCATGATTGGGTAACACAAGTTAAAGGAAAAAGGAAGCATCAATATGGTTTTCTGTCGTTTCTGAATTTTCGTCAAAAGGACAAGAACAATAACAATGAGATTCAGATGCAGACCATGGCATCCAGAGCCCCTGAAGCATCTCACGGTATTCAGCAATCAGCTTCCTTGCAAGAGATTGTTGTGGAAGACCCACAAGCACATGCTGTCTAGCTCAGCATATTTTGACATCGAGTCGATCTCAAATGCTCCAATTACTTGTCTCGAATAGGGTGTAGGCCTGCGGAGGAAAAATTTGTCTGCATTTTCCATTGTGTTTCTCTTCAATAACATGTTTCTTTTGACCACCTGTCAGTCAGAAATGATCTATTGGTACCTCACAAATATTGGTTACCAAATAGTTGGTGGTTATGAGCAAACTCCATTTATTTGCTGCTACAGTTGTATCAAAGTCAAGACATACTGGTTTTGCAAAAAAGCTTACAGCTGAGTTTTCTACTAGTACATTCCTCCCGTTTGAGAGACACAGCTGGATTTCTGTCCTGGATTGGAGAAGTGTGTTACAAATTACAATAAACATGTCTTCATCGTCATCTCATAGATGCATGTTTTGTAGTTCATTAGAAGGGACTTTAGAGGTAGTTTTCCGATTCAGATGAATACATAAATGCATTTTCCAAACTGTGCTTTCTAAACATGTATCTGAGATTCGACTACATGCATCTTTTTTTCGACTAACTTCTCGATGCTATGTTGATTCGAAACGGTTAGATAATATGATTCCTTGTTGAGTATTTACCTTTCCTTGGCAGATCTGATCATGGTATGGTTGTGTGAAGATGTTTCGAATTTTGTGGACTAATCTCTGTGAATGAATCCTTGATCAGGAGTGTGTTGATTTTTATGATTTACACAGATCGAGGTAAAGATATCCTTCTTGTCTTGCCCAAACTGACAACATCAATGGAGAACAACAACTTGAACACATCTTGTTCACACTTTTCTGGAGTTGATTTATCATCTTTGGAATATGAGTAGATATGCTCAAATGGTCTCAATATGAGTAGATTGCCTTTGGATGCATGGATATTAAACAAAAAAGTGAAGACTATTCTTGTCAAGTAGAAAAAGTATAATTATTGTACCTGAATCAAGTAGGTACATCAACTGTAGAATAGTATAATTTATCGTGATCTATCAATATAAATTATTATAATACAATTCGATGAGATAATTGATTCACTAAATTGACATAACCTAAATCATATGATTGATGGAATAAGTATAAATTCAATGGAATAAGTATGAATTGTCATGATATAATGAGATACTCAACTCATCTGAGCCATCTATAATGCCGCATTGGTTCATAATCTTCCACTTTTTCTTTTGACAACTATGTTGAAGGTACGGACTTGTAATTGCCAATGCCCAATTGATATGAATCTAATTATTTATATGTATTATTTATGTATCTTGAGAGACAATTTTAAGTACATATATGTGTTTCCGTTTTTTTTTTTTTAAGCTCAGTCCTGTGGGTGCCATTTAATCGACGTAGTGTTTGTTCATTCATCATCAAGAGAGGTGTACGTATCGACGCCCAACTGATACGCGTATTTTATTTGGTATTCGAACCGTAGTCTCGTTAGTATGCGTTTGAGAGCATCGAGAGAACGAGCGAGAGGAAGACGACCCCCTTTACCGGCCCTTCTGGCCTCTCTCCGATCCGAACCCTAGCAAACCAAGCGGACGATCTCCTTCTCCCGCTTTCCTTTCTCCTACGATTTCTCGAAATCTTCCATTCTTCTCGCTGCGGCCCGCAATCGCCCCGGACTCTTTATCTCCTCTCCTCCCGCGCGATCCCGTGCCCTAAGTCGATTTCGACCAGGAGAACCCTCGACGAATTGGGCGCTGGGTTGCCCTTCGCCCCGCCTTGCAGTCCCTCCTCACACGTGAGAAGTGGATCTTCGTCGAGAAGCCGGCGCCTTGGTGGGTCTTCCATTGTTGGTTCGAATCTAAGGCATTCGTGGGTTGAAGCAAAGTCGCTTCTTTACGTTTGTCGCGCGCCCTTCTTCCATTGGTTCTCGGACTACTTGGCGTTGGGAGCCTAGGGTTTGCTTCGGTTTAATCCCGGGGTGGTTGAATTCTAACTGCTGGCTCTGCTTTCTTGGAACTATACGGTGAATGGTGAGCTTTTGTGCTTGTGGGGTATTCAGTAGCTTGTGAGCGGCTGGAAGTGGCTTTTCACAGCTGAATTAGATTCGGTGAGGTTGCAATCCAAATGGAGAGGGTGGTGGGGTGAGCAGGGGAATGAGGTAGTTATCGGAAGAGAGATGAAGTGGACATGAGTAGGCTGTCATTCCGGCCTCGTCCTCTTGACATCCACAAGAAGCTCCCTGTTGTAAAATCTGTTAAAGATTTTGAGGATGATGAGGCACCTACTATCACCACTTCCACCCGAAACTATCTGCCACAGCGGCTTGCAGCTGACAATGACAATGAGGTGATTCTGAATTTTTTTTGCAAATGTTTGATCATGTGGCATGCTAACAATGGTCTCTACTCAAGTAGACTCGTAATTAGCTACTTGAACATTAAGCAAGTATCATATGAAGGAGCTATCTTTGCCCAATGTATTTGAACTCAACAGCTAAACACTTTATCTAAACACTGGAGATGTTTTAAGTTTTGATGTTGGCCAAGTGAAAATTTTGATAAGAAGGAAAGCATGTGCTCTACTATAAATGAGTTATTTTGGAGATTTTCTAGTGCTTGTATCGCGGGCTTGCTATAAGTGTCAAATAACATGTTTAAACTTTATGTTCTTTATGATGGCAGAGTTATAAGTTATTTTTATGCATGACCTTACAAACTTATTTAGTTTGTTATTTTTCTCCTATATTGGAATTCATTCCACTTGTACCAACTGAACAATATATATTTTCTTATTGATTTGCTATGTCTATGGTTGCAAACAGTGCTAAAAAATAACTTGATAATTGTTAAAATGAAGTAGAGCACTGTAATCTACGAAATGCTACTTTGCATCTTTCAGGATTATGACAATCTTTTTATAGTCTCAAATTGTGATTATGAGCACTTTTTTCTGTTTTTTCATAATTTAGCAAGTTTCTAATTGATTAGCCATGTCTATGGTTGCAAAAGCAGGTCAAAACAGCTTGCCGATTGTCAAAATAAAGCAAAATACTTTTGAAATACAAAATGCTAAGGTCTGCGCCTCCCAGGATTGTGACAATCTTTATTTAGTATAAAATTGTGGTTATGAACACTTTTATCTCATAGTATATACTTTAGCAACATATGCATCTCTATGATTGATACTGTATTATAGACTTCCTATTTGAGGTAAGAAACCTTTTGAAAACAATATTTGCTTTTTGTAGGCGAATCAAACTCCTGGCAAGAAAAGTTCACAAGAAATTCCTACTCCTCAATTCAACACTGTGGAATCATACGAAAGAGATTATTCTCGCACCTTCATTCAAACTACATCTTATATACGTGGAAGAGGAGGTTTGCCACTACTTTATGACATGTGTCACTACAAACAAACTATTCTACATACATCTCACATGATGACGTTTATGAAGTACTTATTTCTCTTTGCAGCCAGGGCCGAGATTGGTGAATTTGTTGAGTATGATCTGGATAATGAGGATGAAGACTGGCTTGAAGAGTTTAACAATGAAAGGAAGATTCTTTCATCTGAAAAGTAATGATTAAACTCAAAGCTCTAAATGATTGAAAGTCTTTTTATAGATTTAGCGACCATTATATGCTTGTGTCTTTTGTACTTCATTGCCCTGCGGTTTCTATGTGTGGATTTTGTACAAAGTTCATCTGAAGTTTTTGTATGTTGAAATTAATTTTTAGTTAACTAGAATATTACGACTATTCATTCAAGGTGGAAGCCACCACTTCCTGAACCTTTAACCTTCTATCGAGTCATTAGATCTAAATTCTAAACTTCAAATAGGTAGCAGAGTTCCAACATATTGTAATGTATGTAGTCAATTAATATGATGAAATATATGCGCACTCACGTCTCCTGTTTAGCTCCATTGCAACTCTATAATCTCTATTACATTTTCGAAAAGAGGCATTTCTTTTGCATAAAATATATTTTGGTTATTCTAGACCTTTTTTTTTTTTCTCTTTGTAAGCGTGAACTCTTCCACCTTTAGTCTAGAAGCTATATATTCCTAGTCACATACAGTAAACAGGAAAGTAGTTTACAATTCAGTGTTAGAATTGCCTTGACAAGTCAACAGCTGTTGGTTGGTGTTGCTGGACTTTTGAGATGATTTGATTCATGTGGAGCATTACAGCTAGTAGACTTATTAGCTCAGTGAACTACTGGCAGCACATGGGAGTATGATCTTTATATGGCCATGAGACAAACTTTCATCTTTGCTCTATATTTCCATATTTATTAATAAAAAATGCTACATTTCTTAAAGTTTTGACAGATTGTAACTTTTGCCTCCACAAAAACTCCATAAAATACATGCTGTGTATATGGTGTCTAGATTTTTCTAAATATGCCTATTTCCCTTCTCTTACTAGTTTTCATATGCTTTTTTTGCTTTCTTCCAGGTTTGAGACCCTTCTCTACAAGTTAGAAGTTTTAGATCATAAAGCTCGAGAAAGAGCAGGAGTTATAACAACCACCTTTGGAGCTCCAATTCCTGTTCTTTTATCGCTTGATGCCGTAGCGGAGGTCAATGATTCTCATTTTTGGACCTTATTTAGTTATTCATATGGAGTCTGACTGATTCTCTTTTACTAGCTAGATTGACTTGTGATTTATTTTATCAGGATCTTTTAGTATTGATTTCTATATCAGCTATGGACTAGGTTGGCTTTGTATGGCCTTGATTCTAATACAATTACTTTATTTAATTATTTGTTATTATATTTGATGCCTTAAATGAATTTGTGTATGGGAACTTACTGAAGTTACATGAAAAAATTCATCGCTAGGTTCAGACTTGCTTACTGAGGTGTGCACCAAACTTTTTTTTTCACACTTTATGTCGGTAAGGGTGTGATATTCTCATTAATCCTCATTTGATGTAGATGTTTGGTTGAGTTGGTGTATATGACTACATATCTAACTTTAGCAATTTGGGTTGAAGATGATTGGTTAAAAGGCTTGTCTTATCTAGTTGGTTAAGTCTGGTCATGACAATTGGTACCAAAGCAACTTTGTGGGCCACACTATTGGGTTGAGATATATCAAGATGAAATTACTCATGCACACTGAACAGAGATTCCTGGAGTCGTATCCATATGAGAATCCCAAAGGTGGATTTTGGATGGTGTACTGGGCCTTGATGAGGATACCAAATCTTCCAGTGAGGAAGATTGTAGTGTTTCTATTGATTCCACATCTGAAGATGTTCAGGCTTTTTGTCATATAAGCGAGATACACTTGAGGTAAGAGCTTTCCTAGAGTTATACACATGAATCCCCAAGGTGAATTTTGGGGCATGAGATGGGCCTTGATGATGATGTCAAAACTTTGAGTGGATGAAATTGTTATATTTCTATTTGTCCCACCTCATAAGATATTGGGTTGTATTGGTCAAGGTTCTCCTTACCGAGCGGTAAGGCCTCGTACCGGCGGTACCACCGAAATCAGCGGTCGATTTCGGCCGTCGGTGGTCGATTGAGGAAGAATAAGAAAAAAGAGAAGATGAAGAGGGAGAAGAAGAAGGAGAAGAAGAGGAGAAACATACCTTCACCAGATCCCCACGCCGCCCGTTGCCCGCTGGCGAAGAATCGCCGACGGGGAGAAGGATCGAGGCAACGTTGCCAGCTTTTTATTTGTTTAATATATTGTGTTATATTATAATGTATCGGGCAGTACACACTGTGCATACCGCTCGGTACGAGTATCGTACTGTACCAAGATAATCTCGATATGCCGGTACGGATCGGTATGACAAACCTTGGTATTGGTATATAAACCAAGGTATGCAATTTGGATTATCGAACCATTTCCATTCCGATTCGTGAACTATTGGGGGAGGGTGAGGAGTGGAGGAATAAGGTAGAGAGGAAGAAGATGGAATAAGAGGTGGAGGAAGAGAAGAAGAAAGAAAAAGTGGTGGAGGAAGAGGAGGAGACGGTGGAGGATGAGGAAAAGGAGGAGTAGGCATACCCAGGCAACGAGCAGCAAGCGAGGAGCAACAATTGGCGAGGGATATGGGCAACAGCCAACGCGGAAGCGTGGGAGAACGAGAATTGACTTAGGCTTTTATGTTTTATTTTTAAAATTAAAAAAGGGATAACACTTGCCATCAGGTCTAGGTCGATTATCAGGCTTGAACTGCATAGTAAGCCCGGGTTACTGCATAATAAACCCTGCATTGCACATGAATTGCCCAAAATTTGGTTGGCCCACGTGCAGGATGGTGGTCGGACTAGTAAATACCGACCCTACCATACTGAACCAGATGAAATTGCATTCCTTGATTTAAGCTAGCTAGGCCTTCTACTGAGCCATGTGGTCGTAGGTAAATTCTTATCTAAATTATTTGGTTAGTGAGTGTATTGTCTTCAATAATAGAGTGGGCCATGTCACTTCTCTTTGTATGCTTTTGTTGTGTTATGTCAAACATTGACGATCGTAACTAGCAATAATGACTAAGGTTTGCAATTTCGACCTGTACTGGCCGGTATGGGCGGTACATATCGGTCCGTCAGGTTGCTGGTACATGGACCTCCCGCTATCGGGCGGTTCCGCCAAAAATCAACCGTCGGCGGATAGCGGGCGGTCTGCCAAAAATCGACTGTCGGCGGTCGATTTCGACCGTCGGTGGCCGATTGAAAGGAGAAATCTACCGCCGATAGTCGATTGAGGGAGAAATCGACCGTCGGCGGTCGCTTGAGTGAGAAAAAAGGAAGAAGAAGAAGAAGAAGAAGAAGAGGAAAAGAAGAAAAAAAGAAAAAAAGAAAAGATGAGAGAAGAATACCTAGCGCCTGCGTGCAGTCCTCGCCCGCACGTCGTTGCCCGCGCGCCGTCCTCGCTCGCGCACCGTCGCCGCCCGCGGGTCGCGGCGCTTTTTCTCCTACGCGGGGAGAAAGATCGAGACGACGTCATACCTTTTCTCTTTTTTTTTTAATATTTTAATATATTTAATATTATATATATAATATTATATTATAAAATATTTATATTATATTTTAATATACTGGGCGGTACACATTGTGCATACCGCCCAGTACTGGTATCATACCGGTACCGAGATGAACTCGGTACACTGGTATGGACCGGTAAGTCAAACCTTGATAATGACTATAAAAATTTTCCATATTGATTGGCCATAGCCAAAAATACCATCCCAGTAAACTGCAGAGAAGTCTATGATCCAACAGATGTATCACACATTATTTAATGACACATTATTTCTTTACTGTGCTTATCTGAATTTTCTGGGTGGTGCAAGCTAATCCTTTCATTGGGATACCTCTCCAGAGATGCATAAATAATATAGACTAACACATTACTGGTGTGCTACATGTGTTATTAATTTGTCGTTTGAAGGATAACTTTGTTGATACTTCTGAGAATCTCTGGAAAGGATCACCTTTGCCTATGCATCTAAGCAAAGTAAGAACAAGTTATTTCTTATTCTTTCTGCTGCAAGAAACTCAAGTATATGCTTCTGTTTCTTTGTCAGGCCATCTTGCTATTGTGTGTTGAATCTCTCATCTGAAATTTGAATGTCTTATGCTTTTTAGAAAATAAAAATGAAAAGCTTAGTGGTTCCTAACAATGTGATCATTCTGCAGGCTTTACAGTCTTTGTCTGTACGATTCACAGTTTTGCAGTCAGTATATAACTATTGGAAAGCAAAGGTATAATTCACAATGAGTAAGTAATATAGACAATCATTTTAGGAAAGGTATTAAGCATTAATATTTGCATTTTCATTTTGATTCTATGCTAGATTGAAATTGAGATTTGGGCAAACCATTTTAAATCTTGGTTGCAGAAAATATTTTTTTCTGTATTGCTATACTCTATGTTATTTATTTCTGATTCTGAAAACAAAAGAGAAACACAGATTATGCTAAAGCAAGCACTTAACTTTAGTCCATATTCTTATGCATGTCTTACTTGTCTTTTACAGCGAGGACAGTGGCAAAAACCTATTCTGCGTCACCTGCAGGTCAGTTCTGCTGCCTTTCTATTATAATGGTAGCAGTATTCTTTTTATATTTTGACAAAATATGTTTGTATCTTAATATTTTTGGTATGACATGAATTTGTTCCATCTTATGATAGTATTGGGCATAGCATTAGATGCAAAAATGCACGTTTGATGGAAATGTGGAATGCCATGATTGTTCGCAAGAGTACAAATCATGACAAAATAATCAATAATTCACATACTATCAGTAAAAAGATGGACTAGTTATCAGTTCAATAACAATGACAAATAACAAGTTGGAATGTTCCAACTATTTGAAGTTGACAACCATTTAGCTCTATTTAGGTATATCAGTAGTCAATTTGTGGTCAGACAAATATTTTTTTTTTAATTTCATAATTTTCATTAAAGTCATAGATCTTCCGTTACCTCTCCTTACAACACTAATTTCAATTTACCTACCTCATTTTACCAGTACATTTATATGTCTCCTTTGATCATATCTAAATTATCTTAAAAGTAACTTTTCCTCATTTTATCTTCTACCAGAGCCACACTTAATTTGTGGAAATGTTAACACTTATTATTTAATCTTTTCCTCTAACCCTACATATCCATTTCAATATTCTCATCTTGGCAATGTTAACTTTTTGTATATGTTATTTTTTATTGGCCAAAATCTTAATCCAACACTAACTTTTGGCTAGAGAGTTATGTTGTTTAATTTGTCTAAGGAATGCTTTAGTGAAGTCATATCAGCATTGTGATAATAAACTTGATTCATTTATTGTTCTTTTCCTCGAGTAACTGCTTTGTTGGAGCAACTAGGACAATTGTACTTTTCCCCCTAGGTTCTTGGGCAACTTGTATGTCTTCATTAAGAAGTGGAATGACTATATGTCCATGCTTCTTCAACATCTTTTTAGATTTAGACCCGCAACTTTCATCTTTTGGGTTTTGCCAGAATAAGGAAGGAAAAGCATTTTAGCCTTCTCAAGGTATATGCTTTCATTAGCTAGATATTCCCATGCAACTTTTGACATTATCAATTTTGTTTGTGGCCTTATTCATATTCCCTGACACATTCCTATGTGTGTCTAAGGTAGTCTGTCTACATCAAGTTTCTCCTCTTCTCAACATTTCGAGGACACTTTGCCTTCAAGATCCTTGTCAGACCATTCTCATGTCTAGATATTATGCTTACTGAAACAGATTAGATTTGTTGCTACATCCAAAGCCCTATTGCAATACTACTATGTTGATCAATTAGTTTTCTTTTTCTAGATTAAGTTGTAGAGAAAGGAGTTAAATGATTGTATCCTCACTTTAATTGTTGTTCTTGATTAAGCTGATTGGATTGTTATGCTTATTTCTTCAACATGGTTCTCAGATTTATGTTTGTTTTAAGGGCTAATAAATCTATTAGTGGCTATTTTTGTGCTTGTGCAGCCTCCTCCCCCAGTCAATGATACAAATCCATATAATGTGTTCAGACCCAGGGAAAAGGCACACCGTCTTCACACCAGGAGGGTAAGACCTATAGTGCAAATGTATACGTTAAATGGTCACTGACATTCAAAATTGTCACATGTGTTCTTCATGCCACTGTTCTTCACACTATATGTTAATTGTCAACTTTCTGTAAATTTATGAAGATTCTTTTCCTCAGATGCAAAGGAGGGAAAACAGCATTCAGTCCTTTGAAAAACTTAGACAGGTACAATCCGTATCTTTCACATAATTTGGAGCAATTTTGAAAATAAAGCACTTTGTCTTGTGCATGAACAAGATAAAGATTAACTCATTTTTAATTCAGTTGTTTGCTATTGACTTGCTTGAATATAATCTGTCTTAAAGCCAGAAGAATGTACTTTTGGTTCTGTTGGATATTAAATGCTAAGCTTTATGCATCTAAGTTAATCCTTACAATAATACTTCTTTTGATGGAGTCTTGTCTATTTCTCCTTAAAGAGGCAATCATTTTCCCATGTAATTTATTATTAATTAAATTCAGTTGGTGTAGTTTTTCAAAGATGCTCTCTGCAAGTATAAAAGGAATCACTTATATGTAATTGTCTGTGCATATATACGTGCAAGTATAGAAGGAATCACTTATATGTCAATGTCCTCTGCTCTCTTTTTTATGCAATTATAAAAGGAATCAATGAGTTTGATAAATTGAAGCAAAAGAATTTGAAATGAATTCTTTTTACAGGAGAATTTCCACGTACCTTATCACTGGTCTATCTTTCTAACAAAAGATATTTTGTGCAAACATTTTAGCTTTTCATCTATATGATAATTATTTAAATTTACTATCAGTTATTGTACGGTAAGCACCATAATTGGCGGTGTGTTTTTTTGGTCTTCATTCTTGTAGCCGTCACCTACCCTTAACTGTTCTTGGAAGTAGAAAAAAACATTTGTGTGGAAAAGTGCAAATATATCCTCAGTCATCTCAGAAGCAACAAATTGTTTCGACTTCAAGTCTGTCTGTAGAGCTGATGATTATAATGAAAAAAGGGAAAAAGAGGTTTATCTGATTTGGACACTAAAGCTAATTATCTCTGATTTTTCCTTTCCAGATAACCCTTCTTTTTGACAACCCCTCCATAGATATGAGGCAGCTTCTGCAGATTTTATGTTGTATCTGATGCATCTCTTTCTTCTAGAAGAGGTAGCTTACAGAGTAAAGGTGGCAATAAATGATCTTAAGGAGATTAAAAGGATGTACTTCCGCAATGAAGAGTTTGACACAACCAGATGTCTCGATTAATTCCAAGATAAGAAAAAACAAAGTCCTCATTTTTGGATACAGCTTATTTCTTTTTTCAAATACTTTGTTTTCAATTATTCTTGTTAACTAATAGGACATTCCTAATGGATGGACTCCTATTGATGTTCTGACATCATTCTTTTAAACTAATAGGACATTATTTAAGAGCTGTCATGACATCATTATTGTTGCTTGATTGTGTATTATAATCAGAGTATCAGAAGGCAATTACTCATCAATTGTTTTATATTTTTTTTTCATGTTCACGTGCTTATATTTTATGAGCTTGTTAATTAATAAAATGCTGAGTTACCTTTACTAGTGCCATATGATGTTATCATAACCATCGTTTGTATAGATATGTCAATAAGAAATTCTGACATCTTCAAGTCATCTGAACAGAAGTTCATCAGTTTAAACAAAAGGAAATTTTTTATTGGTCTTATGTATGCTGCAAGTTTTCATATTTAATTGTTCACGTGGTAGTTGGTTTCATTATTCTGTAACTTGTAGTGCTTTAATGCGGTTCTTATCATACTCCAATTGAAATTCATCTGCTTCAGGTCAGACGTAGTTTGGACCAGGCAAAAAAAGTAGTGGAAGCTCTGATTAAGGTTTTAAATTGCAAATTTGACTTGTTTATACTATTTTCATAAACTGATGCCAAGTAATGAGAAATTCACAGTTCATGATGAATTAATTGTCTGCAGAGGGAAGAGAAGAAGCGAGAACTCAGAGAATGTGAGGTCAACCTTCAACGAGCCCAAATGAAGTACAAGGTATTTGTACGATATAGAAGTATCTGGTTCATTCTACTGCCATACAAGATACTGTGATCTGTGACAACTTACAATATAGAAGTTACCAAAGATGACTTTGATATTGAGTGCATATAGTTTAGTTGGCTCCAATGTCTGCAATACCAATGGCGGGCGGTACGTACCGGTCTGCCCCTTGATCGGAATGTGGACCGCTCGCTGCTGGGCGGTACCACCGATTGGGGTTGTTTCCACCCTGTTACCACCCAAAATCGGTCGGTAACGATCGATTTCGACTATCACCGACCGCTGTTGGGCGGTAACGGTCGATTTCGACCATCAGTGGCCGATTTTGGGCGGTATCAACCGAGGGAGAAAGAAGAAGGAGAAAAAAAGGGAGAACCTGGAGTTGGCGTTGCTCTCCTGATCCCTTTGACCGCACGTTCCGTTGCCCACGGGCAATTTCTTCGCCCGCGGGCGATTTCTTCTCCCTGCATGGGGAGAAGGAACGAGGTGACGTTGCCCTATTTTTACTTTATTTTATATTATATTATATTATATTATATATATATATATATATATATATATATATATATATATATATATAAGTGGAGGCCTTTATTTTTGTTATTCTAGAGTTATTTTGGTGGGCTCTTTTTTCTTTTGAGCAGTAACTGATAGGAGACAATGGCAGCCAACTCTTTATTAAGTTCTCTAGTAGTATGCTCTCCTAGAAGAAGGGTGGTCAAAAGCAGATGATCAGATTTTTGCAGGAACATCATGGTTTCGACACCAAGGTCACATGATATGAATGTATTTCTTCATATTGGATACTTTCTCTTGCGTCTATGGAATGGAAGTATTGACATTCTTAGTTCAATTATTTCGGTCTCAAACATTTAACTTCTCTGAATGAGACTCATCATGAAAATAAGGGTAAAAACTATCTCATGGTGACGATTGATAATTTGTTAGGGGTTCACCCATCATTTATACTGCTTTACATGATATTTTTTCCCACTTGAAAATTGGATGGTAACATAAACGTAATTTCTAGCATGAGGCACAGATTGTCGAAGATAAAATTGCATTGCCAGGATTACAAGTTACATGCAAGTTGGCATCAAGTGAAGATGACTATATGGACTCGGATGATACAACAAATGGTCACCCACACGCTGGGCTTACTTCTATCCATCCAAAATATGCAGACTCCAAGCTTGTGATGGTCCCTACAGGCCGGATAAAGCGAGAATTGAAACAGAGACCTACGTCAAATGGATGGCTACAGAAGAGGGTATGCTTTCTTTTTTCACAGGCATTATGCCACCATTGATATCTGAACATTCAGTAATGTGGTGTTTAATGCAGGATCCTGATGAGCCTATATTGCTATTTACAAGACCACTGGATGCTGACAAGCTTGCGGCTGTAGGCATTATGCGGCCACCTCAGCCACCTGAGAATGGCCAAGTTGCACCAACATACCGCTTCCATGGCAGGATCGGACGAGGAGGGCGGATAATATTCGACCGGTGCAACTCTCTTTTAAGAGATCCAATTTGCCAGCAAAACTTCCCTCATGTGCCATATCCAAGGTCCCCTCCCCCTCCAAATGGTTAAAATGATGGTACTTGCATTTCATCTGCATGATTTTACTGTGAAGATCAATGTGTTGGAGAAGCACCAACAGGCCTAAGCTATTGAGATCGGGAGCAATGAAGACCAAAAACGGAATGGAGTGGGCTTCAGACCTTAATGTGAGATAGGCTTGCCCAGGATTTTTCATTGTTGTCATCGCCATCTCGTGTGGCTTTTCTCCACCACTGTACAATTATTTGTGTCATCAGCTGAAAACCCAAGTATATAAATCACCCCCTCTCTTTCTTTGTCCATTATTTTTTGTCCATTATTTTTTTGGCATGTAACTGTGCCATGTAATAATCCTTGTTGTCTGCCTGGTAATTTCGATCTCCAGGTTATTTATCTCTCACATTGCTTTCGCTCCAAGATCATCACAATCCTCAAATGCACCATGAAGGTTGCATTCATGCATTTTGAAGTAGTTTCAAGTGTATTATTATGCGTTGCAGCTTCAGATCTATATGCGACCATGGATTTCCATAGTATTATTTGTTTCTACACGGATGGGCCAATATGGGAGTGAAGTTGGAACAGGTTTTGCCTATTTCCTCTTTATACCATGGATTTCCATAGTGCTGATGTATGAAAATTTTGGTGATTTAATGCATTTACCTCATTGTCAATCTGCCACATGCAGGAAAAAAATAAAAAAATATACCAACTCCCTTTGGCCAATGCTGCAAAGTCAAAAATCTGATCAAGATCTGAGATGACAAAAAGAAGGGTATAAAGATTATAATTTTACATCGAAGTAATCACTTCTGTTAGAAATATGATTATATCGTTAGGTAAAATAATATTCAAAATTTTGATTGAACTTCTATGTTGTCTTAAAATCAAAATCAACTCCCATACTGTAATTATTATAATTTTACATTAAATTGATCCCCTCACCCCTCGTACTATAATTTTATATTAAATTAACCCCCTCTATAAGAAACAATATTATGTCGTTAGGTAAAATAATTTGAAAAATTATTTTTTATTTAAGGATTAAAACTAAACATTACCCAAGCTCTAACATGTTCTTCCTTCTATCTTTATTCTTCGACGTTTGTTTTTGCTACTCCGATCTCGGCTCCCCTTCACCTTTCCGCTCTCTTCTTTACCGTGACGATCTCAATTCCTCTGTTACGTGTTAATTATTTTAAATAATTAAAAAATTAATCTCTTAAAAATATTAAATGTATAATAAATAAAAATCATCATTAATCAATCTCAAAATATAAAACAAATCCAAACAATACTAAAAATTATTAATTTATTATAACTTTTATATCACTTAATATCTTTTTGGTGAATACTACAGGAGAGCGTATACATTTAACATATCATAATACAAAATATATCTTTAATTTTTTAAAATTATCTTCACATAGTTTGACTATATTAAAAATCAAATAAACCCTCCTTTCTTCAATTTTAAAAAAATATCATTATCTTTTTTATTAACAAAAAACATTATTTAATATTTATAAAATAATACAATAAACCACTTTTTGATGTAAAATCATAATATGAGAAATCACTTATACAATAATTTCAACCAAATAAATAAATAACATAAGAGAATTTGCTTTGACTTACCCTATGGATAATATACATCTCTTTCCTTTTCTACTGGTTTCTGAAACTTGGCCAGGCCATTAGTTAATGCAAAATTACAGTGTGTTTACCTTCATACTGCATGCAATCCCTCAACTTAAACTACACAAAATAAATAATAGTACAGCCTGCAACCATATCATTGATAAAATAACACTCATAGAGTATGTATTCTGATATGTAGACTGTCAAACATACGAGCATTCTCTCAGCTTCCTTCAATTTATTGCAACTGTAAACACTTCATCCAGCATCATGATTCCCCAGTTTTTTTTTTTAATTCATTTGGCCAATTAAATTACTGGAATCTGCACAGAAAATTCTGTGGTTAAATCAGAATATCATAAATCCAACTTACAAGTTAGGCACCAGAAGACCTGCTCTACATCAATCAATTTGTTTTAAGATGTAATAATTTATTCATATTTATATTTATTTATTTATTTTATACACGCGCAAGAATACATCAAAGTTGCATTTCACAATTCCACTGTCTACGCTGCAAATAGTCAACTACAAGTGTTACCTACCACCTTATAGAGCATGTCCTTTTCCAAAAATTGAACTCGTTACTGTAACCACATTCCACGTGAAACAAGGAAAGACAATTTTTTTTTTTTGTCTTTCCCGGGTTAGGGACTAAGTTGATGGAAACTGAGAGGAGACTCCATGAAAAAATAAAGACCACTAATGATGTTTCGAGCAAATTATACTATTTTGCACTCTTTTCCCTGAAATAAAAACAAATCATACAATACCACATGGATGCTTAATTGATAAAAAAGAACAGGAGTAGAACTTACATGTCCGCCTGGGTACGTTTGCCAGCACAAAAGAACATATACCTTGACCATCCAGAAATCCAAGGGGTTATTTCTGCCGAGGCAAATTTGTGGCAACAAATCTGAGAAAAAAAAACAAAAAAAAAATTCTTTACCAGAGATGGAGTTCTTCAGAACAAGGTAATTCCAAAAAGTAGGTTTACTATTATACCTCTTTCAGCTACTTATAGCCTATTTCCTTCATTAAATGGCGATAGCTTCGCCCACGCATTACCCGTTGCCATAAGTATGTTACACGTTCTCCAAATCTCATTTGCATCTTTTGCTGAACAAGCCTAACCACCAAGAAAATGCAAAGGGTCAAGTCACGGACTGATGGCGGAAAATTGTGTGGTAGTCAATTTATGAAATAACTGACCATCTCGCAAGGCACCTCTGGATGCCTCGAGTTATTGGCCGAATAAAAGATGGATCTCTCTGTTTATATAATAAACCCACCTAACAATATGACAGCGTTAGTCTGATCTTTAATACTTAATCATCTCAAACTAAAGTGTCAATGCAAAGATCAATAACAGCTTTAAAACTGAGTACCTCCAACATCGCAACAAGTGAAGGATCATCCAGTATTTCAAAGCTATCGTCGGCTAAATAATTAACCTACTCAAGATGGGAGACGAAAGATATTAAAATCCATGACCGAAATCTGAGAAGGTATCTCAAATCATGTCCAAGCAACATCTTATTAAGCAAAAAACTAATTTTACACAGCAGGATGAAGAGGTCCCTCGAGATCAACAACTATTCAACGAAAGTGACAAGTTAAATACAACCTAACCGTGTTTGTGACATAATGCTACTAGTACTGACCAGACAGTCTGAAAATGTATTATCAAATTAGGCGGCATTTGACCACATCAAAAAATCTCCTATATATCCATATTAAAGTGGCATCTTTTAGTGCTTATAATTGATTATTGTATTTTTGTAAAAATCAAAGTTCGTCATCTCGTACTGTACCAGCATACCAAGCTGAGCTCCATATGGTACAAGTGTACCAAGCAATATGCTAAAGCATACCGCTCTGTGTGTGTGTGTGTATATATATATATATATAAGAAAATTTAAAAAATAAAGTAAAAAAGAGCAACATCGCCTCGTTTCTTCTCCCCGCATTGTCACAAACGGTCGTCGCGCACCCGCAACATTTACGCTCAACAAACTGTTCGTCACTTTTGCATAATTGTACAAATGTTTGATAGCCTATTCTGCCTTAGTTTTATGTGGTTTTACCTGAGAAATGTAAGCGAAAATAGTTTGTAACGCTACAATGCGACTGCTCACAGCGGGGGCCAAAACTATACCCAAAACAACTCCGTTTTTGTGTGCCGCAGCCTGATTTCTGCAAACCGCGGTGCGTTGCGAAGCGTCAACCATCCCAGCACCCTAGAACCTCCCGGGTAGCACAGGGCTGGATGGGGCTTCGGTATTATGTCGGGCATTAAGCATTCTTCACAAGTTGAGCTTATCTTCATGCCCGGCACCGAGTGAACCGTCGTTTGTGGACTTGCGACTGTTCGTTCAACTTTCTAAAGTCCTTTTTCGCACCTTATCTCTTTTATCTCTTGCACTCAAGGTGTTTGTTGAATTGCTTATAAAGTTTTCCTCTTTACGAGACGTCGGGACTTGTCCGCCGCTCGCTTTCAAACTAATCAACCTTCTCTTTTGCAGGTCCTTCAGGACAGGCACGAGGTTGCACTTAGGCTGACCCGTTGTAGACGAATAACACATGGGCATTTCAGGACTTAAACAATCTTAGCTAAGTCTGAGACATTAGCGCAAGGGTGCTTCATGACTTAGGCAATTCCAGCTAAGTCCTTAAGTTTACCACAAGAGTGTCGCAAGACTTAGGCAAATTCAGCTAAGTCCGCGAAAACACGAGGAGAAGAAACCTTCCTTCCCTGCGAAGCCTCGTTGACATCATCGAGCTTCTTCTCCCCACGCGAATGAGAAGTTGTCGCCTCGTCGCCTTAGACGCTCCAACTTCTCCCTCTTCTTCTCTCTCTTCTTCCTCGACTGATACCATCTAGTAACAGGCGACAAAGGTCGAAATCGACTGTTACCGATCGATTTCAAGCAGTAATGGAACGGAAACAACCCAAATCGACGGTACCGCCGCGTAGCAAGAAATCTATGTACCGATCTATTGGCAAACCAATACGTACCGCTCATACTGGGTAGTATCGCTCGAAACGACAGACCTTGGTAAAAACCAGAAAAAACAGTTCCATGTCAAATTTTTAATAAAGAAATTTATGAAGAATTGTGCACCATGTCATCCATAAGACACTATTGTCCTAAGCTCCTAGATTCATCTTCACTTGATCCTTGCCATTGTTATCCATCAATCCCTACTGTAGCATAAACCTATAAGAATTTGGTAAAATCATGATTCACTTATACTTCTGGTCTATCATTTCAACCATATGAGTGTATAGGAGCAAAATCTGCAAAGACCAAATAAATAAGAGATCCTGTCATCTTTTAGTTTAAAATTTTACCTATGAGGACTTCAATTAAACCATAATTAACCCACACCTTTGGTCTATCATTTCATCCCCAAGGAGCAGAAGTAAAATGATCATCAAGTTCATAAATTTATTTTTTTCTCACTACAAAATCGTCTTTTGATGGGTGAACAACATTACTGCTTCTTCTTACCTTGCACCATTGTGAAATATAACATCAATATCGAGAATAGACAACCTCTCTTAAAGCATCATCACCAAATAAAATGAGCTAAAATGAAATCTAGAAACTAGACTATCAATAACAGAGTGGTAAAATAAAAAGGACAAAAATGGTAAAAGAAAATAAATCTTGGTAAGAGAAATGCAAGCTTTGATGATTTACATGCAAAATTGATCAGAGGACCATTTGCAAACATTTTCCCCCTTAATAGACTGATCAATATTTCAATGACAAACATCACTGTGACCACAGAAAAATGTGCAATTAAATTCAAAGAAATAAAGTACAATGACCAAAGACATCTAGAGAAAGCAAGCAGTTCACGTGAGACCAAATGATGTAGCTAGTAAATTGGATCAAAAGCAGTAAAGAGTGCATAATGAGATCTCTTACACCAAATTCAACATTCACAAATGATTGGACAAAATCCATGAGTTGAATCTTTGCCCACTTTAAGGATGCAACAGGGTCATCAGTGTGAGGTGGGTGTCTCCAAGGAGCACCAAAATGTAATCGATGTATAGGAACTGTTCCAGCACGTACATCAGAAGCAAACTTCTGTAGAATGACTAGAACTGATTCCAGTGCAGGGTTCACAACAGTTACCTGGTACGGAACAAATTAGAAACAAGAAACCCTAGAAAATGTTTTTGAACAGATTTATGGACAATGGGAAACAGAAAAAAAGTGTATTTCAGATGTAGGTCACTCTTTGGATATGCATTAGAATTCAATATTTCTAAACTTCACATATCCTAACGGATATCATGATTTTGTATTATATTTGCCCATGAATACTATTATAGAGGAGAAATAGTAATACTAATAAAAGATTACTATGCTAGAACATGACATTATTTTAAGTAGATCCAACACCAGAAAAAGTTTAAAGCATCATGCTGCCAATAGGAAGATTCTCAAACAACTGACAGTGTCCTGCTCTTATTCGACATAGAGGTTGGACAATAAATGAAAAAAGGAAAGCAACAGCTCATGAACACTCACTGTGATTTTAATACATAAGCCAAGTTTGCAGATATTACACAAGACTAGAATAAAACAATGTTTTTGAAGAAAATAAAATATTTGAGTCAAGAAATTAGAACAAATCAAATCATTAGTTCAGATTTTATGCACTTCAGAAATACAAAGAATGGTAATATAAGAGAAATAAGGTCTCAGATAATTATTGAGTCTGCCACCACCTAAGTGTGTTGCAATGTCATGATAAACCTAATTTTTTCCTTCAGATAAACATTATCTTTTACAATACAATATAAATTGCAATATATCATGGTAAATCACATTTAACTCGGGTACAAGATCATGACCACAAAAGCAGACTCATGTGCATAACCCATATAGCACTATATGCATTACTCAATCATAATGAATGGTGTCAAAATAAGGTATTGAGGCTCCTTGATCTAGAGTGCAACTCATGATTAAATTTATATGCTACTTAGTTACTTTCCGTAAAAGCAACAGAATACTCTGCATGAATTACCTCTCAATCTTGCAGATGGTAAGCAAACTACTTAAGGGGAAGAGAAAAAAAACTTACTTGCAGATATGCCAAGTATGCATCAACAACATCCTCAAAATTACTCCTGCCATCCTGCATTACCCTGAGAAAAAGGTGCTAGTAATTCACATGCAATTAAAACTAGAAAACTGTAGTGCCCAAATTTCACACACAGAGAACTACAACTAGCAGGCCGATGGAAACACAAATAATATGCATATATTATCATTACTTAAATATATGATTTATGATATTTATGTTTCATAAACATAATATATAGAATGCTCATGTTATCGACTTTCAAATTTGAAGTACATAATATCAAAAATGTTATATGCAAAGTTCTTTAAAATGTTGTTCAAAGTATATATAAGCAATGATGTCTATTTTTCTTTTAAGTATGTTTACAGCAAAAAACTACGATCCTCCAGCAAGATACACATGTGTGCTAGCGAACTTGAGATGCGCCTAATGGGACCTAATGGGCTGAGCCCAACCCAGCAATGCAGCCCATGAAGCAGCTCTATTCCACCACCTCTCTATTTTGTCTTATTCTCCTCCCTAAACCAAATAACGGCACGACTCCTTTCCCTAATTTTCCACCTATTCTCACTTAGTTTCTCAATCTTTTCTTTGTTAAAGCCTAAGAACCCTAGTTCAAAAAAATATTAAGGTATGAAAATCTAATCCTTCCCTAGCTATACCAAAGGTTTCAATTTAGCAGTTTGTAGACTATTGTTTTCGATTGATTTTGGATAACCTAGAGTTCGAATTAAGATCTGCTTTTTAGATATGCTGTGTATGATTATGTTTGGATTCTATGTCTTCTTGAATGACATCAAGATTATGTTTGGATTCTATGGCTTCTTGAATGACATCAATCTTTGTTTTGTGCTTAGAGTTATGGATTTGTTAATCTAAAGTATGTAAATTCTTTGTTTTCTGTGAGAGGGTTCTATTCAAACTGATTTGACACCCTTAGATATATGATTATCTCCTATTATTTTGATATTTCTTAAAAGGATTCATTAGGATCTGTAGGATTTGGAATTGGGTGTATACCATTTCTGTGCACCAAGATGTGAAGTTTATAATAAGCCCATGCAGCCTCAACCCAATTTCAGTAAAATAGAATAAGTGATGATAGTTGAATTGGGAGGGTAGTCTAACCTCAGAATGATTCTGTTTTGAGCTGAAATTTGGAGCATATTTAGTTTTGTATGTCTCTTGAGTTTCTACAAAATTTTATGATAATACAAGATGGTTGGGCCACCAACAATAGTGAATTAAGACTACTTAGTAGAATCATGTAGTTGTTTGAATGGTAGTAACTAGGTCATTTGATGATAGATTTAATCGTTAGCAAATTGATGATGAAAGTTATGTGAATTTGCAGGTTGGGTATAGTCTAATTCACTGGAGATTCTATCAAAAAATTTCAACAAGTTATTGTTTACATTAGAATTTATAAGTGATTCAAGATGTAATATTCTTAATTAAGGCAATTTGTGACCCTATGCTCTAAATTTGATAGGTTTATAGCTGCCTAGCACACTCGATCACTGAGGATCGTGGCCCTTCACTGGCACCTTCATTTTGGATCGAATCAGGTAAGTATAAGTTTAATTTACTATAAAATAAATAGTACAATCACAATGTATATTTGAAAGCATGTTTTGAATAATAAGATCATCATGAGCTGGGTATAAGCTCGATGTTAATGTGTGCATTGCATAAGCATAAAAATATTTGAATTGCAATGAAAATATATTTCATGTATGTTGATGATGTGCAATGTAGAAGTACACGTATCTGCTATGACATGCAGTGTATGAGTGCACAAATATGTTACGATGCGCGATGCATGTATACGTTACGACGTGTGATGTGGGAGTGCACGAATACACTGACACATAATGCACGTATATATTATGTGTGCTGTCACGAATGGTCGTCGCGCACATGCAACATCTTCGCTCAACGAACCGATCGTCACTTTTGCATGCTTGTACAAATGTTTGGCAGCCTGTTTTGCCTTAGTTTTATATGGTTTAAACCTAAGAAATGTAAGCGAAAACAATTTGTAATATTGCAGTGCGACTGCTCACCGTGTCGAGCCAAAATTGCCCAAAACAGTTCTATTTCACATGTTGCGGCTTGATTTCTACAAACCACGGTGCGGTGCAGAATGTCAGACATCTTAGACCCCTGGAACCACCCGGGTGGCACAGGGCTGGATGGGGCTTCGGTATATTGTCGGGCGTTGAGCATTCTTCACAAGTTAAGCTTGTCTTCGCGCCCGGCACTTGATGAACCATCATTTATGGACTTGTGACTGTTTGTCCTACCTACTAAAGTCATTGTTCTCACCTTCCTCTCTTTTTTTGTTGTACTCAAAGTATTTGTTGAATTGCTTGTAAAGCTTCCCTCTTCGCGAGACATCAAGATTTGTCCATTGCTAGCTTTCAAACTAATCAACCTTCTCTTTTACATGTTCTTTGGGACCTAACGAGGTTGCAATGTGGCTAACCCTTTTGCGGACGAGTAACGCAAAGGCATTTCATGACATAGGCAATCCCAGCTAAGTCTGAGACATTGGTGCAAGAGTACTCATGATGTAGGCAATCCCAACTAAGTTTGAGATATTAGAGCAAGGGTGCTTCATGACTTAGGCAATTCCAGCTAAGTCTATAACTTTGCCGCAAGGGTGCCTCACGACTTAGACAATTTCAGCTGAGTTTGTGAATTGTGGTCTCAGAGCGGGCAAGCAATTTGAGCAGCGAAGAATTTTCACAATCTCGCCATGATGAAGCATCATGGCGAATCGAGGAAGATAGGGCAAGCCGGACCTTTGCTCCAAGCAATCAAAGGTGGGCTGCAAGTGCAAACTCACTCTCAAGCTGTTAGAGCCGTTCATGAGGAACACGACAGTGAATAAGACGAGCGAGGAGTTCGGTATTCTCCGCAAGCGGAAGAGGCGCAATCTGAAGTGCCAACCGAGAAAAGAAGCCACAAGGAGAGGCTTATAATGGCGGAAATCCGCCTTGATGTTCTTAAGCGAGTTTGGAGGAACTCTACCAAGGCCGACGAAGGCTCCTTGGGGTAGAGAGCTCACAAGAAGAAGTTGAATATCGAATTGACAAGGTTGAGTCCCTAATCGATCGACTAACGAAAGACATCAAAGACTCCGTGCAACATCTGCACGAAATTGTAGCAGAACTCACGTCTAGGATGACATTGTCACAAGGGCTCTTAATGCGGGGGGGAGCAACACCCACGCTAGCTGACACAAAACTTGAGGGCACCCGAGCCACATTGCTACAAGGGTGCCAAGGATGGCAAGGAGCTCAAAATTTTCACGTTTGACATAAAGCAATATTTTTGTGATATGAGACCCGATTCCTAGGAAACCAAAGTTTCGATAGCAACTATGAATCTGATTGGAGATGCAAAACTTTGGTGGCGAAATTATTACAGGACAACAGTCGTCGACTCCTCATACCTTGGCTATCGGTTATACAGGGAGTAATCCATCAGCATCTCACTTTGCATGACACAAAAATGCAGATATTGTGCGGGCTTACCTGGAGAAGGTGACAAAAAAGATGAAGTGCGCAGACTTGGGAAGGCGACCGTAGGAGTTCAAAGTTGGCGACTCAATGTTGGTGAAGCTCCAACCAACATCACTTCATTTCTTTAGGCACAAAGTGCAAAAAGGATTGGTGAGCAAGTATGAAGGGCCCTTCCCAATTATCAACAGGGTATGCGATGTATCATACAAGTTGTAACTATCAGCATGGTTCAAAATTCATAATGTCTTCCATGTAAGCAACTTAAAAGCCTACCACTCAGATCCACAAGATGCTTCCTAAAGTGTCCCAACCCGCTACCCCCCACCAGAGCCTCTTACGAGAAATGAGTTAAAACCATTATAGCGAATCGCAAGACAAGGCTACCCAACGGAGCAGAGTAAACCGAATACCTGGTGAAGTGGTGAAAGCTCCCTCGAACAGATTCTAGTTGAGAGCCTGAAAATGCCCTACGACATGAAGAAGTCATCGTCAAAGCCTACCATCAAGCATCGACGAAGGCGTCGACAATTTAAGTGGGGGAGAATGTCACAAACAATCGTCGCACACCCGCAATATCTTCGCTCAACAAATCGTTCGTCGCTTTTGCATGCTTGTACAGATGTTTAGCAACCTATTTTGCCTTAGTTTTATATGGTTTTGCCTGAGAAATATAAATGAAAACAATTTGTAATATTGCACTACGACCGCTCACCATGTTGGGCCAAAACTACCCAAAACAGCTCTGTTTTCATATGTCGCGGCCTGATTTCTGCAGTCCGTGGTGCGGTGCAAGTGTCGGGCATCTCAGACCCATGGAACCACCCGGGTGGCACAGGGCCAGATAGGGCTTTGGTATATTGTCGGGCGTTGAACATTCTTCACAAATTGAGCTTGTCTTCGAGCCCAACACCCGGTGAACCGTCGTTTGTGGACTTGTAACTGTTTATTCTACCTTCTAAAGTCCTTATTCCCGCCTTCCTCTCTTTTCTCTGTTGCACTCAAGGTGTTTGTTGAATTGCTTGTAAGGCTTCCCTCTTCGAGAGACGTCAGGACTTGTCTGTCACTTGCTTTTAAACTAATCAACCTTCTCTTTTACAGGTCCTTCGAGACTTGCACGAGGTTACAACGTGACTGACCCTTTTGTGGATGGGTAACGCAAGAGCATTTCATGACTTAGCAATCTTAGCTAAGTCCAAGACATTGGCGCAAGGGTACTCATGACTTAGGCAATCCCAGCTAAGTCCAAGATATTGACGTACAGGTGATTCACAACTTAAGCAATTCCAGCTAAATCTGTGACTTTACTGCAAGGGTGCCTCACGACATAGGCAATTTTAGCTAAGTCCATGACAGTGCGATATGAAAGTACATGTATATGTTACAACATGCAACATGGGAATGCACGTATATGTCATGACATACAGTATGGGAATGCACATGTTATAATGTGCAGTGTGAAAGTGCATGTATATATTATGACGTGCGGTATAGAAGTGTACATATATGTTATGATATAAGGTGTAAATTTCATATATGTTATCATTCTCACTTGTGCACATATGCATTTTAAGTTACTTCGACTCAGAATTTTACCTCTTTATTTCGCATTTGTTATGATACGATGTTATAATTGCTAAAAAAGTCATAAGATGATGTCTTTACTATTAAATTTATGGATATAATTTTGAAATATTACATACATGATATGAAGCACACTCACCTAAATAAAACTATAGGGGCTTGTACTTATTGAGTTATCACTTACTAGTACCCCACCTAAGTGATGTGTAGGGAAGTAAGCAAGTGCGAGCCCATACCAACGTAGATATAAATGATGACCTATGAGCATTTTTGTGTATATAAATTTCGACAGGATATGCATATGTGTATTTCTTTCGGTGATGTGTTTATAATTGTGTACAATTATCAAATGCTATTGTGTACAGGAGAAACATTGTCATTTGGTTTACCAAGTTGGCATATTTCAAAATTGCCCATTTTTCCACTATAAACTAAAAGATGGCATCCTACTTTAGTCATGCATATATTATATGATATATGTGAAACTAGGAGTAGGGTATTTAAAAAACATTCCCAGGAAGATGAAATATTTCCTAAATTATTGATCATAAAATAAAGCCTTGATCATAAAATAAAGCCGGGGAGTGATAAAGAAGGTAAACCAAAGCACAAAATGTCTACACTTCATTTCAAGACAAATAGAAAATAATTGATCAATTAAAACAATTAGATCCATCCCTATCAATTGTAATTGAACCTTAATTTTTGCTCAAATCTTGTTATTCATGGATACGGACTGAGAAGAGGACTGAGAAGAAAAGGTAGATACTTACTCCAGGTAATAACTACTGTTTTTAAGCATGTAAAGCTCAGAAAGTTGCCGAGGATTTGGACCAAGAACCTCATCAATCACTTTCCACTATCACTTCACAAAAGATGTGTTTAGTATATAGCGTTAAGTTGTTCGGAAATAAATAATTATCAGGAAGAAATAATGACCAATGAACATAAAGAAGCAAAAGAGGAAAATTTTCATAATGATCAAAGAGTCACTACTACCTCAGATTCACTAAAGAACTGAGAGACCATATGCAGCTTAGCTTCTTGATGCGTCCAGCCGAAAGTCTTTAAGATATTGGTTTCAAATGCAAGTTAGCCAACAATACAAAAAGCATGCACAAAGGCAGAATAGAAATCAGTAATTCACCAAAGAGAACATTTACCAAAGAAAAAATGTTGATTTGTTAAATTACTAATTATAATGAAGATTCAACAAAAAAGAAAAAGAGCACAGGAAATGTACCTCACGTGAGATAAAAATGTCTGGAAATCCAAAGTCAATGAATGCTTGGAAGGAATAGTAACTGGAAAAAACAAGCCAATCAAGTATTTCATATATAAGAAATAAAGCAAAATATACTGCATATAAAGTTAATAGATGCAGTAAAAGCCATGCAGAGATTCTTGTTTGGAATAAAAGGATACTGCACCATCTTGCTTGAGTCAATAAACAAAAAACAAGAAAAAACAAATCAACTACAGCAGATATGTCAAGAAATGCACTTTTGGATGTCTGGATGATAACAGGCAAGACCAAAAACATGTTACAGATTCCTTAAAGCATCAGCAATGAGCAATTGACTGCATCCCTAAAACCATGAAGTTTTGGCTGAAACAACATTATACGAGACAAAGACTACTATTCCAACAAAAGGGCTTGGGGACCACCTCATTTCATGAAACTTAGGCAGCAATTTCCAGGCTTCAACCAAATTTTAGATGAACTACACAACTATATAACTTAAAATTTTAGATTAATTAACTGAAGTGCTGGTCCAGTTTCAATTTTTAATTCAGAACAGATTAGCACTCGTGACTCTAGGCCTTCTGATTCCCGTGGTAGCTGCACTTGTCCTTGACTCATCACCAATGGGCCTAAGGGAGACAAAGCTGCATGAAAGAGGATATCAGACTAGGAGTAAGTAATATTTTTCTTTTTTCTACCCAGCTTTTTCTTTGGATACTGAAGACATGTATCATCCCAGCTGACGGTCCAACCCACTACCTAGATGAGAAATAAAACATCAACCTTGCAAGAAAATAGATATGGCATCAAATATGTACAATATAATCTATGGATGGACACAAGGCAATTTTTTTCATAAGCATATGATGAACCCACAAAGTTGAGCACCAACTGAGCTACTAAGTTCTCACATTTATATATCCTTTAGAAGAAACCATCACTCAATCCATCAGATGGATAGAACCACTATGTTTTAGTAATAGAACATATGTAGCTCAAACAGAAATTTAATTTGCAGGATACAGATTACCCTATCACATAGAGTGAGATGCTTGAGTCAATTGATGAACAGTATCCCAGTTAATGTTGCTGATGAGTAAAACAAGAAGCCATCTAGTAGAATAGATTCTGTGCCCAAGATATAGACCCAATCTTAACAAAACAAATAATAATATTAAGAGCATCAAAACTAAAATCCTACTGTCAAAATGATAGAAATACTAATTTACTATAAGATATTTATAGTGTTATGGTAGTGCACTCAACTTTCCTTAGATAGAGTCAAGGATTTATTGTTTATGAGATTCACAGCTCTGAACCTAAAAAAATACTGATGCATGATTAACAAAGATCTAATTAAAATGATAGCAAATCTAACTAATTAGTATTCCTCCACAAACCAGAAATATATTGTACAAGAAGAGAAAGTATCATGTATGAAAAAAAGTGCTGAAGAGGATACTATCGGAGCCTTACCTATCTGATGTTACAAGAATGACAGGCAAGCACCTCTCGTTCGCACCTAGGGCTATCAATCTCCATATGAAACTATCATGATACACTGCAGCAGAAACTGTTGAGTCATCTGAAAAAATAGCCTTTCGCAGAACGTCAACATTGTTTATAACCAGCTTAGGCTGCATTAATAAGATGTTACAAGAACACATAAGATATTTAAGTTTGTATCAGTTATATATACCAGATCTTTCCACAACACGGAGCCCTAGCAAAGACAATCAAAATAGACAAAAGTTGTATGTTGCTTGTTGGTTTAATAGGGAAGTGTAGAATGATAGAGGAAGAAACAAGAGAATAGAAGGAAGAGAGAAGACAGTGAGAGAAGAGAAGAGAAGCCCTTTCATCGCTTAAATAGGAGAGAAGCAAAAGGATCACTCAAAATCATGTATGTCTCCTCAAATACCTCCACTTCTGGAGAGGAAGAAAGAGGGTACTTGGAGACAAGTTGGTTCTATCCATTTCAATCACAATATTTGAAACCAAATGAATGAAAGTCTATCTTCACTTCTCTTGTTAATTTATTATAACAAAATAAGAGAATAACTTAAACATAATGAGAGAATAACTTTCTCTTGTCCAGTGATTTAAATAGGCCCTCAGGCGCTTGGGCGAGGCGAGGCCCGAGCACCTCATATGAGGACCAAGTGGCGCACTTCAATGAGGCATCACCTGGGAGCGCCCCAAGCCCAGGCACTAGGCGCTTCGGGCGAGCGTCAGGTTCATATATGGCAAGTGAACCAAACTTTTAAGTCTAGTTTGGTTCAATAGTAACACACGCAGTTCCTTACTTCAAAATCTGCATGCAACCCCGACTATCCGAGGTAACCCTAGCGTGCGTTTTCTCCCGCCGCCAACGCTTTCTCTCGCTACCATCGTCGTTGACGCTTTTTGTCGCTACCTCCACTGCAGAAGCAACGAGCCGAGTATTCCTCTATCACAGACCGACCGCTGCTTCCACTACTATCCTCAACTTCCGCTACTGTCCAATGCCGCTGCTTTTGTCCGCTGCTTCTGCCACTACAGCTGTTGCCGTTCGCAGTGTTGCCACAACTGTCTTGGACTAATCATCCGCTGCTACTACTTCTCACCGCTACTTCTCTTCCGACTTTTCACTATTGGTTTCCCTGGGTGACATTTTTTACCCCTTTTAATAGTTTTATTCTTTACTTTTTAATTTAATGTCATGTTTTTATTTAAATAATTATATTTAATAATATATTATATATTTTTTATATTTTAAAATTTTAAAGCGTCTCGTTTCGCTCGGGCAAGCGCCTAGTGCCTTGGGCGTCTTAGGACCTTGGCACCTAGCGCTTTTTAATTCATTGCTCTTGTCTTCTATCTACTCATCTCCATTCAATCAAACCAAGAAGTTTTGATGTCAGCATTCCAAGCACAAGCACAAGAGAGACAGACTAAAAAATTCTAGAAACAATCAGGATACTCAGCTGAGATTCATCACCAGAAACTTTTCTGCTAAAGAGTTGCATGATGTCAACTTTACTGATCAAGTACTTCTTAAAAAAACTTTGTTGATCAACCAGCAGATGAAAAAACTAATCATCAAGATCGCATGCAATCAACTTCTGTGCTTCTTGAAAAGAAACAAAACTTGGAGAAAGATTGCAGGTGAGTGATCCAATTCAACCATCTGAGGGATATGTGACATACCAGAATAAGAACATCCTTTATGACTTCAAGAATTATTTATCCAGTATATCAAAATAGGGTTTTGGCAAGCATTAAGTGCACAATTTAGAATTCAGAGTCTAACGAACAATCTAAAAGGCAGAAACCAATGTGGAAAGAAAATGTGTCCCTTCTTTACCTGGAAGAAGTCGACTTCCGCTGCTGCAGAGAGGATGTCGAGCAAGATGCAGGGCCAATCGGTTGAAGAATTCGCCAGAGACCTTGAGAACCCTCCCGTCCAGTTTAGATGTCTCACGGCCTCCCTCCTCCACTCCTGATGCATTCCTATCACCTCCTTCGCAAGCTTTAACGATGCCACTGCCTCCCTCATGTACGCCACCTCCTCCATGGAGTATTTCCTAGTACCACCAGGGACCATTGCCTTCTCCTCCGCCACAGCAAGAGAAGCATCGATCTCCCCTGTTCCAATCCGCGCTGAGATGGCGAACAACGCCTTAGACCAGAGGGCGGAAGCAGAAGCCGCCTCGTCCCTTTTAGACAGGCGACCGGGGCCAATGATGTGTCGGAGGGCGGTGTCGAGGCCGTGCCACTTGTTTAAGGCGGTGAAGACGTCACGACTGCCGATGGTACCGCGGCGGACCCCGTGGTCGACCAGGGCCTCGATTTCGCGCTCGAGGCGTCCACGCAGGGTTCCCAGGGCCGGCAGCCCCGAGGCGGCGGAGAAGGAGGCCCAGGGGCGGGTCGCAGAAGGGTCTCCGGCGAGGTCGACGTAGGCTGTGACGTGGGGACCCTTGTTCCACTCCGGAAGGAGACCTGCAAACAGGAACAAGATGAGATCCTTAACAACGAATATTAATCAGTGTACGAGGGCGGAGGAGGAAGGGGACGGACGGTGGAGGAGAAGGGAGGTCTTGCCGACGCCGCGGGGGCCGTGAAGGACGACGGGTTGAGTGACGCGATGGTGTAGGGCGTAGTTGTTAAGGATCGTCTCGAGGAGAGGCCGAGGGATGATCCGCCACCCCTCGGCCGCCGCCTTCACCGCGGCCTTCGCCAAATCCGCCGCCGCGGGACGACCCATTGTCTTGCTGCGGACGCCGTCGACCCAAATCCTTGGCCTTCGAGTTGGAAGAGGCTGTCGTGGAGGCGCACGGCCCGGCTCGTTTCGCTCCACTTGCTTAGCATTTAGGGATTTAGTTCGATTCGATTGAACCGATCCGGTTCAGGCCTCGAAGGGTCACGGTGATTTAATCGAGTGTGACTTGCTCTCTCTCTCTCTCTCTCTCTCTCTCTTTCCCAAGTAACGAAGTGAAGAAATTTTTTCTAATGTTACTTCATCACAGGTAATAATCTCTCTTATTAAGTGAAACCTCGTGCTTAGATTTATGATACTATCGAGATTTCTTCGCTTAAGCAATCTCCATGTTGTTATCGTAATAAGGGAATCAACTTCTTGTTACCCAACATACTCTCAGATCTAATGAACTTTTTCATCCTAACTCCTTCTTTTATTAATTATGTTATAACAATATAATCCACCTTCCATAATGATTATCCATTTAGCATGAACATATATGATGAGTCTGACTTGCTATCATCAATATCGGACTGAAAATTCAAGTTCATGTAGCCCTTAACTTTGAGGCTACTTCCTCCATGTACTAATATAAGATCATTAGTTCTTCTTAAGTATTTAAGGATACACTTTACTAGCTTTCAGTATTCTAAATTTAGATTCGTTTGATACCTACTCGTAACACTTAAAACATATACTATATCAAGCCTGATACATAACATAACATACATGATAAACATTATCGCAAAGGCATATGATATCATATCCATGTCTGATCTTTTTTAAAGAGTCTTTAGGGACATACTTCTAAAAAGTAATGTTTCATATCTCATCGATATCATACTTCTCTTAGAATTTTTTATACTAAACCTTTTAACAATAGTGTTTATGTACATAGACTAGGACAAGCCAAATATCATATTGGATTTATCTCTATGGATCTGTATCCCCAAAATATGAGATGCTTCTTCTAAGTCCTTCGTTAAGAAGTGTCTAGATAGCTAAGTCATAACCATAGAAAGCATTCATACATTATTCTCAATGATTAGGATGTCATCCATAAATAGCACTAAGAAGTTAATAACGCTCCCACTTACTTTCTTGTACACACATGAATCATTTTCGTTCTTAATGAAGTTAAAAGCTCTGATCGCCTCATCAAATCTTATATTTCAACTTCAAGAATCTTGCTTTAGTCCATAGATGGACCTAAGCAAACTACATATCTTATTTGGACTTTTCTTCAACATGAATCCCTCCGGCCGTATTATATACACCTCATACTCGAGATTGTCATCAAGTAATATAATTTTTACGTCCAACTGTCAAATCTCATAATCATAGTGTGCTACAATAACCAACAGAATTCGAATAGATTTCAGCATGCCACAAGTGAGAATGTTTCATCATAGTCAACATCTTGCCTTTGACGATACAAATTAGCCACTAGTCTTGCCTTATAGGTCTTCACATTTTCATCTACTCTGATTTTCTTCTTCAAGATCCACTTGTGACCATTTAGTACAATATCCTCAAGTAAATCAACTAGGTTCCAAAACTTATTAGAGTAAATGAAATCTATCTTGAAATTCATGGCTTCTTGCCACTTTACGGAGTCTATGTTCGTAAGAGCCTCCTCGTAGTTCTGATGATCAATATCCTCAATTTTCTCTCTCTTGATATATCCCACATATTATTCAAAAGGATGGGAGACTCTATTGGATCTACATAGAGTCGGAACATGTATGCTAGGTATCTGAACAGACTCGTCCTATGAAATAGTGTTTGAGTTAGATTCTCTAACATTGCTCAACTCTATCACCTTCCCACTATTTTCATCAAGATATGTTCATTCTCAATGAACACTCCCTCTTAGCAACAAAGACCATTTGGTCCCCAGGGTGATAAAAATAATACACAAGTCTCATTAGGATATCTCATGAATTTGTAACGTTTCGTCCTTGATTCCAACTTGTCGGGGTTATATATTCTAATGTGGGCAAGGCAACCCCATATCTTAATAATGTTAAATTATAGCTTCTTCTTATTTTATATCTTATATAATATAGACACTATTGATTTAGTTAGAACTCTGTTCAGAAGGTAAGTTACAAACTCTATAACATATCCCCAGAAAGAGATTGGTAGGTCGATGAAACTCATCATGAACTGTATCATATCCAATAACATGTGGTTCCTCGTTTCCAATACACCAATAAGCTGATGTGTATAAGGAGGAGTTTATTGGGTTAGGCTCTCATGATCTTTGAGGAATTGAGTAAACTCTATACTCAAGTACTTATATTTTTGATATGTTTGGAGAATTTTGATACTCTTTCAAGTCTAGTTTTTTACCTCATTCTTATATTCTATGAATTTCTTGAAGTCTTTGGACTTGTACTACATTAAGTACATATGTCCATAGCTAGATAAATCATCAATGAATGTAATGAAGTATAAATAATCACCTATAGTCTGAGTTGACATAGGATCATATACATTAGTATGTATGAGTAGTAGAAACTCAATGGCTCTTTCTCTAGTTTCATAAAATGGAGAGTTGGTCAATTTCCCTTGAAGGCAAAATTCTCAGGTTGCATATAATTCATAATCAAATAGATCAAAATATCCATCCTTTAGCATCCTTTGAATTTTCTCTAGTGGACATGACATAGTCTACAATGCCATAGATATACATTGTTCACTTCATCTCCCTTCTTTTTAGACACACCAAAATTCATGACTAGTGGAGCAACATCTAATATAAACAAACCATTATTTAGTGTTCCTTTATCTATGATCTATCATCTAAAATCAATGAACAACCATTTTTCTAAAAAAATAATTTATATCTATTATTTATCAAATAAGAAATAAAAATAATATTTTTGATAATTTAAAGAATAAATAGCATGCATCTAATGTAAGAATAGCTCCATTAGGCTACTATAGGGTGACCTCGCCAACGGCAACAACAGCAACCTTTGCGTCATTCTCCATCCTGAGGTCCACCTCGCCTCTCGTCAATCTCCTAGGCCTCGCCAAAACCTACAACGAATTGTAAATATGAGATGCACCGTCGATATCCAATACACATGCATCATCATAATTTTCTGACAAATAGAGATCAATCATGAATGTATATGAAGCTTCTACAAGCTTTTGTTTTATCTTTTTTGTAAGGTACTTCTTATAATTCCTCTTCCAATACACATATTTGTCATAGTGGAAGAAGCATTCTCTTTTGTCCTTTGTTGGGTCCTCCTTGGCAACATTTGTCTATTCTGACTTGTCCTTACCTTTGTCTTTCTTAAATGACTTCTCTGAATTCATTTTTTTTTTCAGTCTCACCAACATAAAAATTAGCTTCTCTTTCTTGATGGTGCTCTTTACCTCCCTCAACATATTGAGGAGCTCAAGGAGAGCCACCTCAAGCTTGTTCTGCTAAAATTCATAATGAACTGCGAAAATGAATCTAAGAGGGACTAAAGTATGAGATTCACACACATGTTATTCTTTATGATTATTCCTAGACCCGTGAGGTTCTCAATCCACTCGATCATCTTAAGGATATGGTTCTAAACCGACGTCTCCTTAGTCATCCTTGCGTAGAAGAGACTCTTGGATATCTTATATCGTTGAAATGATTTATGGAGATGGAGGAGGATGGATCTAACATCCATCTTTTCATGCTGCCTCTCATCCTAACTCGGGAGATTTTGAGCCCAACATGTAACATTGAGCAAGAGTGAAATCATCTATGTACTTCATGTAATGAGCAATCTCATCCTCACTTGCCCCTTTCGTAGGCGCAAGCACTATTGTGTTAAGGACATACGTAATTTTCTCTCCCATGAAAATAATTCTCAGGTTGCATCGCCAATCTATATAGTTTGGACCACTAAAATAGTTGACATCAAGTATGCCGCAGGAGGGATTTGTAAGGGATATTTTTCTAAAAATAAAGATGTAGCAAATAATCAATGACATGCATATTTTTGAATTTTTAAAAATAATTAAGATATGAATTTTTATCTTAATGACATATGCAGAAACTCAAATCCCAATATACACGAGCCTTGAGGGACTCGACCAACTTAGTTTACGTTAAAAAATAATTTTCATAAATAATGAGGAAAGATCGTGTGGATCAATCTTATTATCTCACACTTACCAACTTAATATTATTGTTTAAGAAATTTTTTATTCGATCTGATCTTGTAGTTAAATATATAGCGTCACGTATATATATATATATATATATATATATATATATATATATATATATATATATATATATATCACAGGTAAATATATATCAAGTAGGTGTAAAAATATATTTCATATATATAAGCAACAAAAAAAAAAAAAAAAACTTGATCACAAACAAAAGATCTGTGTCTTTGTGCATCTTCGTGCCTACTGATGACCTGTCATGTTTTTATCGGTCCCGCCGGCACCATTACTGTGGGGGGGGGGGGGGGGGGATCCAAAGGAAATGCTCGGTTAAAGCCAAATGATAAGAGAGAGGCATGGCAGTATCTAAGAAACCCAAAGCAGGAGAAAATGGACACGTGTGAAACATTTAAGCATAAACAGTAATCCCCCAAAACAAAGAGCTGTGCAATATGGATGTATAACTGAGCTGACCTTGTATCCAATTTGGAAAAGACGCACGTCTTTGGTTTATTACACTGGTGACAAGCCTTGTTTTGAGCATCTCAGCCTCCATTCAAGAAGGGCATGTACAATCTATCACCTAAAAAGAAGAATGGATGCAAGTACTGCTTTGATCTCTCTTTGTTCCTTGATAAAGAATGACAGGACTATAATACAGTAAAGAAATTACTATAACACAATTACGAAAATATAATGAACTGCTGAACAATTTGATCGTTTGGAATGAATTTTCATAGCTGATCGCGGTTGAAATTTCAGCAGAGGATGGACCGGGCTTCGATCACTGCTCGAGGTGGATCCAAGTCCTTGTCTTGCAGAGAATTCCCGAGCAGTTTCTGCATCTCAGACGCAAACAGATCATCTAAAATCTGCACGTCATCAATAATCCACATGAGCCGAGATATACCAAGAAGACACTCTTTTTCATATCGTAGAAAGTATGATAAACAAATGACTACTTACCCCTAATGCATAATCTGATCCTCTATACCATATTCTGTTCTCCTTTCGGCTCTCAAGAAAGCTCAACACAAGCTGATAAAACACAAGTTAGAAGTTGGAAAGACGAACGTTTCTTGTTTACCGAGAATCTCTTTTCTTCCGCATACCTGTCCCATTCTATCCCAGAAACCACGACAAATTGCAACAAAGATCCTGCTAGCTAACACATGATGTAGATTGTGTATTGAATCTGTTAGCTGCAGACACAACGTCTGCATCCTGTCACGGATCTCGGGTTCACCTTCTGCTTCTTTCGTCTCTTCGAGAATCCTTTTCAGCCTCGTGGTTCGGTTTGCTTGTGCCTGCAATGTCACCAAGACTTCTTTATGTACATCGCTCATAGAATGTTGCCTTTTATCTAAAAAGTAATATGCTTAACAATCGATGCACGGTTGTGATCATGATTAATCAAGGATGCATGCTATTCTATGGATTAAAAAGAGGAAATCAAAATGAGGTAATGTTTAGAGTGTGACACTAACATTGCTGACAAGCTTTTCCACGATTGCTTGCATGTACTTCTTGTACTTCTTCCTTAGAGTTACTGTGATTCCATTCATTTGCTCTCCAAAATTTGTATTTCCGTCCTCAATTGTCAAGCATGCAGCCCAACATTTTAAAAAATCCTCAACTCCAGGATGTAGCACTTCGAGGATTCTTTTAACAGTGTTAAGAAAGATTCCCAGCTGCCAGAACACAGAGAAAAAGTAGTTATTGTATTAGCGCAGTATTGATGTTTTACCTAAATTTGAAATCTAGACATGGAACACTCACCTGACTGGGTACGACGTAAGGAGAAGTAGACTGTCGCCTTGTGAGCTTCTGCACTTGCTTCTCGAGTATCTTCGGAATCCCATCCCTCAGAGGTACGAGGATCTCATTGTATTGTTTTTCTAGTGCCTTGAAGACTGCTCGCTCGACGTCAGCAAGAGCCTAAGAGTGATATAATAATTGCATGATTGTAAAGCATACCAACCAGAATAAATACAAACACCGAAGATTGCATTGCAGCAGCTACTGCTGGCCCAGAAAATAAAAAATAAAAAACCAGTATCACTTACATTCTCTAAAGCCAACAAGTACTGAGGCCATCTACTGATCACCACCTCATACTCATTTATGCCTTTTCTAATCTGTTCATATATGTTCTCGACAAATGGTGACGTTGCACAATTTGTGGATACATCTAACCATGGTACCTGCAAAGACTAATATCCAATAAAAGATAAATGATTGTTTTCCCAGTCATGCATCCAAGATATCTGATTATAATGACAATCTTTGATTATTGCCAGACTATATAAAATCACTTGTATTAATTCCTATTGATCAAATTTCGAAAAATGCAAGGCCAAAGAAAATATGAATGCAAAGAAAGACCTTTTCTGTCTTGCAAAGATCAAGTAACTGAAGCCGAGTGTCTTGGATCCAAACCATGATATAGTCATGGAACAAGTCCTTTGAGACTACCCCTCCATGAACTGGTCTGAAGAAGACAGTGCAAATAGATTAATATTAGAACTACATTGTTGATGCAGCTGACTACCATATCTTGGTTTGTCAAGTTTGAATACACACAGCCAAAAACCACAAAAGCAGCATAAGTATTAATCCATCAATATATCTCTAATTAATTCTAATAGGACTTACCTGATGTTCCATGACTCGAGATCTCTTTCAAAATCAGCAGTTGCAATCAGCAGCTCTGCCACATGCTGTGAGGGCTTGGATGGAGGGGAAGCTGCAAGAAACCCTCGGAGTCTTTTGCAGAGCTCAGTGCTATATAACGAAGCAGCAATATTTGGCAGATCTATAGAACTGACAATAAGGGAGCATCAACAGTTCTTTTGTTAGTATCATCATGCAACTAAATCCACTATGGTTCTTCTGTTAAAAAGTCCTAGAGATGGCTAAACAAGAGAGATACCTAGGAAATATGTGCTGATTGTGAATCTTGATATCTGCTTGAATCTCGTTGCTTATATTCATGCATAGCATTTTCATTTTGAGATATGCTGTTGAGATGGTCATAGGGTCTGTGTAGAGTCCATCACAGTTGCTTGACATAAATTCATCAGTTTCTACCATATGCCGCCTACACCGCTTTGCTGCAGCAATCTGTAACGCAAGCTTTAGGTATGATTTAAGCCTCACAAAAGCAAGGTGGTGAATCTCCCAGAAGGTCCAGATAAATAAAAAAATTCACTATCCAAACAACAATATATTGTAATCGTATAAAATAAAGGAGACAAGAAAGATACATCTATCCTTGTAATGGAATTTCTGATTAATGTAATATAAAATCCTTGCTGTGTAAACAAGAAGTTTATTAATAAATGGAAAATACTAAATTATCCTTATTAACATCTTTGGGTCCATCTCATCAGTACCTTCAAAGCATGTATAACATGTATGCTTCTTTAGAGTTGCAAATACAAGCTCTTATGATTTTCAACTTATTTCATATATGCCCAGTATTTTTTTTATATGCTCACATTATATAAAATTTGGAAGGATCGTCATGAAGTTTTTAACAAGGGTTACAATCATACAAGCATTAGAAGAGTATATATGATATTTCCATCTTTGAGAGGAGACCTATGAAATCACAAGCAAAGGGACACATAAAATTGGAACATATTGTATAGAATTTTTAAGGTAGTGCCAGATATATTTTGACCAGCTAAATGCATTCATTTTCATAACTTGCCTGCAAATGATTTCTTAAAATATTTTGAGCTTCTTGAGAGAGAATATCATGCAGAAGAGTGAATATCTGCACGGCAGGCACTAAGGCTGGTGCAGCAGATTCCGGAATTGGACCAAAAATGTCAGTTAGGCCTGTCGGTGAAAGCTCATCTAATGACTTGTAGTTCTCAAAAGTAGTTGCCAACAAATTGTTGATCTGATCTTCACAATCCAGTAGTATGCTTCTCTGTGATAAACAGTGGAAAAAGACCATGTCAGAAACTTCTTGCACATTACCATCAGTCATTAGCGTAATGATTTAATGCTTACTTTGGCATTTGAGCAACAGATGCATCAAATGTTGCACATAATCACCTACCAGCTTACAATAATGCACATAATTACCAAAAATGTTTGTGCAAGAGTCATTTGGTCAATTTAAACTGAAAAACTTGGTCACACTGTGAGCAGAATGATTTTTTCAATTTACATAAAGATAGATCAAATCAGGTTGCAAACCTCTTTCTGGATGGTATATTTGAAGCTTGGTCATAGTGTCTCGATGTCTCAAACAAATGGTAAATGTAGGGCCTAAATTAAGATATAGAGTGACACCTACCAAAAACTTCAGGGGGAGAACCAGCCATGACATTTTGTTCTTTGATTCTTTAAAATGTGTTCTTTTTCGAATATTTCACAAGCATCCATTAAAATGTGTTCTTTTTCGAATATTTCACAAGCATGCATTAACTTGCACAACCAGGGCTAGTGTTTCAAGTAACAATGCATATTGTGGATTGTAGAACAATACCTCTTGTCTAGTTAGATTTTTTTCACCTCGAGCTCTCATGATGGGTAAAAGGAGCTCATATATAAGCTCTAAGCATTCTTTTGTAGGTGTCGCAGCATTCATGATAAATGAAAGATACCTAAGAAATTTACAAAAGATAGACATATTAGTATTTTAAGGATGTATGTGATTATATTCAGTAACTCAGACATTCAACTACCTCAGCTTTGTATATGCATCAGTTACTCCATAATAATCAGCAAATTCATTCAAAAGCCACTTCCAATGACCATGTATATGTAAATTCTTTGCATGAAAATGCTGAGCTCGCATTGTTGCCTCAAGTACTAAATCATATATCATTGTTTCGACAACTGGGCCACCCTGCAACATCTAAGCAACAAGTAATCTGGTCATTCATTATATGTAGCGGAATAAATTGAAGGTCACATTAGAATGTGCCAAAAATCATTCTAGCACAACTTGAAACTTCATTATGCTAAAGGGCCTTGGTATTTGATGTCAAAAGAATTAGAATAGTTACAATCTTGATAAATCAGGATCTTTTATGATGCCCAGACCTGTTAATGTAATAAAAAATTGGAAGTTGTATGCTCAAAAAGAAAAAAAAAAAAACCACCTTGGTGGAAGTCATCTTGTCCAACGAGTGAAAAACACTGATTGAGAGTTGAACCTTCCCTACACAGACATGATCTTCTAAGTATATAGGGCACCATCTAGTCATTTCTCCCTGCTTCATTGCATGCATCTTATGAAAGTAAGCTTGGTGATGATAACAAAATTATTAATTCAGAACCTTTTAGAAAGACGTAGAACAGATGCATACATGACATTCAGCCAGGGACGATATTGGTACTGTGGCACGACCTTGGATAATTCGATTTATATTATGGACTTCAATCAAAAGTGCATCTCCTTGACTCTCAGGATAGCTGAAAAGACATCAGTAGTTGAGCATTTACTTGTACAGAACATAAAACTAGTGGCATCTCATGTTAATGCATGTAGCAAGTAAGCATAAACTGGACATATATAGTAGTTATTAATTTGGACTTACAATATATGAGAATCACCAGTTCCAGGTTTCAAACACACGCTGGAACCTGGTTCTGCGAGTGCATCTTCACTGGAGCTCTTCAATTGTAATATACATGACAGAATATCTGAAGTTAGTAAAAAGAAGTTAGCATCTTTAATGAAAATTTACAAATTCTGGGACAAAAATAGGATAAATGCTCAGTTTCATAACCTTCAGAAGAAACTGGGGAAGCAGTTGCTCTTAATGAATTTATTTGACTTTTTATAATTGCTGACATGTGTTTGACATATTCAGCTCCCATTTGCATATATATTGTTCGATACGAAGAGGTAGGCTGCAGCTTTCTTCTTTGAGGTATGATGCGGATCCTTTTCACTACAAAAGAAAGGAAAATTCACATTTTATATTGCAAGAATATATATTATACAATTGAGGGATGCTACTCTCAAGACTGATACGTACTTTTGTAAGAACTCCATGTATGATTTTTTTTTTTTTTTTGGAAAAAGAAATCAAATATAACTTAAAGTGATATCTTCATCTTCTTAAAGTGGAAAGAAAGATGGATTCCATTTAGTGTCTATATAAAAAATCAACCTCGATAACTTTTCTGTTATTTCAAGAAAGCTGATGTTTGATCTAATTCTCCAATTTCTAAAACAAAAATTAGTCAAGAAAATGCCGTGAGGTGTGACTGTACATGGAACTGCAAGTGTATCAAGTCAGAAGTTGCCATCATTAGTTCCTAGCAAAAGCATATTCAAAAGGCTTTTTTACCTTCAATCTCCACTTGTCCAATCGTTTTCCGACCCTTAATGATATTTGTTCCTTCTTTACTATCGGCATGCCTTCCCTCTCCTTGAGTTTGGCCCCGAGGATGCAGCAAGAAGGTCTGCAATCTGTATGATGACAAGATCTGTCACTTATCAAACCAAGCTACACAAAAAGTGAGATCCAAATTTTACCACCAAATTTAGAGCTTCCATAAACTGGTCAATTCATACCCAAAGGCATTGCGCAGAGCCATGCACTCATCCCGAAGGAACTCTGGGGCCTCCATGCAGTTTCTTGCCCATGCATTGAGGCACAATCGGAAACATGCATCATAAGCAATAAATGTTTGCCATGCGCTCTGAACACTGCTAGCACAAATTGGCAACAAAAAGTACTCTTATGATTTTTATTTTATATGTAGGCTACACTAACGTACTTGGGAAAATAAGAGGTCTTTCCTAGGGCCTCAAACATGAACTTGTTAGGCAAACCTGGTATTGTAGCTTGGCATTTGGGAGGCCATATTTGTTTGCCAGAGAGGAATCTGCATATCTCCTTCTACAGGTATGGCTCTGTATTACACAATCCGTTTAATAAGGCAAAATTAATTTGAACAATATATATGCCAACATGAATGAAGTAATTGTTAAGAAACACGTTCCATACCCTGCTGGAATTTCTCCAACTTTCTGTGCTAGTGTTGCAAAATCTGAAGCGACCTCAGTGCCTAAATTAACCTTGGTTTCACCTAATGGGCAAATTTCATTTGTTTGGAGTCAGTCACCACATGCCATAAACAGTTCCTTCGTGTAACGAGTATGACCTACACCTTACCGTCTAAATTTAGGCTGCCTGATTCTCTTCCATTCCCAACAATGGGAGGTGCACTGGGTGTTCCAAGTTCTTGAAATTTCTCGGCCATGAACTCATTTAAAATATGAACCTGAAATGAAAACAGAGCTATTGTCAGATTAGCCCGAGTGTTAATATGACCTGTGGATCAAATTATAATAGAGATTCAAATTTAAGCAGTACGTCATACTCGTGAATCGGGAAAGCCATCATGTTCATGATTCTGGGCAATGGCACCTGAGACAGAGCTTCTATTAGCGCTGAACTTGGACTTCACCTCATCACCTCTACAAGAATTGTTTGCTGCTACATCTACTCTTAGGTTCTCCTTGGAAAACCCTCGAACTAAAGTAGATCGCTGTCTGCAATCTGTTTCTCCGACTGGCTCGTAGCAAGAACTTTCACCTGACAAGATCTCCTCCTCGCAACTCCTCTTACCTGGCTTCCCAAAGAGATCGGAGTCGCTGTCGGAGTAATTGGCGTAGTAGTCCTCTGGAACAGAAGCGACACTCTCAGCTTCGTCCGAATCAGACAACAAGTGCGAGTGCGGAGTTAGCAAGCTCGAGTGGAATTTTACGGGGGGCAAAGCTTTCGGCGACAGAAAGTTGTTGCATTTGGAGAGCAATCGTTGTTCAGGGACCGGTTCCATGGGATATTTCTCTACCAGAGGAGATCGAGGTTTCTGAGCAACATCGGATTCCTGCTACCGCTCATGCATACGTAGTAAATCAGAACTCCATAAGAAGGAAGTATTCGATAGGGTTCCGTAGTTACATAAAAAGAAGCAGCTATATTTAAGGTACTGAGCAATAATAACCAGAGACAAGAAGACCGGCTACCAAGAATGTGAACAAAGACAAGAAGGAAGAGAGGACGGATCCACCAGGTAAAGCTAGATCAAGAAAGGACCCAGCTTTACTCTTGATGCAGCGATCGGAGCCAAGATAGGCGGAGAGCAATTCCAAGGTGCCACGACACGCATCAAATATCGAAGGGAAAGAAACAAGAACTCCATCAAAATAACCGCACATCGGGATGCAACCGCAAAGCACCAAGAACTCCAAGAGACGGATTTCAAGAAAGCCTAGAAAAGAAACAAGTCCGCCACCAAGAACCACAGATGACCGAGATCCGACACGGGGCCGACGAATCTCACCATCCGGAAAGATCAAAAGCGACATCAAAAGAAAAGAAAGCATCTTCAAGCGCAGACAGACAGAGGAGTAATTCATGAGGGATGGGAAAGAGAGAGGGAGCGGGGTTCAGCGGACCTGCTTGACCCAGCTGATGGCCGTCTCGTCCAGCCCGTCGGTGAACATCTCGGGCGTCAATTGATCTGCAGAGGCCGATTGGGAGCGAAGAGAGGGGAAAGATTGGAAGAGAGCGAGGAATGCGGTGGAGTTGGGAACAGACGTGTTTTCTCGAAAGGGGAAAAGAAGGAAGACGAAGGGTTTTAAAGCGCGGCTCCGGAGGAAGCTGTGGGAGTGTTAGAGAGATGATGGGGAACGTGGGGGGGGGGCGGCGGTGGTGTGGACTGAGTCGTGCTGCCTGCAACGGCTAGTTCGGAAGAGAGAGAATTCGAAGGAGCGGAGATGATTCTGGTGGGACCCACCGAGCACAAGAAATGGGGAAAATTTTGTTTATTGAAACATATTCGTTCATTCCTATTACTATCTTAATTTATTTCTCCGCCGAATTGGTTCAATCGACGGAAACGTCTCTAAACCGGACCGGGCATCGGTTCGATTTAAATGACTTCACCCGGTTCGGTCGACGGCGATGTTTCTGGAAACGACCGGGCCATCATCATGAGTTCTTTTATTATTAAATATTTTCTCGGAAAAATAAAAAAGTATATTAGGAATCTTTAAATCATCAGTAGGATGAGATTTTATATTAATTTTTCCTTTGATAATTAATTATAAAAAATAATTAATATTTTTTTATAAATAATTATAAAAAATAATCACGTATTGCATAAAATCTTAAGACAGATACCAACTCATCTCAAACTCGATGGATCCATCGGACAATCTCCAGCATATATATTTTCTTGAAGGGAACATCTCAATCAAATCCAACCGTGCTTAAATATCATCATAAATAAATGCATGCCTTGTCCCCATCATTAGCCTGATTTATTTATCTTGACCAACTCAATCAATACTAGCAAAAAAAAAAAAAACAATATTTCATCTTCTTTTGTAGAATTATAATACTCAAATAAAATCTAGGCTATTATTTTGAATTAATAAACTCGACACCTACCTGTTGTATCAATAGAAACCTCTATCCGATGATAATAATTACTTATGGGCACTTTAGATTTTTTTTTTTTTGTTAACTTTAGAATTACTTAAAGGTTAATTCTCTTTTTTTTTCTTAATTAGCACTTTAGAATTTTTGTTGACTTAAACATCAAAATAATTATTTATGGGCATAATCCCATCGTTAGTTTTGTAGGTGACATCACATCCCTTACGAGGGATCCGGATTCATTTTGAATGATTAAAAATTTGTCACTGATTCAGTAGAATGTCTAGTTTGATGGAATCTAAATTTGTTTTTCACCTTTATTGGTCTCTAAATTTTAACTTATATTTTTATAGAACATAATATTTTTATTAATAATTACTTTGTCATTAATAAGATTATGCAATTGATATGCTTTAAATTATAATAAATAATCAATTAAGATCTATTTTTTAGGTTTTTCATCAAACTTATGATAGTTTTATGAATTTACCAATGCATAAATAATATGATAAAAAATTCTTAAATAACTTATACTTGGCATTATATCATACCAAGTCTCAAAAGAAGTTTAATTCATAACAATCTTATGAATTATAATTACTTTTGCCTAAAATTGATTTGGAAGATGATTTACTTTAAGTAAACTTATTGTTATTTTAACGGAAGTTCGATTTTTAGCTTTGCTTTAGTGTATATGATACTATCAAATCTTTACGAATACCATGTTCTTCGTAAAAAGAACTAAACTCGTTAGATAAAAATTTATCGTATCTATTTGTCCAAAGTGTGTTTATGCATCTATCACTTTGTTTTTCTATAAGTGTCTTAAATTTTTAAAAATTATCTAATATTTTATATTTTAATTTTAGAAAATATATTAAACTTATGCGATGACTATAACTTCTTACATAAACAAAATTACTTAGAACATAATTTAAAAATACCTAAAATATAATAACCATTTAAGATAATTATCAACGAATCAATTATGAATGAGGCCCTTGTCAGCAATAACCAACCAACCAACCGTCGAGGATTTTGATAAGATGGAAAAGTTGGCATCCATCACCTACCTGCCTTCTCAATCTAGTGTGCATGTTAATAGACTTACAAGTCATAGTGAATAAGAAGAGGCTCCTCAAGTTTTTGTGAGTAGAATTTTGGGAGTTGATGTAGCAAACTTAGTGAGCAGAATTTATATTTCATTGGCTTCTCAGGTAATCCGATGGAATGGACACTTGTGTTTCACAGCCTTCCAAGAGTGGATACTTGCTTTTTATGGCACTTTTTTTTTTTTTTTGTCTCTTGATCTCGTTGTTTACTTGAACTACAGAAGACTACCAACCAAAGGATTCTTTCTTGTTGAGCATTTGGAGTTATTGTGGCTCATCTTTTTCCCCTTCCTCCTGGTGAGAGAGAGGCATGAACAAAATTTTAGCCATGGTAAGTGCTGTATCAAAGAAGGCTTAACTGTGAGTGTAGTAACATGAGATTTGTTCACCATGGTTGGAGGGAGTAGTAAAGAGGGAGACGATCCATCGACTAGTAGTAGTTCATCACATACACAATGCCTTGTTCTAATTCCATCACAGGTTGCATGCAAGTTTTGATCTATGGCTTTTCACCGAACAGCAATAGGTTATCAAGTACAGCAAGCATGGACATGGTTTGGTTGAGTTGGACTGCATGTATAAAAATAATCGACAACGAAATCTTGAAAGAAAAGCTACGATCTTGTCACCGGAATTGTTCCGTTGATCTAAACATTCTATGGGATCCTCCCTCTACATCATTCCATCTTCCAAGCATACAGGAAGAAGCAAAACTCGGGAGACCCAGCGTCACCGCCTCTGCTAACCATGGATCTTTCGGTATTGGAGCTGTCTGGGTCGCCTCCGTCGTGCTTCTCGTCCGCCGTCGGGGCCGGCAGCCCAGGCTTGAACATGAACAGGGCGTGGCCGGATCCGGGGCCTCGGAAGAGCCAGTCATGCACGTCCCATAGCACTTGCACCGGCACCTGCTCCACCCACACGGTCTCGTTGCCCCGGAACTTCCACTGCAGGTGGTTCACATGGATCAGTATGATGCCGTCGATGCTGATCCACATTTCGGGATCCTTGTGCTCCGCGATGGAGTTGGCCACCACGATGTCGTGCTCCTTGTTCTTGCCGTCGAACCTGACCCTCGCGGCGAAGCACTTCTTTCCGAAGACGTTCTCCTTCTTGGACACCAGTGTGGCATCCTCCAAGGAAGGCCGAGACCTGGTCTTCTTGTAGGCCTTCTTCTTCCTGTCGCCGAGGAGGAGGACGACCTCCTCGTCGCAGACGAGCGCGACATAGTAGCCCTCGGTTGGCTCCGGCCCATCCGAGAACTTCGCCAACCGGAAGTTCCAGGAGACGTCGACCTGCTTGCCGTCGACGTCGAAGGACTTGGACCCCTTCTTGCTCCGGAACGGCCATGGCTTCAGGTCCACCTTGCAGGTCAAGCTGTTGCCCTTCTCGATGGAGACGGAGAGGGAGTGGTTCATGAGGTTCTTGCTCCACACCACCGTCACAATTCGCGGTACGCCTCCGATCTTCGCCCGGTAGGTGGAGATCACCGAGCACTGCGGTAGCGTCTTGCCGCCTGCTGCTTCTTCTGCATGCTTGTCGGCGGGATCACGTTGAGAGCTGGTGACGGCCTCCTCCATGCTCGACTCGATCACCCGATGAACAACAACACGATCGTCTGTGTCATTGGTTCGAGTCCTCGATCACACGGAGCACGTCGGGAACACTGTTCGCGTGGAGGCATTCGAACACGTCTTGCATTGCGAGGCTCATCTGTCGAGCGACATGCCTTAGCATGACTCGATGCAGAGCCAACTTCTTCTATTCGGAAGCGACGAACACTGCAGATGAGATGAAGAACATGGAGGATCAAAAGCTTTTGATGCAAAGATGACATGCGAGAACTCAGAAATCTTACCAACGGGTGTTTGGATATATGATTGGACTGGCTTGGAAGCAAGGCAAATTGAGATGGTCCAAAACAATCCGTTGGAAGAATTGGGATTGATCCTATATACAAAGGGAAACCTTGTTCCTTAACTCTTCCGTTTGCCAGCACAAGATGATGACCATGTCAACTCCGCTGTAATTTTTCTTTTTTCTTTTTTTTCTTTTTTTTCTTTTTTTTTTGTGAAAAAGACCGTCATGCCTTTGTCGATCTTAGTGATCCATCGCATTCGTCAAGAACATGTTTCACAAGAAAATTAAGGGTAAAGATGTCTGTCTATATGTGGGAGATACAGGAGGGAGAAAGAATGGTGGAGAGTGAACGCAGGAGAAAACTCCTCCCTCTCCTTGGTCTGTTGCCGATTCAGAAATCAAACACTTGTGCCTCTGCGGGCATGAGATGGAGTGATTGCAGTCTCAGTAGCAAATACTTGGGAGTGTTTGAAGTCCTCAGTTGAATCCATCGATCAAATCCCTGTGATATTAATGTGAATCTTCTAAGAAAAAAAATATATGCTTAATGTCTTATCGAGCAGTGGATTTAGAAATCCAAAAAATTTTCTATCATAATCTAGAAATTTTGTTTTAAAAAATAATAAAAAATATTATTATTTTATATTCCACCGAGGCTTAGTATATATATTACTGCATCTAAGATAAGTTTATTTTATAATAGTCAAAGTGCTATGCATCTCAATAAAAATAGAAACTTTTATTCAAGATTCAAGCAAATTTAATGTCAAGTAACATTAAATTTGAGATATACTAGAGGTAAGTTATTGCGTCTTAAGAAAATTCATACCGATAATAATGAATCATTGACTTCAAAAAAAAAAAATATTACATTATTTATAACAATTCTTTACATAGGGAAGGAAAAAAAAAAAAAGAGGCTTTCATATGAGGAGAAAAAAGATTGGACAATTGGTTAGACAAACTAAATCATATTATTATGATTTTTTGGTATGTTGATCTCAATATCATATCTCTTAGATTTTCTTTTTCTACTCAATTTTTTGTTCACTAGTTTCTTGAAACTCATTTAAATATCTGTTTGGCACATAGTATTTGATATCATCTGATTAATCTAGAGAAAGAATTTTATAATCTCATTATTTTATGATGAAAGATTTGATCAGTTTGCTCATCAATAATGTTAATTAATATTCTATATAAAATTTTTTTTATATAATTTGGCTATCCAGATGAAACTGAAACACATGAAGAAAGAAGTTGGCACAAGGAATAGTGGGTTGTAGGCTTGATAGTACAAAACAATACAATTAACATGTAACCTTATTCTCAACATCTTATTGGTAATGTGAATTATTACACAAGTGATGTGCCTCACGATTGAGTCGATGTCCTAATCTAGCAGAGATTTTTTTTTTTTGGTTACTAAAAAAAAATTATATAACCTTATTTATGTGTTTTATATAGCTTAGATGGACCTAATTGTTTTATTGCTTCTGTTAGCATTATTGTTCTATAGGAGATAACCAGTAAAAGTAATCACAGAATTTACCCACCAATGGAGGATGTCTGATATCTGTATCCAAAGGTTTAAAAAAAAAAAAAAAATCATGAACACCATTTCAAATATCAATAAATGATAATTCAGAGAGAGAGAGAGAGAGAGAGAGAGAGAGAGAGGGCGTTCATGCCAATCACATTCTTTATCGTTTTCAGCTTGGTGTGCTGCTTACTTGGTTTTGTTGAAGTGCATGTCCCCGAGTCTTTCAGCCTTCTTCTTCCTCTCATCCTTTGCAATCTTGGGTTCAGATGGTGATGGTGCCACCCTTGTGTTGTCTGTTCTTGCACTCATAGCAGGTTCTTCACGTTGATGCCCTCCTTCCAATCCATGCCTAAACCTTCTTGCCTCATCCTGAGCTGCCATGGCATCTGAAAACTCATTCAAGGTTGAGATCACAGGAGCTCCTTTGCTACCGCCAGCTCCGCCAACTCTCTCTTGCTCAATGAACAGGAGCTGCACTATGGTGCGTAATGGCAGCTGGTCGTTGGCTATAGCGTTTGCTCGTGCTTCAGGTGACAGTTTCCGGCAGTCGATCATCCTGCAGAGACTCTTCCTCTCCGCCTTGCTCAACTCTGCGTGCTCCTAAATCGATATATGTAGATTTTCAAGTTCAATAATAACCACGATGAAGGATCGATCTCTGCTTTTGCTTTTGCTTTTGCATAATGTAGCTTACCTTGAGGTACGTATCGATAGCTTGATACAGCCCATCGTGCTCCTCGCGTGCCATTTCAGGCAACGACTCTGCTAGTTCAATGAACTTTGAGACTGGTAAAGTAGTATCGCTTGCAATGATCTGCAGGTAGTCGTCGTAGATCCTCCCCACCTTGGTCATGGACATGATCATCCTCGCGGTCTCTTCTCGAGGCACATGACGGCGAAATTGCAACAGGAAACTCTCAAGGACGGCCGCCACCGTGCCGGTATCATGAGACCGGGGATCGGTAGCTGATGGAATAAGCAGATCACTTGCGGTGGTTTCATCCAGTTGGCGGCCTGATCGTCTTATAAGCTCAGCTTTGGTAGACGTAGAGGCGCCGACATAACAAGCAATGTTGAGAAGCCGGAACAAGAAACTGCCTGATACTGATCCTGGCTCGGTCGGGATCATGCCGACAATGGCCTCGAGCACCCGTTGGTGCTTGTTTAGGGTGTCATCGGTTCGAGCTGAGGAGCTCTGAGCTTGTTCTCGGAACTCCAGTGGGCTCGGGAGGTGTTTGCATGCGTAGACATGGAGCGCTTCTCCGATGAGTGCCGGCGGGAACTTGTTGGTGGATCGGATGGTGGAGATGATCGACCGGAAGATATCAAGGTCGAGCTCAGACACATCCTCCGTCCACCAGTCCTTGGGGGCTGCACTGCGTTGCAGCTGCTGCTGCTTCTTCTTCGTGTAGCCTGGCCTTGTGTAGGTATAGGACCAAGTGACCTGGAGAAGAGAACCGTGAAGATGAAGCACAAGAGAACTGCTAGAGGCGGAATTCAGAAAACACAAACCTGCGAGGGGTGGATGAGTATCTTCTCAATTACCGAGTTCATGCACGGTTGCGTCATCCGATGGTCATCTGACCATCCAGAGTGCCTCCACAGGGACTGGAGCGTCACGATCGAGTCCTTCCAACCTTGGAGGATGCATGACTCGAAGAACAGATCGAGCTTTGCGATGAGGTTTCCTTTGGCGACCGACTCGGTCATCCGCAGGAACTTGGCCGCAGAGATGGCCGCCACATAGTTGCGAGCACTGAGATTGATGGTGATTCCATAGCAGAACTTGGCGCAGAGTTCAAAAGCTTCTTCCCCTCCCGGGATGTCGTGAAGAGCTATCGGAATCGGCTGGCCAGTTTCGTTGTCGGCGTTGGAACAGAGGCGTTGTATGAGGCCGCACTTTAGCAGGAGCGGAAACTACAGTTAAAAATGCCCTGAAATCAAAAGCTTTGAACTAATTGGAGCCTCAAGGCAGGCATGTACTGTTTACCCCATGACGTATAAATCTCTATCTACGTGTCTGTGCATGCATAACACACACACACACTCACACGGCTGGGGAGTGTACCTTGTGCAAGAGGTATTTAGTGTTATTGACATGAATAACGAGGTCTGTTGGTATATCTGACAACACTGACCTGCAAAAAATTGTTGGGAACTTGATGAGAATTCAGAATTGCAAATCTGATCATCTATAAGGAACTAACTGCTTGTATGTATCATTCTGATCAAAAGTTTTGCTCGAAAGATCCCAGCAAAAACTTGTAGCTGAAGGTTTCAGCAACATTCTGATCATAGTTTTACTTGGGAACAACTATTCCTTCTCATTTTTGTCAGTCTGCAATGTCAACAAACACCTGCATATACACCTTACAGCTTCTTCTGTGTAAAATGTGTCTGGCTTTGTTCCCAGTTTCAAGTACTTCATCCTTGCTGCGGTTCGTCCCTTCCACCAGTGGCATGCATGAGATCTTCTTCCCCAAATCTTGATCAGCGATTTTGTCTTCCCTCAGACTCTAACCTGCATGAAGTAAAAAGACTTGGGGTCACAAACTCAAGATGAATGAATGCTTGTGTTGCTTGTGGTGGTGGAGGAGGAGGAAGAAGAAGTAACATGTAGTTCTGTTGAGGTAGAATTGATTGCCAGATCTAACATCTTATATATCTGCACTCCTTTCTGGTTTCTGATACCCATTTTTAATTGAAATGCTACTTAGAAGAGACACACAAAAATTTACTCCTCAAGAACCAGTTTTAACGTTTGTGCTAAACTTTTTAATATAGGTGTAGGATTTATGACATAGTAATATGAGGACAATAGCATGGGCATCAAAATGTGGAATGTTTCTAATCTATGCGTTCTGTTTGTTTGTCAGAAATGGAAGCTACTTTTTATATTCTAATCAAAATGTGAAGTTACTTTTATATTCAAAGTCCAATGATAATTCATGTATTTTTCCTGCTGAGAAAGAATAGTATCTGATCTTAATGATTCACTTGTTGCCAAAAAGCAGAGTACATGCAATTCAATTCATGAAAGAGAATAAAGCTGGAAGCCATGGCCTGCCAAAAAAAATTCATGAAAACAAGGTTGAGGGAAGTCATAGTTTTGGCAAACCAGGGGATCATGTCACCACCTCCACCAAGGAGACATGAAGGGATCATCAGGTGGTGAGGAGTGATTGGCTGGTGGCCAGGCACAGAGTCATCACCCCCCATTGCATCTGACATCTCAGTGTGCAGAGTCTAGCTATTTGATCCCCCCATTATATGGGACTTTTTTAGGGAGACAACATCCAAGGATTAGGATTTCTTGAGGACCTCAGGATCCCCATAGAACGAACTGGCCTTTCTTTTAGTCCTCTCACATCTTTTCTTTGGATTGCAGGGCCTACAGAAAGCATCAAGGACATACAATAACCTAAAAGCAACTGTCTCTGATCAAAACCTTTCATTCACCAAGCTCCACCCATCAAAGTTCAGCTGGAAACTGCAACCATATCAGCTCAAGCCACACAGTTTCAGCACATATAAAAAGGAGGAGAGTGTGAGCTGGTCCTAGATGCTAATGGAGGAACAGGGAGCACCCCCTCCAGCCACTTATTGTCCTCTGCACTTTGGATGGAGCATGTAGTTCATGACTTCAACTTCCATCCAACAAACAATACCTCATCTAACCTTTTTCTGGGCCACTAATCCTTAATGTGCAGCATTGCTTTAATGGATATTAAGCCAATGAGCTCATGATAACATGCATTTGGGTGGCAGTTCATCATGGATGAGTCTAGATGCCTTAGTTTTATGCCTTCTCCTCCACTAGAAAAGTTTTGGACAATTTCAATAAACAAGAATTACTGAACATGATTTACTGCTTGAAATGAAAGAAAAAAAAAAAAAAAAAAAAAGGTGATTCAGACTGAACAGCTGCAAAATATTGGATGTATATAGCAGTTTCTTTTGGAGTATAAATATGATACAGAAGAAGTACCAGGCATTGGAAGGAGAAGAAGAAGAAGAAGAAGAAGAAGCAGACTGAACAGCTGCAAAATATTGGATGTATATAGCAGTTTCTTTTGGAGTATAAATATGATACAGAAGAAGTACCAGGTATTGGAAGAAGAAGAAGAAGAAGAAGAAGAAGAGCAAAGTGATGCTTATTAGAACATGAAGATCAATTATTATTATTATTATTATTATTATTATTTATGGGGAAGGAACAAAAGACAATAGAAAAATGTTGATAACATTGCTGGTGATGATGCTATTGGTGTATATATTTCATTCATATCTACCACCTCACCTATTTGTTACCATATTCTTAGAATATTGTCTTCATACTAAAAGGCATGTTGAAAGGAAATCAATCTATCAAAAGAAATAGCAATTCAGTGGTGAAGGGGCCTGAATTTGATGCTCGAAAGAACATAATTACTTTTAAGATTGGAGAATCAGGTTTAGCATAAGACAGAGTAAGAAGCAATGCATGACAAGAATCGGAAAGCTGCCATTGAAGTGCTGCAAGAACTCACAGATGCATGGCTCAGTTGCCTCCCACTAATGCTTTGACAGCATCAGCAACAACATATCAATTTAACAATTGTACAACATGAAGCATATTAGTAATCAAACATACCAGTGTTAGGAAACCAATAATGGATTCGCATGGCAAGCTTCTCACTGGAGAGAGAGAGAGAGAGAGAGAGAGAGGGAGAAGCAGTTGTTGGGACCTGTGAGTCGTGTGTCTCAAGTAGCTCCGCTAAAGAACAGAGAAATAGGTGATGATAACACATAGGAGTTCTGCTAGTGAAGAGCTTTCCTTTTGTCAGAACCACACATGTGAGAGTGTCAACATATCATGGGCATTTTTAGAGAGAGAGAGAGAGAGAGAGAGAGAGAGATGGAGCGGATTTGGGGTTAATGTTTGGTGTGTCTCAAGGAGCTCATTCTCAAGAACAGAGAGTAGCTTTGGGTTTTATGTTTGGTGTGCTGCCAGCGAAGAAATTTCCTTCCTTTTGTTACAACCACAAGTTGCATAGATTCCTTTCGATTGAGTTGAGATGTCAATATATCATGGACTTTTGAGAGAGAGAGAGAGAGAACAAGAGAGAGAGAACAAGAGAGAGAGAGTAGGTGGGATGTGGGGACTGAGGAGTACTGCCAAAGAAGAGATCCCCTCAATTCCCAAGAGATGCCACACGCATATATATATATATATATATATATATATATATGTTTACCTCAGATCTTGCTTGGCATCTAAATTACCACGGGATAAGTTTTGGCTTGTATGGCAACCCAGTAATGCAGCATCTGGAATCCAACAACACGATGGGTAGCTGCTTGAAGCAGCAAAAGCAGGATCTGGTGGCCTCATCATGGTTTCGTTGAAGAAGCAAAATAGGAGAGAGCACCTTGTGGGCCTCTGTTCCACCATTGGAACGAGCTACATAGAGATGTCACCACATTTAGCAAGCGTCTTGTTGTGGCAGGAGGCCACCAACCATGTATGTAGTAGTCATGTGAATGATCAGCTCACTGAAGGAGGCGGAGGCTTCCCTGCCTTTGGGTGCTGCTCCATGATTGAAGCTTGGTAGTGGGAGGAGCTACTCCATAAAGGGGTGGAAGAAGGAAGACCCACGTTAAAGCTTTGCCACGGTCTTCTCCCTCCCACTAACAGGGTATATTCTGTGTGCTGCATTCTGCTCTCTCTCTCTCTCTCTCTCTCACATCCTGATCTCGCTGTCGAGCATGTTGTTTGCCTCCCACCGCACCATTCATTCCTCCACCACGCCTCTATTGCTCGACCACAAGGAGGTACCAGTGATTCCTCTGGTTGAGGTTGTCTGCTGGCTCGTACCATCTCACTTCTTCACCTTGTCTGCACTGAACCACCAGTCGGTGCCTCCCTTATCGTCTGCACTCCCACTTGGTAGCAGCTCATCAGATTCTTCATGGCCAGCCAACTCAGTCCTGTTAGAGTTTTGCATCTTGGTTTATGGGAGGGATCATGAATGACCATGGTTGGCTACTACTGTTCTTTCAGAGGGGGGATAAGTCAGATTGATGCCATTGGTTCCCGTACACTTGGAAGCATTGAGGGCCGCCATTGAAGCTTGCTCGGGAGAAAATGCTGGGTGGATGACGACGCTTCCTGTCGAAATGTGATGTTTTCACATCAACACCCACTTTAGAACAGGTGGAAGTCATCTTTGAGCAGAACATTGCTTCCATTTACCTAATTGTACTGCTGATTAAAGTTTCTTCGTTGCTTCCTCAAGTGGAGTGGGTGAAGCGTCAGCTCAATCTATACCTCTGCACTGCGAGCAGGAGTTTCTTTTTTTTTTTTTATTATATATATATAGTTATTCTTTAAAGGAATTAAGATATATATATATATATATATATATATATATATGTGTATATATTAGGATTGGATTATTCTATAAATAATTCATATATCGATCTAAAGAAAGAAAAAAAAAAAAACATTTTTGGAGTTATATGATAACGTATATACTATGATATTTGTATTGAACTAGTAAAACTTACGTTGATGGATTATTATTGAACTCTCTTGGTGACGATTTTTTTTAATCGAAATCTATTTTCTACTCTTCTAAGATCTTTTTTTATTGTTCTACGACATTATCTTAGGATTGATGATGATTTGAAAATCATATTTCGATTTGAATTAATTAGATGAGACCTAATCAGATTCAAACTCATTGATGGATTATAATTATGATTTAGACTAGGGATTCAATCATGAAGACATGTCTCCGTGAACTAGAAATTATTCCTATAAATACGTCATGTATCTCATAGTTTTGATGAAAAAGGAACATGACTGAGATGATTGATGATTTAGAAACTGTGATGGAAAAAAAAAAAACTTTATATACAAATAAATGCTAGCATATCATAATATTCAATAAAATATGAAAAATCCCTCCAATGTGAAGAGAAAAAAAAAAATCCATAGAATAAGTCAAAGAATCAAATCTACTATAAAAATAATAATGAACATATAAATCTCAAAATCTATTGTCCAAAAAAACACTTGCTCAACTATCATAAAAGGATAACAGAGATATAAGGATTATATCATCATGCATATTGCCCTTGTTTTCTTTCCTTTTTTCTTTTTCTCTTATTCCTCTGTCCTCAATTATCGCTACTACGATTTCTCCTAGCCATGTCCACAATAGTCACAAGCCCTCTTTTAATTGTACTCTAACAATCATATGACTCCGTTAAAAGAGAAAGTGTCTAGGTTACAAGATAACAAGTTTAATGATTGATGTGGGTTATGAGCTATTAAGGCCCACCATGAGTTGAACTAATGGGTCATGTGCCAACAACCTCCTTCTTCAGCCTATTAGGGAGACTATCCCATGACTTCAATTATGTCGATCAATCGTCAACACATCTCATGTTTTCTTTTGACAAGATATTTGTCAACATATCTGTCCCGTTATCATTCATGTAAATTTTCTGAAATTGCAACTAGTTCTCTTCGAATACCCAGTAGTATCTAACATCTATATAAGTTGACTTGGATTGAAAAGTTAGATTATTACATAAATGGATAGTGCTTTGACTATCACAATGCACCATATAATTTTTCTATTTCTACCCTAATTCCTATAAGGATTCTTTCATCTATAATATTTCTTTGCAAACCTCTATAGTAGAAATATATTCTACCTCTATGGTGGAAATAGTAATACACATTTGCAATCTAGATTGCCATGACATCGCTCTCCTTATAAAAGTGAGTATAAAACATGATGTGGACTTCCTCGTATCAATATCTCTTGCTAAATCTGCATCTGTATAACCTCTCAACGTAGGTGGTCCACCTCTAAAACTTAAACAAACTTTGGAGCTCCTTTTGAGATATCTAAAGATCCACTTTCACTACTATCCATTACTCTTTACCTTGATTTGTAATAAATCTACTAGCAACACTCACTACATATGTAATGTCTGACCTCGTACATATCATCGCATATATCAAACTTTCGACTATTGAAGCATAAGGAACCTTTTAGATTTTCTCCTTCTCCTCGTCACTTGATATACTCCGCTTTGAGTACAACTTAAAGTGATCTGAAAGAGAAAAATCAACTGGCTTTACATTGCTAATACTAAACCTATCAAATACATTCTCGATATATTTATCCTGTGATAACCAAATCTTCTTATTCTCTATCACAAAAAATATGCATGCCTAATATTTACTTTATTGACCCATGTCTTTCATTGCAAAAGACTCACTCAGTTGTTTATTTGATATGTTAATTATAGATATATCTTTTTCAAGGATAAGCATGTCAACAAAAATAAATGAATAATAAAATCCCTACAAAATTGTTTGATATACACACAATCATCCAGAGTTATTCTTTTATATTTATTTTTAGCTATAAATAAATTAAAATTTTTGTAGCACTATTTTGGAGCTTGCTTTAGCCCATATAAGTTTTTTGTCAACTTTCAAACAAAATTTTCTTTACCTCTTATTTTGAAGCCTTCTAGTTGCCTTATACAAATTTTCTTCTCCAAATCATCATGAAGGAAAACTATCTTCATATCCAGCTGCTAAACTTGTAATTCCAGGCTAGTAGCAATACTAATAACAACATGGATAGAAGACATTTTAACAATAGGATAAAATATCTCTTTAAAGTCAATACATATCTTTTAATCAAAGACTTTCACAACCAATCTAGTATTGTACTTTAGTTGAGAACAATGTTCTTAAGTATTTAACCTAAAAACTCACTTGTTCTTCAAATCCCTTCTTTCTTTTGGTAGTTACACTAAATCATATATATAGTTATTCTGCAAACCATCCATCTCTTTTGGCATAACAACTAAATTTTTTTTTTCTACTCACTTTCAATTATTTTCTAGAAACTCTCTGGTTCACCTGCATCAGTAAGCATTATATACACATTTTAAAAATATCATTTGGAATGTTGATGTAGTCTAGAAGATCTTCTCAACTGAGGTTTTGCAGGAAGTTGCTCCCCATCTTCTTCTTGCTCAACATGTCATATAGGTATATCAACATCGACCTCTACACTATTTTCCTATAGATCTATCTTATCACCCTAATATTTTGGATGAGTAACTAAGTCACGATTTACTAATCCTTCTCTAGAATTCTTGGCTAGTGCCTTCTTCTTCAAATCCTCAAGAGTTTGATCATCAAAGAATATCGCGTCTCTGCTTCTAAACACCTTCTACTTTTTGGATCCTAAAGCTTGTAACCAAATTGATCATATGAGTAGTCAGAAAAATATATTCGTTTATCTTACCATCCAGCTTGGATTTCTTAATGTCTGGAATGTGTGTAAATGTACGATAACCAAACACTCTCAAGTGCCTATAGGAGATATCTTTTCCTGATCATATATGCTCTACAACTTCACCATCTAGAGCTATACATGGTAATAAATTGATCACATCAACTCTAGTCCTCAAAGTCTCATCCTAAATTTTTTGGGTTGCTTGACCTGTGAAAGTATACATCTGATCTTTTTCATAATGGTGTGGTTCATCCTCTTTACAATTGATTATATTGAAGTGTACAAAAAACTGTTATCTCATGTCGGATGTCATGTGACCTACAATAATCATCAAATAATCATATGTACTCACAACTATTATCTGATCTTATATATTTCAATTATCTTTCTGTCTTCTTTTCAATTCTAGCATAAAATTCTTCAAAAAAATTAATAATATGATCTTTGGTCTTCATAGTGTAGGCTCAAACTTTCATGAAAAGTCATCTCTAGAAGTGACAAAATAAAGACATCTCTAAAAGTGACAAAATGAAAAGTCATCTCACCACCATTATCTGATCTTATATATTTCAATTATTCTTTTATCTTCTTTTCAATTCTAGCATAGAAATCTTCAAAAATATTAATAATATGATCTTTGGTCTTCATAGTGTAGGCTCAAACTTTCATGAAAAGTCATCTCTAGAAGTGACAAAATAAAGTGCATAACTGATACAAAAAATATTAATAGATCCATTAGGAGTTTTTGTCCTTAAAGACCACATACATCTATTTAGATATGGTCCAAGATATACATTTTTCTAGACAAAATAAGATTAACAAAGTAAACTCTATATTGTTTGTTAAATAAATAATAAATATAAGAGTTAAGACATGTATCTTTGAGGTCTAGTAAAACTTCTCTCTTAGAAAGAATTTACAGTCCCTTCTTGCTCATATGTCTCAATCACCTATGCCACAACTTCATATTGAAGTCTTTCTCTATAATATTAAATAATTCATCATAAGCATTAACCTACAATCTGTACAAAATATGATATTTCTTTCCACTACACAACAAGAGAACCCCTATTTGAGCTTCTATTACCCTTTGTAAAATCTATTATCAAAATCTTTATTATCTAGCCTCCCAATTGAATTAAATTCAGCCTCAAGTCGACCACATGTCTTATATTCTTAGGCACCAACTTGCACTCAAAGTTGATATTTATAAGGATATCACCATATCAATGATATCTATCATAACATAGTTGCTCATCTTAACAATACCAAAACTTCCAAACTTTAGGTAGCAAAGAACTCTATATGTGGTGTAACATGATAAAAAACACTTTGCATTATAATTGTGATATTCTCTTTGGATTATGTAAGCTCCACTTATTTTTTTTTCTTTCTCTTCTTATGTTGCTTGTATTGATTATTATAATATTTTTTCTCATCATAATTATATTAAACAATATATTTTCTTCATCTTGATTTACTTCTACACATGTGTGAAATATTTATATTCTTTAACTTTAACCTTCCTCTATTCTTTGATGTAAGTGCCTATAAAATTAATTTGAGATATTACTAAATTCTTTTTCTTCAACTTCTCATTTAACAAATCGCTTGTTGCTTAGCTCATGATCACAATACCATATGACACAGAATTACTAAAGTAAACCACTAGTGTGTCTCAACTTTTTGGTAATAAACTAAGAAGGAACAATGCCTATAACTCTAATCAAGGGATATTTTAATAGAGGACAACTAGTTAGTAATATACTGCATTTCATTTAAATGCTCAACTATAGAATCACTCTATTTATATTTCTAGTGCATAAGTTTTTTAATCAACAAAGCCTTATTGCCAATTGTTTTTCTCTCATAGAGACCTTCTAACTTTTTCCAAGAAGAGTGTGCATAACTTTCAGTAAAAATATGGTGAAAGACTCTATCATCGAACTATTATCGAATAAACTCGATTATTTTTCAGTTTAACTTCTTCCACTCATCATCGAATAAACATAAGAGAACTTATATTCTTAGTTTTTATATCATCCAATTTTCTCATTCAAGCTAATAATGATGGAAACACTATCAACCTCCATGCATGAAAAAAAAAATCATCAAAATCCACTTTAATACTAGTTGATGAAAAAAAAAATTGTATATAAATAAATACGAATAGGTCATAACATATAGTAAAAAAATATTAAACAAAGATTACAGTCATATAGAACATTAAGATTTATATGAAAAATCGCTCTAACATAAAGAAAAAAAATGATAGGACTAGCTAGAGAACCAAATCCATCATAAAAATAATAAACATATAAATCTCAGAGTCTATTATCTATAAAAATTTTAGCTTTGCATGTTGCATTCTACTCTTTCCCTTTACTTATTCTCTTATTCCTCTATTCTCAATTACCACTATTATGATTTCTCCTAGCTGTAGGTTCTTTTTCAATTTTATCCAAAACTTAGTAAGACTATGTTAAAAGAGAAATGATTTAATGATTAATTTAAGTTGTGAGTTATTAAGACCCACCATAAACTGAATTGAATTAATAGGTCATGTGCCCAACATACTACTTTTGTAGCACAGAGCTCCGAGAGGTGAGCAAGCTTGCTGTAGGCGATGAGATTGGCCGATGACAGGGTGCTTCTTCTTCTAAATATATATAGAGCAAGACTGGTGTCACAAGCATCGATATATGGGGCTCATGTCTATGCTTCGCTTAGTTTTTGACTCTCAAACTCGCTACTCTATATATATTTGCCTTGAAGAAAATGAGAGAGTAGGGTGATGGATGGATGTCGAAGAAGTAGGATTTGTAAGGGAAACTAATCAGTGATGGGGGAGGGAATCGAGAGAGGCCTATGGATGTGGAAATAAAACTCTTTCTCATACTAAGATGTATACACAAATTATAAAGGTGGACGAAGGAGGCAACCGACCTCCTTAGTACGAGAAGGTGTGGTGGAGATGATTACATGGATTGATATGGGAAAGGAGTGCCCCTCCATCTCCACCCGCATCACCGTCTTGTTGAGGTGCCCCTGGTAGAAGCTGGGCAGCTTGCCGTCGCACAGGACGGTGTCCTGGTACGTCACCATCACCCGCGACCCTTCCCCGTACGTGATGCCGATCATCTCGTTGGGGTTGACGGCGCTGACCATGGCGACCAGCTTCGTACGGTCGACGGGGTGGTCGAACTCGAAGTCTCCCACGGAGAGGCTCTCGACCGAGTAGGACGGCAGCTGGGGCCTTGTATATGGCGACGAGGAACAACAGGAGGAGGCAGCAGCACCAGCAGCCGCCATCGCCTTTGGAGCAGCCGGAGTAGTAGCGAGGGAGGTTGCGCCGGTGGGGTGGTGAGCGGAGTCTGCTTTGCTCGGCGAGCATCACGTACCGAGGGGGCTGCATGTCATGTCGGGCCTGGAGTTGGGTGGTGGTAATCCCTGGCCCGGGGAGGAGGAGGAATATTAAAAAATATTATACTCTTTTAAAGTCTTGTTCTTATTCGTAGAAACTTTGTTTTTCTAATGAGATGATTTGGATTGAGTTTTGAGTACTTTTTATCTCAATCACGATATTTTTGAAGATGGTGGAGATGCCAAAAGCATTATAAATATATACAAAACCACAATAGTGAGAATTTAAACTTTTACATGCTGAATTTGTATTTGTACAGATATAGATATGTCCTTTGAGAAATATGAAAAATAAATGTTATTATAATTTCATCAAATTTATCACGTTATATTTCAGTGTTATTATTTTAATTAATTTTTAATCTTCAACGTTCTAGTTTATTTGCACATATGCGATTTTGTTTTCGTTTCTTCTTCCAACATTAATCTATCTATCTTCCTTAAGCTTAAACATATATTGCTTTTGTTTTGACCTTTATGAAAGCCCGAAGCATGTTTCTGTTTTTGTTTCTGAAAATACGAAACGGAAACCCAGGGCATGCGAAGATTTAATCTCATCCGTCGATCCTGCGAGTCTCCAAATACAGGGCCAGGATTTGTAACACAGATTATTTATCTATTTATATATTTATATGTAAACGTGGCCAGGAAATTAAATCTCTTCTTATCCCCCCATCCCTTCGCTTCGGCCTTCGCTCCGCCCAAAAACCTCGAGCCAAAGCCCACTCCGTCGCCTTTTCCTCCTCTCTCGATCTTTCAATCCACAATTGCAACTCCGGGAATGCTCCTCCTCCCTGTCTTGTCACCTTTTGCCGCTTACGATGGCGACGCCAATCGCGCCTCCTCTCTGTCTTCGTAACCCAGGCGGGATTCAAACGCGGAGCTCCATGGAGCTCTGGGAAGCTTGCCATCTCTTACCCCTCGTGCGCCGCCGCCGGGTCGACCACTATTCGCGATTTGGTTCCCCGGGAAGGTTGCTCCTACCTTCTCTCTCTCTCACCTGCTTTCTGGGTGATTGTTCCTCAAGTACCTTCTTTTATTATATTGTTCTGTGTTCTGCTTCAGTCGGAGTCAATAATTCCGCCTCCTATTCATTTGACGATTTCTGTGGGACTTACGTTGTGATCGGTTCAAGCATGGTTTTTGTTTCATTTTCAACTAGGTAATTGCTTACATTTGCGACGGTAATTTGTGCTCAGTGAATCCTACTTTGTACCTCATAAATGCGTTTGCTGATGTCTCCTGTTGATAAACAGTAGGAAAATTTTGTTTTTTCTTTATTTATTGAAATTGCATGTTGCACCGAGGAACTTTCTTCTGTATATTCTAGGGGAAAGTATTGCTTTGTTTATGGACAAAAGGGTTTTTCAAAATTGGGTGGCGAATGACTCTCCCTTTTCTTTGATTTTCACCTGTTTTCGGGCTCTGTGGTATCCACCAGCTTTCACCCATTTATTGCAATAGATGGCCCTTCAAGACTCTCAATGCAGACTTGCTAGAAGGTTACTCTCCCTGTGAGGTTTAAGCCTCATTTTTTGTCAATTTCTAAAGCATTTTTTAATAGTTATAACTTACCGTAAACCCTTCATTTGGATCAAATCGTGGATTGATAAATTTCTGCTTGAGTGTCACCTGTATTTCCTGGCTTAAAATTGACTTTTTGTTTATGTCTTGGTTGGCCACAAGCTGCACCTCCAGCCAAATGCTTTTTAGTCATTTTTTTCTCCACAGCTGCCTAGCCTAGTCTAAAAGTGAGCTATATCCAAAAGATAATTTCTTCTTTTAATGTGCTTATTGTTTTCTTTCTTTCTTAATTTCTTTCTGTGTTTCTGGAGCCGATATATTTCATAGTGAGAAGATGTGATTACTCTTTAGTCTTGCAATGTGTTTAGTAAAAACTGAGGATGTGTGCAATTATTGGCACATGGAAATGGGGGACAATGTTGAGTTGTGGTGTATTCATAAGGACTTTATGGATTTGAGTTTGTGAGAGGGTTTATGTCATGGTACCTAAATATTTCCACATTTGGAAAACTGTAAAGTAGGTTTGGTCTTTGGATATAAAACTGAATGGTCTACTTTTAAAAAGTTGGGCCTAACAGTTTGAGCTATGTCAACAGGTTCTGCTCTATACGAATTATTGAGATACTAGGTTACTTTGTTGTTGCCACTAGCATTAAAATCAGTATTAGCACATATGTTCAGAAATCTGCAGTCTCAATAACATTCCCTTTATGAGTTTTCTTGAGATAACTAGGGTATTTGGGACATTTTCCCCTGAAATTTGTCAAGCCTTGATTACATGGAAATTTGTTCAAGTTTCTCATTTCCTGAGAAGAAAATAATGCCCCCCATAAGTGAGAGGTTATGCTACACAGAGATTGCCAAGGAATTATAAATAAAAAAATGCTTACTTTAAAGTGGTTTTGGCCTCTCTGTGTTCACATGAAAACTTTAATTACTAGAATTATGATATCTGAAGGTCTTTTTGTGCCATCACGAGACTCTAGTCTGTAGCCTTGTTGATTTTTGAAGGTATGCAAATTTATATGTACTCATTTTTTACATCTGGATGCACTCTATTTCAAAGTCTGATGCAATTTCCTGTAGAGGTCAAGCATTTCAAGCACTTCATTGTTTTGCAGATATAATTGGCAATGGATGCTACAGCAGAATGATATGAAGGCCATTTTTTGCCATGGAATTTCTTCCCATCTTTCAGGAACATTGATCTCCCCATTGGATGGTATTGGTGTTTTTCTTTAACGTTCTTATGTGGTAAAAAATATACTACAAAATTTACTTTAAGAAACTGTTCTCTAAGCTGTTGCATCAATTTTTATACCTTTCTCTGTCTTGTCAGTAACTTTCACATGCTTCTGCCATGTAATACGAAGCTCTTATGTGTATACATTTTTATTAAATTAGGTCTAGTTCGGGAAACTTTTCTCATTTGTGGCCCAGCTTCTTTCAGTCAGCCCTGAATATCTTGAAAGGCTAATAGCATTTGCCACAATTTCTAATGTCCAATTTGTAGAGCATTGCTTTCTTCTCTTGTAACCTTCTCCTCGATCCTGCAGTTGGTTTTCACTTTTTTGTTGTTGCTAGTTTAGATGACGAAATGTAGACTAGCAAAGTAACAGTAGCCGGAACAGAACGTCAGCTTTCACTACACTTTGATATTCTTTTAATAGTAAAAAATCCTCATGTTCTTTTCATAGTACAAACCCCTCGTGTTCTTTTCATTAGTTATAAAACCAATGATTTTTTTCTTTTTTTTTCATTTGTCTTGACATTTCTTGTATGATATGTTCCAATCTTCATGGCATTATAATGGTCGAGGACTGGTCTCAAATTATAGCTTTTCAAGGCTATGTATCTTTCAGGTGACTCAGCCATAACATGCAAAGGGGTGCAAAAGGTACTTTGGAGTGTCAAAGCAGATATAGAAGATGGCTATTTGTTGTTTTTAACAGGCGATCCTGTTTCCTTAGGCTGTTGGGAGCCAGATATGGCTATTCACTTATCTCGCTGTAGAGGACATGCTCACTTATGGACATCTGAAATAAAGGTAGTCTTATGTGCTCAGAGGCAATATTTATTTTTTTCCTTCTTTCTTTTTATCTTTACTACTTGTTCACCATAAATAACCTTTGCTAATATTTCACTAAGTTAAGTTGAGCATGACGAATTGTGAACTTAAGCAATTGTGATTCCTGGTTGGTGCTTATATTAGATTTTGATTTGTTCTCAACCGATTTACCTTCCTGGACTTTTGATTGTTGTTATTTGCTGTATTATGCATTAATATTGTAGCAATTGATTATGTCTATATGTCTCTTTATCTGAAAAATTATGTCAAAAATGACTTCACTGTGCATGCAAATTAGTGTTGACTTGATTCTTCAACATGAGATTGGAACTGAAATATTAGGTAATACTTTATAAAACTTATGATATATGTTAAGTGTTGACTAATGGGCAATTTGGAAGATTGGACATTAGGTGGGCGCTTCCACTGTTTCGATGTTGTTTATATGCTTCAACTTTAGGATTTAATCTGCTCAGATATGTGAATTTATATTACCATCCAGTGGGTCCTAGTCCATATTTGAGCACATCTCTACTGTTTCTGTTTCTGTCAGAAGTTCCAAGTTAAAAGCAATGGGTTGTGAATCTCAATTTAACTGTCTTCAGGCACCTCCAAACAAATGTCACTATATTTCTATTGTCCAAATTCACCAAGAGCTTCTAAACAAACAGCTAACAGAGACTAATTCTGAAAGTACCTGAGAAGTTGTTTTTGGATATTTCTATTCAAAAGAAAATACCTCCCCCGCCCCGCCCTCAGGCTTTAACACATCGTTGATTTAATGTTTTCATATTTTCTGCTATTTGGTACTAATAATCTATTTGTGGCAGTCATATTTTGACTACTGAAAATATTGAGACATTGTCTAGTGACATCTAGTAAAGCAACCAAGACCGTCGTATTGAATACTTTGTTGAGTTCTTTCAATATGTTTGGAGATTAAGTTCTTGTAAGTTCGAAAGCTACCATGTATCTTTAGGTACCTTGTGGGATTCATTTCAAATACAATTATTTCATAAAAGACAAGAAACAGCCTTTGAGGGACCCTGTTTGGAGACCAGGGCCCGAGTTCTCTCTATCCATACCTTCTCATGGTGGAGAAAATGAAGTGATTGTGGTGAGAGATTGTTGGATGAGGACTAGAATACATGGACCACCAGTTCCCTCATGGGGATCATGGATGCTGGATGTAGACTTTCCTGACAACCACATCATGCATGAAAGTTATCAAGCTTCCTCTGAAGGTAATTTCGCTTGGCGCAACAATTCATTGCTTCAGACTTCTTTCATGGCACTGAACACTTAAATGCTTCCAGTGGATTGACAGGTGAGCTTGAGACATTGAGAATTCTTAATGGTGCTTCTTTGCTAGAAGAACATTCGTCAGATGATTGTATGCCTAATGAAGACTGTAAACTGTTGGATATGGATACCAAAAAGATTTCTGAAGGTTCTGAGGAGAAATTTTCCGAACAAGAACAACCTGTTGAGGAACCATGGCTACTTCGATCTACTCTTCTATCATTTAGTGATTCTGGTGAACTTGGTGAAGCAATCAGTCAAGAAGAACAACAACCAGAAAAAGGACTGGGAAAGTTGCATGAGATAGAAAAAATGTCACCCAAGGATGATCACGAGCTAGTCCACATTGAGGAACCTGCTTCAACAGTAATACTTATAAATTCATCCGTTTGCACCATGCAAAGAATTGCTGTATTGGAAGATGATAAGCTTGTTGAGCTACTATTGGAACCGGTGAAAAATAATGTACAGTGTGATAGTATATATTTAGGTGTGCTCGCAAAGCTTGTTCCCCATATGGGTGGGGCATTTGTAGATATTGGGATATCTCGGCCTTCCTTCATGGACGTTAAGCGGAATAGAGAACCATTTGTGTATCCTCCATTCCATAATGAGATTGCGAGACAGTCTGCTAACAATTCTAATAGGCTTGAACCAAAAGTTAATACTGATAACCATGGGCATGACCAGCCTTCTTATGATGAAGATGATATGTCCGATGAGTTATTAGAGGTAGACCATCTTGATGAACATGAAGTAGCAGATGAACTGGATGTCTCTGATGCTAATGAGATGAACATGAATGATGATATAATTGAGTACAATGGTGTAGTTGATTCCGAAGAAAATAGTGAGGAACATGGGATTCACATTGAAGACGAGTATACGGATGATTTCCTCCCACTAGCAACAGCAAGCTCAAACAGCTCTGGTCTCCCACTTCTAATACGACAGAGCTTGAGGAATTCTGATGTTATTGGTAAGGACAAAAATAAATGGGGTCATGTTCGTGAAGGAACAAAAGTAATTGTGCAAGTGGTTAAAGAGGGACTAGGAACAAAAGGTCCTGCTCTAACTGCATATCCTAATCTAAGGAGCAGATTCTGGGTATGTATGTGGAATAATCTAGTTGTATTTTAGTTTTATTTTGTTATTTATCAATCTCTTTTTGTTTAGCAACATACCAGCAGCTATGTTCCCTTTCCTTTCTTACATGGTAGTGCTGCATAATAACTTGCAATATATTTTTCTTGTGATGCTTGGTTCTCTTACATTTTTTGTACCTCATGATTTCATTCAAAATAGTAATTGCCTTAGGATGCAACTAAAAAATTTGATCCTTGGAGCCACTAACAAATGGTGACAAAGAAAATATTTTACATGCTATAGATCACACTATATGGTTATACTTCACTGCTAATAAACAATAACATGCCTAATTGTTTTTGGTATTATGACCTGTCAAATTGTTCAGTCCATGTTAATATTTGTTCTAGGTTAGGATGGCAAGGCGGCATTACAAAATATAAGTTGGTGTTGCAGAAAATTAAATTATTGAGGTGGGTGTTCAGTGATATTAGAAAAGATTTAATAAAGAATAATTGCGTCCTGGAAGTTATGAGCAGTATTTATTGGGGAGAACCTTCCTCTAATTATGTGGGTAAGGTGAGATGAACTGATTCATAAGATCTGTGCGAGGAAATAAAGTGAAATGAGAGCAAGAAGATAAGATGTGACTGTTTATTTGCTTGTTGCTTTTTGCAGAATTAAATTGCTGATCAGGGCCCATGGACACAATGTGTTTCTTCTTTTTATTATTGTCATATTGTTTAAACTTTAAATCAAAATCTTGCAGTTGTGCCTATGGGATGGCATGCCTACAAAGTACAAAATGGTGCATTGCAGATGTCTTGGAGGACATGTGGCTGCGACATATTGAGCATGCATGTTGACATGTTTGCAAACACTTGAGTGCATAGTTGTTCATCTCTGAAAAGTTTGTTATTCTAAAGCTATAACAGTCAAGGAGTTCTAATCATTAATTTCTAGCCCCAATAATTTATAGTATATTTCCTTGAATATTAATGGTTGCATTTACATTGAAGGGGAAACATATTGATCAGAGATTGCCATATATACTGACATCAATAAATTATAAAAGTAAAACTCCCTAATGACTGCAGTGAAATAGAAATTATTCCAATCATGGTTTAAAATATTAGTTACAGTGCTACTGATCGATATTTACTGGTTTGACCATGGATAACAATGGACTATACACCTTGCTATCACTTGGTATCATCACTTTTTTGATTTTAAGTATATTGGATGATATAGGTTGGCAGGTATTGGTCCAATTAATCATCGAAACTAGTAAGAAACTATCATTAGTTAAATGAGATCACAATCAAGATCAAATTCTAATGCTTCTTTTGCATATTAGTAGCTAAATGTTAGTGAGTGTAATTTTTTAATTTCAATTTCAGTCTTTTTACATACAACCTAATTTATTTACTTGAAAGATGTTATGTCAATGAACATTTAAGGTTATTGATCCTAGAGACAAGTTTCAGAGACAGAGGCAATGTTTGGCTGCATTCATTGATTGCTTTGCTACAGTACATAGCGTCAAGTATAAATGTAAATTGAATTGTTGTGTCTCTAGCAAGAGCTCATTGAACCGCATTTTTTACTTCAGTCTCTATAGGCCAGTTTTAAGTTGCTGAACATGTAAGAAAATCTATGTTTTGTTGACAATACAATTTTCAGTTGTGAGGAAGTTGTCTCTACTTCTTGCAGATATTAATTGCTCGATGTGATAGGATAGGAGTCTCAAAGAAGATCACAGGGGCAGAACGAACTCGCTTAAAAGTTATTGCAAAAACATTGCAACCCCCAGGTTTTGGTTTAACAGTACGAACAGTTGCTGCTGGTCATTCTTTGGATGAACTGAAAAAAGATCTTGATGGTTTAATTTCAACATGGAAAGGCATAATTGAACATGCAAAATCTGCAGCTTTAGCTGCTGAAGAGGGTGTAGAAGGTGCGGTTCCTGTAATGCTGCACAGGGCTATGGGTCAGACCTTGTCTGTTGTTCAAGACTATTTCAATGAGAAGGTTGCCCAATTTTCTGTTATGTGTATGTTTTTTGAAATATTTTCTCGTTCCCTCTCTTTCTCTCTCTAACAGTTCTGTTGACTTTGAATGTTATAATCTCACTTGGTCTACCTGTGACATTAATCTTCAGGTTAAGAGCATGGTTGTCGATTCTCCTCGAACTTATCATGAGGTATAATATTCATTAAAAGTGATCATTGATTTTGATTATGCAAGTTTAATCATTCAGATGTATAAAACTAAAGCTGTTGCCTTAGCGTATATTTGCCTTGCAATACGAGTAGCTATTTGTTTTAGACTGCTGGTTAGTGAATTCTGTGATTTTTCACATGGCTAATTCTCATTCAGTAGATAAAAGTTGTTGAAGTTCAAGAAAAAAATATTGACCAATGTAGAACTAGTTTTTTTTTTTTTTTAATGTCGACTACTAGTCACCAGTGCTTTTGATCTTCAGGTTACCAGCTATCTCCAGGAAATTGCACCAGACTTGTGTAACCGGGTTGAGCTCTATGATAAAAGAATTCCTATTTTTGATGAGTACAACATCGAAGAAGAGATCAATAGCATTCTTAGTAAAAGGTAAGTACAAGCAGTCTAATTTTATCTTTCCAAACAGATTTGACTCTCATGGGTTCTGTAGTTCGCGGACTTGGGATCGGAGATATTTGATCGAAGACAGTAATTGGCTTACTGTATCAGTTGTAAATAGAGTACATGCACAACATTATTTCTGCATGCATCCTTGCGTCTTGATTCGAGTTTTAATATAGGGCATGATCTTGATGCATACTTGCTGTAGTCATTATCTCTTTGGACATAATGTATGCCTTCAAAACTTTTGCTGGGTTCAAAGTTGGTGATTATTTAGCTAAATCATGAATGGAACAAATTTTTAGTATTTTTACAGTAGACTAGAAGTATTGGCTATAGAGTTCTGTGTTTCTAGTTTGCATTTGACTTGTAAATATCTGCTCACTTAACGAAGAATATGATAAAGGCACAGCCTGGTCGTTCTAATATCACGGTGAAGCATTTGAAGGCCTTTTTACCATAGTTTGCAAATTCATATTGGTCTAAGGGCAATAAAATCAGAATTGATTGGTTGTGATAGGTGAGATTGGAATGCGTCAAAAAGATAATTTTTTAAAAAATAAATCATAAAAATATTTGAAAAATAAAAATAACGCGAGAGAAATATAAAGTACCATATTGTTAAAAATTACTTTACCCATATATTTCACGAGTTATCTACTTTTATTAAGTTATGAATTAAAATGCAATAACTAAAAAACTCTTTTAAAATAATTATTACATATTTCGTAGAAAAATAAATAGTAATAATATCATATAGATACTTTTATATAGTAAATTATTATTATACACACCATATGAGAGATCCAAAATTTATCAACCTGCATTGTTTGAAGATGCTAAGTGGAAGTAGGATTAGATAATGCAAAGACCAATGAAGATAAACTTCATTCAAAGGGTGCCCGGAAAATTTGAGAGTAAATGTTGATTCCGTTAATTTCTGCCCCATTAGATTGGTGGATTCTTATGATGCTAATCCGATGATTCTGACGTGGTACCTTTGTTGATTGGACACTGTTCTGTTTGGCTGAAGGAGATATAAATACTTTTGTGGCTGGTTTTCTCCTCTTACAGCATACTTTGGTGGCTTTTTTTTTGTGAGCGCCTGATATAGTTGCACTATAGTTTAATGCTAATGTTCTGCTTTTCTTGTAGGGTCCCTCTGTCTAATGGAGGTTATCTGGTGATTGAACAGACTGAAGCTTTGGTTTCAATCGATGTTAATGGGGGCCAGTGCATGTTAGGAGAAGGGACATCTCAGGAGAAAGCTGTTCTAGACGTCAATCTTGCAGCTGTGAAACAAGTATGTTAAATCCATATCTTTGTCACTACTTAAGGAATCATGTTAAATCATTAATTTGAAAGATTCCTGTGATGCTGAATTCCTGTCCAATCTCACGCTTCAACTATCTATGATTAGTCTTCACCATGACAACGTTGTCTTAACCATGGCAAATGGTTCATTCGTAAAATTGCACTGGATTGGCTGAAAATCAAGAGCGAGTCTCAAGGACTCCCTTTCCTTTTCTTCTTCTTTTGTGTTTGTTTGATGTAAATAATTAACACAATCAAAATACCAACCTTAATTTAAAGCCTGTTCTGCCATGACGGAAGAAGTTGCTAAAACTTAAATCATTTTATTTTGCTGTAGATTGCAAGGGAGCTACGTCTAAGGGATATTGGTGGCATCATTGTGGTCGATTTTATTGATATGGTTGATGAATGTAAGTAAATAACCTTGAGTACCATTTTCTGCAGTCTCTTCTTATTATGTATCATGGTTTTAAAATTGGTGGCTCCCTTTGCGAGCAGAGTGACCATGTTTTAAATCAATAATATATAGCTCTTTGGTTATCGGGGTAAGGCTATATATATTGATCCTCTCCAAACCTCACATTAGTGGGAGCCTCATGAATGATTCGCCGTCAAAAGGTTGTTTAAATAAGCCTCTGATCTAAATAGCAGAATGTAGATCTCTATTAGATATTAACATGGTTTCATTGCTTGAGATTTTAAATTGTAGTTATCAGAACAAACCAGCCAAGCCTTGGGTTAGCAGGTTTCTTGTTGGACTTAGGTAAGCTGGGGACATCTTAAGTTCATTATAAGTACTTAAAATACATTAAAATTGGTAAACTTGTGCTAATAAAAACAAATAAATCATAGTGGGGTTATTGAGATCTTAGGCATTACTGAAGCATTAATCACCTATTGAGGAGTAACAAACAATTAAGGATTACACTATATTATTTTACAAGTTGCACTCTTACATTAATCACTTAGACAATAAAATCAAGTTGTTAAAACTTAGACTGCTGCCGATGCTTAATAAATAAACCAAATTTTCTCTTCCGTATTTAAGAAATTAAGTGTTTCTCAAGAATGATCAAACTTCTTAAAGTAATTATTTATTATTTATCAATAATCCAATCATGGCCTCTGCTAAAGCAGCATTGTAGAAGCAGCAGTGATTAAAAGACTGGAACCTATAAACATGATTATGAAACGAGGCTGGGTCTTGGATGCATCATCTTATCACCTATTGCTTGGTGGTCCCACACCTCTAGACTTATTGTGTATGACCATAAACTATTTCTTGCAGTCATATGTGATGTAGAAGGCATCAGTTATGTGAGAGGACACTTATTCTGGGGATAAATAAACATACAACCCACATAACTTGGCAGTCGGCAAAGAGTATTATTGACAGATCAAAAAGGTACAGTGAGGTGGTCTTGTTCACAGAAGTCAATAAAACAGATGTTTGACATCTCTAAGATGAGGGTGGACGCTGGGGTCACAGTTAATGAGAAGAACAAGACATGGTATTGAGGGGCATTGAGGCTGTTTTGGTAACGTTTCCCTTTGGCCTTGTGAAAGTTGAATCATGGGTTTTTTGGTCTTTTAGTTAATATGATAAAATCAGGTCATTCACATGGTATTGGCCATTTTTAATGGTTTAATGAAAAACTAAGCAAGTTGAATGGTCCAGGCTGGTCTGGAAGTATGATCTGATTCTGGAACCGATTGGAAAGGGGTCTGGTTCATGAATTTGTTAATCACTATTGTTTGGCATAAATACTAAAATATTTATTGTCTTAGATCTAATTCCATACGTATCTCTGTAGAGATTGGTGAAACAAACATGAAGTTCTTTTGGATGCCGATGTTCTAAATTAATTGCTTGACCAAAAGGAGAATGTGTGTGTCCAGAAGATGATAGGGGTAATTATGAGAGAAAAGGGAAAATAATACTATAAACAACTTCTTCCTGGAGAACATAAATCTTTAACCTAACAACAAAGAATGACAATGTATAGAGTGTCCTGACCCTAAAAAATAAATTCTTTTCTGCTTTCTTGCATAAAAAATTCTTTTCTGATTATATAGGTTTGTTCGGCAGTAGGCCCTTGTCCTTTGAAGTCTAAATGGTCTTAGATAGAATCTGAAAGTGAAAGGATGCTCTCGAACAATTTATCTATTATTCATCTTTCAATTTCCAACAAGGGGCTCTTGTATAATTTTACCTCTAAGAATCATTGTAGAACAACGGCCGTTAAAAACTTGTACCTTCTTTATAATGCTCTGGCCTGATGCTTGAACTAAATAGAGAAGGTTGTTGGACAACTGATTAGTAAATTGTGAATTCACTTGCTGTAGATGTTATATAATTTGGATTCTCTTATTACCCGATTCAAGTTTTTTTCTCAACAATAGTGATAAAGCCATCTTAAGGAGGATGCTACTGCTTCTTTAAGCCTTCAATTGAGTCTTTTTATGCTGCCAGGATCTTGTCAATATAATGGGATCTGGTTGCTGACCAATCAGTTCATCGTTGTTCTTTCAAAATTAAACATAGTTATGAACACCACCTTTTTCTGTTTCAGTTTGTTATCAGGCAAATTTCTCGGCCTCAACGTATCTCACCTATCCTTTAAGCTTGTTTTTATCTTCTTATACAAGACTTGACGCCATAAACCAGCAGCCACAAGGCCTAATCTAATAATCGGTACATTTTATATAACTCGTACTTATTTCTTATTAGAAAGTTTGATAAGGTTATATGTAAGAATTATAAAGTTATAAGTGAAAGCTTGACAAGTCAAACATAGGTTGATGAATTTTTTGTTGATGGTAATGGTATTAGATATTTGTTGTTGAGAATGGAAGAAGAGAAAGAAGTAAAAAAACTTACTAGACTAGATGGTGAAGTTTTGAATAGAAAAATATATTTGTTGGTGGTTGATTGTATTAGATATTTGTTATTATGGTATTAGATATTTAATGGAAGAAGAAAAAGACACTAAAAAAAATATACTAGGGCTAGATGGAAAAAGAGGTAGTTTGGAATTTAGATGAGGATAATATTAATATTATTTGGGCTATAATGACCAATAGGATTCAAATCTTAATAAAAGAGATTCTTGGAGAAATTAAAGGTATTCTAGTTCTAAGAGGGTTGATGGTGGCATAAGAAAGCAGGGTTTGCTGTATCGATGCATACTGACCCGATAGGATACTGGTACGCAGACCACCCTCTATCGTGTGGTACTGATCACTTGATCTCGTATCGGGCGATACGGGGTCTGTACCTGACAATAACAATCGCAATCCGACCATTACCTACCTGGGTTTAAAAACCCTTTTATAAGTCTCAAACGGTCAAAATGACTATTTGAAATAGGGCAATCTCAACCCTTGATCGGTAACAGTCGAAATTTGACGTTATCGACTTGTACCGGTCGGTAACGATCAGATTTCAACCGTTACCGATCAAGGGCTGAGATTGCCCTATTTCAAACAATCAATTTGACTGTTTGAGACTATAAAAAAGGGTTTTTAAACCCTTTCCTCCCCCTCTTTCAACTCATTTTATCCTTTAAATCTCCTAAACTCTCTCAAACTCTTTTTTACTCAGGTCTCTCTCTTATTCTCACGTTTTGTTGGTCATACTTCTTCGAGCAATAGTATGATGATCAATCTTACGACACGGAGCAGCAGATTAATAGTGCAATCCATCACCCGTGGAATTCCGTCATTCTTTTTGGTGGTAGAACCAGGTATATCCATCAATTAAGGACTTAATTCATTTGAAACCTAAAGTTTAAGTTGAATAAAAAATTATCTAACAATTCAAATGATTTCTTTGTATATAATTTAATATTAATGAAAGGACGATACAGAATGTAACACAAAGCTACTTCTAAAAGCCCAAAGAAGATATATGGCATTGTTCTTTTCTAATTTGTATTATTTTTGTTAAAATTATATTTATTTCTAACTTAAAAATTTTAATCTAACCTTTTTTCTATTTTTCAGGTAGTTTTGAAGGTTTGTTTAATGACTTTGGGCATACCATCGATACGGCCTTGCGTATCGTCAATATGTCTCGGTATGTACCATACCAAGTAGCGCTCGGTACACTGGTACGGACCAAAATTGTAATTCTTGTGAGAAAGTTCAAAAAGCAATTATTAAAGATTAATAAAATTATAAAAATAAGAAAAAATTTAAGAAAATATATAAAATCTAAAAAAAGAGGTTGAGAGTTGTTAGTATGATAAGATATAAGACTTATGATAATTTTTATAATAGGTACCAAGGATGGGAAAAAGATAGAGAAATAAAGTGCAAGTATATAGGTGATTTAGATGCATTAAAGATGAAAATTAGAAATCCTTATTAATGATAACGAAATTAAGAAAAGGTAGAAAAATATTTTTATAAATTGTTTAATGAATGTTCAATGTTCCACAAATGACTTAGATTCAAAGATAGATCATAATGCTAGATTTAGGAAACATAGATTTGTCGTAAAATTAGAGCTAGTGAGGTAAAAGAAATCCTAAAATGATGAAAATAGATAAGAGTGAGAGACCTAATGGTATCTCTATTAAGGTTTGAAAAAGTTTAAGTGACCAAGGCATAGCTTAGTTAACTAATTTATTTAACAAAATTTTGAGATTTAAAAGATGCCTAATAAATAGAAGAAGAGCGGCTATTTATCAGAATAAGGGTGATATCCAAAATTATTTTAGTTATAGAGGAATTAAAAGCATGAGTCACATTATAAAATTTAAACTATGCCCTAAATAGATATCTGAGGCAGAAATCCCTCTTTCCCACCTGTGAACTATGCCCTAAATAGAAATCCCTCTTTCCACTATGTTTCTGCATGGCGGTGGAGTTCCATCGGCGAATGACTGTAGCGTCTTCCTCCAGCTGTAGCAGTGACATCTTCCTCTAGCAGTAGTGGCAGCAGCAACATCTTCCTCTAGCAGTAGTGGTAGCAACAACGTCTTCCTCCGTCGGTAGCAGCGGCAACGACGTCTTCTTCCCCTCTCTCCCGGTGTATCTCTCTCTTTTTCCTGTGCCCCACCCCCCCTCCCCAATCCCGCTTCCCTCCTCCGTATTCACCACTGCCTTCTTCCTCGTTCACTGCTGCCTTCTTTGCTGTTTGTCAATTTTTATGGTTGTTTCAATTTTTAGATAAATCAAAGTTGATTATTTTTGTCTAAGTTTGTAAGAACAGCTGTCTGCTTTGTTGTTTGTCTAAGTTTGTGAAAACATCAACTGCCTTCTAGGTTAAGTTGACCTGGGAGCTCTCTAGTGGGGCTTGAGCAGCCCTTTTATATTAATTAACAACAGTTGGTTATTTATATTAATAATGTTATATCATTTTTAAATTACAATATTCGGGAGCATCTCGGTTTGCTCGGGCGAGTGCCTTGGGCATTTTGGGACTGTGGTGCATTTTGGCACATAGCGCTTTTGACTACGCTATTATGGATTGAGTGTTGGGTTGAGGTCGAATAGTTAAGAACAAGGTTTTCCATACCGATCTGTACCCCCCATATCGAGCGGTATGTATCAGTCTGCCATGTTATCGGTATGCGGACCGCTCGCTATTGGGCAGTACCGCCAAAATCGACTGTAGGCTGTCGACTGAGGGAGAAAAAGGGAAGAAGAAGAAGAGGAGAAGAGTACCTTGTGCCGTCCTCGCCCGCGCGCCGTCGCCGTCCGCGGGTTGCCTGCGAGCCGTCACTGCCTGCGGGCGATTTTTCTCCCACGCGGGGAGAAAGATCGAGGCGATGTCGCCCCCTTTTTTATCTTTTTTTAATATACTTTAATATTTAATATTATATTATATAATATTATAATATGTTTTAATCTACTGGATAGTATGCACTGTATGTACTGCCCGATACCGGTACCGTATTAGCACCGACAAATTTTGGTATACCGGTACGGACCGATAAGTAAAACCTTGGTTAAGAAACAATATATTAAAAAAGAATGGAGTAGAGAGCATGAACAGGAGAAGATACTGTATCCGAAGTAGAGAGAAGATACGGGATTAGGAACCCATGTGTCACGCAAGAAAACATAAACGGGAAGAGAAGACACTGGATCAAGATGAGCATGTTAAGGTCGATGTGTGGAGTTATTAGAAAAGATAAGAAAATATTCTAATATTAATTATAAATAATAAGACATGTGCTCAGAAACATATAGATATGTTTATTAGAATTGGTGAAATAGTTACTATTTAGCGACATGAGGATAGGTAGAGGGAGAGTTAAAAAGATTCTAATAGTCATTATAAACAATAATTAAATTTTTTTAAAGATATGGCTCTTTGTATCTCTCAATGATAACAAAAGATTCATGTACCCGATCCTAAATAGTTGGAAGTTATGAATTTGCTATTGTTTTTGTTGCATCATAATTTCACCTTTCTTTTTTTTCATACACTATAGTTCCTTGTCTCTTTTCATTTTGATGTTTTAGCTTCACAATATTTCTTGCATATAATTACCGGAAAATTTGAGTACTTTGTGCCAGTATAATAGAGTACACTAGAATATTTGAATCAGATGTTTTTGTTCAAACATAACCTGTTTTTGTAATAGAACTCCCATTGCTTTGTGACTGAGGGTTTTTATTTCATTTGATTGATTCATTTTGTTCTCCCGTTTCATGTATTTTCAGAAGTTTTGTTTGGCTATCCACTCGCATAGTAGTTGATTTTTTTTGCATTAATGCTTTTTGAGATTGAAAAAATTGTTTCTCTTATATGTGTTTTTGTAAAACTCTTGTTATGTGTTTATTTACTTTCTTTCCAGCAAATAGAAGGCTAGTCTATGAAGAAATGAAGAAGGCAGTTGAAAGGGATCGGTCAACAGTGAGAGTTTCTGAGCTTTCTAAGCTTGGATTGATGGAAATCACCAGGAAGAGGGTATGCATTGAGGAGACAAACTGACAATATTCCCTGATGAACCACATTAATTGAGAAATGATGGTTTCATAAGTATAAACTTGTTAAGTAGAATTACAACCAAAAACATGCAGAATTACATATAATCTTTTGTAACAAGATGTAAAGCAAGCTTTTTTTTTTTATGCGAACTCTCAAATGATAGATAATTTATGCGACCCAGGATTTCACTAATAATATTGATGAAATTTACTTTTTTATTAATTATGGTAACTGAATTGTATATCCAGTACTTCTCTTTGATTAGCTAAACATTGTATAATTTATATCTATGAGTTGGACTCTATATTGTGTAGAATTAATTAGAATAAAGTATTATAGCTAAACATTCTATATCCAGTGCTGTAGATCCTTAATGGTTTTATTTCTTTACATTTGTATAGTTATTAGCCATATGAGTCAACAAAAGGTGGTTTTGAAACAGAGGCAACAGCAGTTGTAAATTGTGACGGTGGCTAGATTGTTGGTAATAATTTCTGTACAACTTGGATTTCACCGGGAAAGACGAATTAATTAATGCATGTTGCAGGTCCGCCCGAGTGTGACATTCATGATCAGTGAACCATGCACTTGCTGTCATGCTACTGGTCGCGTGGAAGCTTTGGAAACATCATTCTCAAAGATTGAACACGAAATATGCCGCTTGCTTGTAAGATAAATCTTTTCATTTCTGTCTGATGTTCTGATGCTTTAACTTCTTGTGCTTCCTTAAGAAATGAAGGATAAAGGTTTTGTGTAGATTCCTTATGCCTAAAGGCAAAAAACCCAGAAAGAGGATTCCTTCCCAACATCATCCACTTCCATTGTCCTATATTTACTGTTTAGATGTGCTATGTGGTTGAACTATATCATCATATATAATTGTTTTCAAGTATGAGGCGCTTGCTATCTTTGATTTGTTCCTTAAAAACAAACTACTCTCTCTTGCTATCTTTGATTTTCAAGTATGACTTTCTCCATGTACCAACACGGCCACGAAGTTCATCTTCTTTCTTGCAGTCTTTTTTGTTATTTAATATGTAAAAATCTTTATTCTTTGTGGTCCTCATCTTTCTTTGATGTTTCAGGCTGTCTCTAACCAGAAGCCAGACCCTGAAAACGTGAAGTCCTGGCCACGTTTTGTGCTAAGGGTGGACCGTTACATGTGCAACTACTTAACATCAGGAAAGCGGACAAAGCTTGCAGTCTTAAGCAGTTGTCTCAAAGTGTGGATCTTAATGAAGGTATACAATGACACTGTTCTTTCATCCAAGTCAAGATTTATGGTTATGCAGAAATCTTAGTTTTTCTCTAGTAACCAATGGCTGTTGAGTCACTCGTAAGCGCTCTTGCTTCTTGGAAGAATGCTAGATAGTTTGTGGAACAAAAGTTTATGTAATCATTGTAGCTGGTGGAAGAACAAGCATGATTAATGAGTTGTAATATCACTTGCAGGTAGCCAGAGGATTTCCTCGAGGAACGTTTGAGGTGAAGCCATTTGCAGATGACAAGGCAAGTGAGGCGAAGCAAGTTGCTATTTCTAGATTGCGGCCTGCAGAAGCTGCGGCTTATATTTCAAGCACGAAGCTCACTCTTTTCCCCGTCAAGAAATGGAAGAGTCCAAAAAAATGAAGGCGCTTTTGACTAGCTGTCTCCTACATCCATCTCCATGAATTAACCATTTGAATCTTTTCTTGTGTAATCTTGGTATTTGAAATCGTGGCATATGGTGCTTCATTCTTCACATTTGATAACATAAAGAGGTCATTTATGTGAGCCTTATGTTGGTTATAGCAATGCAATTTCTCGAACATTACAATGCTCTTTGTTCTTTGTTAACGATAATAAAGGCCGCTTATCTCCCCACGTCTAATAAGCTATCAAAATTTAATTATTTTTAGTCAAAGGTTTAGTTTTTTGAGAGAATTTTTCATAGCTATAGCATGCAATAAGGTCACCAGTAAACCTACACACGGCAATAAGTAAACTTACAAAAAATTATTTTATATTTTGGAGATTTAGATTTATATAAATAGATAACAGAGGATGTTAGTTTGTGTATTTGAAGAAAGATGTTATATCGATGAGATATTAAATATCATGAGTATATTATAAATTTTTTTTTGAAGAAAAGATAGATATAGATAAAATAATCTATGCCTCAAGGATAAAGTTTATCATATATGTTATATTATATATTAGGTCTGATATGACACATGTTTTGTGTGTCATAAGAGAGTATTAGGTAGATTCAGGTCTGAAACACTGGAAGATAGTAAAATGCATCCTTAAGTACTTAAGAATGACTAAAGATATTTTTACTGATATATATAGGAGGTAGCCTCTAGATTGAGAGCTACAAAAACTTGAGTTTCCAGTTCGATGTCGATGCTATCAAGTCAAACTCAAAATATATCCTCACCTTGAATGGAAGAGTAGTAAGAATTCCAAGCAAGATACTACTGCTGACTCGACCACAGAGGTAGAGTATATTGCTGTGGCAGAAGCAGCAAAGAAGGAGGTCTGGATGAAAAAGTTTATCACGAATTGAGAGTTGTACTGAGCAATAAGGAGCTTATTCCCATATATTACGACAACAATGGGGTAATTGCTTAAGCAAAGAAACTTAGGTCTCATTATAAGTCCAAGCACATTTTGAGGAGGTTCCACCTAATCAGAGAGATCAGAGCTCGTAAAGATGTAACAATGGAAAGAGTTACATCCGAAGATAACATTGCAGATCCACTTACGAAGCCGTTGTTTCAGATTGTCTTTGAGCGTCACAGGGTTCTGATGGGGATTAGACTCGTAAGTGATTGGTTTTAGGTCAAGTTTGAGATTGCTGGTTACAGGTGCCATGCAAGCCAATCATGTGAGTGATGACACGTGTGACACGCTGCATAATCTTTATGCATAATTATTATTATTGATATTCTTTTACATTATATATTATCTGCTATATATATTATGATGTCCTTGGATCTGTGCAATGAAAATCGGTTCATAATGAGATCATGATAATGAGACTAATTTACCTTGAAATGTAGACCCTAAATAATATTCATCATAAGTTACTTGAGAGGGACATCGAGATAACCGGACAGATCGATATACTGTATACCCATTTATATGATTGAAGCAGTTGATCTCATAGCCACTCGTGTGGGGACACTAAGGGTACAATATATGTGCTTATTGAAGAATGAGTTCATTGATTGATTCGCTTACAAAATATTGGATGGTTAGTGATACATAATATCAGATAACGATTCTGTAGTCTCAGTTGTGTATCAGGTCCTTAGACTTGAGACATCAAGGATACGTTATTTAAGTACTCCTTATTTGACACCAGACTTACATGTCTAGAAGTTTTAAATATGGTACAACCCGTTATCAGGATTGGTAGTCGACCTTACGAAATTGAGTGTCATTAGAGGATCGTCCACTCTCGATACCACGAGAGGAATATCCCATATGTTTTTGCTTAGGCAAATCCCTGGCCAGGTCGTTCAGATTGAGAGAGAAGGACTTCTCCGATAGAAGCCGATTAGAGCAAGACTCAGATGGATTCTGTATGAGGCTTGACAATACCATACCCAATATACATTTTTTGGGATATTAGATGAATGATGGACTATAGATATACGATAATTAAGGATAGACAAATCCAATGAATTAGATCCCCTTGTACCGTCTGGGGACTATGGCGTAGTGGCCTAGTACGTCCATAGTCGATGAGTTAAGTGAATTGTTATGAGATAATAATTTAATGAGTCAGAAGGAGTTCTGATCTATGTAATTCATGGTCAGCTCAGTATTGGGCCTAGAGGGTCACACACATATGGTGGATGTTACGACGAGTACAGGTTTAGATATGAGATACCTATTATAGTGGTGGATGCTTCTAGTGGTTGCCCCTCATATTCTCCTTAGCCTCCTCTTCTCCTTCGGTGACATATCATGTGTTTATACGTGGAGAGGAAGATCACACAGCGATATGAGGAGCGTCGTCGTTGCATCCACCGTGTGAATACCACTAGAGAGGAGGACATATGACCTCCTTTATCTACGCATACAGATCTGGGTTTTCAGGGATATATGATCTCCGTAGACAAATATCTAACACACAACACATGAATTTTTTTGATTTTGTAGTTTTTTTGCGCACCAATCATCGCACGATAATTTGGCTAACGTGAGAGACATTTTTGTTTTGTTTTTTTTTTTGCAGCGCATGTGATGCTTTTGATAAAGATTTCCCAACAAGGCCTTCTACATACCCAAAAGAGGGAGCAGAAGGGCATTGCCTCTTCAACTCCCTAGATTCACACCTTCTAGATTACTATAGAGCAAGAGTCAGGAACAAGTGGGAAAGAGTTAGAAAAATGAAAAATATTGATGATAGACCAGATGGGGCCGGAGGTGGAGTGGCCTCCATCGAATGGACCTACTCCTCACGCTTCGCGGCCCCATACAAGAACCCTCGTATCTTCTCTAGGACTTCAACTTCACTCGCAAACAAAGGGGGCAGAACATTGTCGATGGTGTGTATAGTCCACACCATTGGGAAGCCATAGTCTTGGCTTCCGCCGACAATAAAGAAGCAGCTCCTCCACCCCTTGCTATAGGGGGGCGCTCCACTTACCTTAAACCTCATTAGGGGGGGGGGGGGGGGGGGGACAAGTAGTAATTGCTCGGCCCATGGCTTAGCCGAAAGTATGAGCAGAAAAGATCGCAAGACGGTGCCACCCCCGCATCATCGTACGCCCTAAGGAAGACCCTCAAGAAGCGTTAAGAATTTGACACCATAGGAAGGTTAAATCCGCCAATATCTCATATAGGAAGCCACCACAAGGGGAAGAGGAAGGCGCAACCCCGCCTCCATGGCATGGCATCTATTGAGAGGCAGAACCCCCTAGAGAGTCGGTGAAAAGGGCAAACCTCGCCCCTAGGAATGGAAAGGACAAACTCCGACGGAGCTTGGAAGCAGCTACATACTTCCTTTAGCTACCACAAGGTCATCACAAAACTACAATCGTGGGCCTCATTCATTTGCACTAGGTCTCGCGAGACCGTGGGAGCCTCATAAGGTTCACTCCCCGTGGACGAGGAGCTCATTTGAACCACCTTCCAAGAGGTGGTGGTTAACTTTTTAGCACTCCACCGACACCGTGAAAGCGGGTGAAAGACAATTAAAAGGTCATCGCTGAAGAGGATGACCCCATAAGAGAAGGCAAAATCTTGCCGGAGAAGAAAGACATCTTAGTTCACATGGAAGTATCTGACAGCCAACAACAGGAACAACGATGGAGGAAGAAGAGTAAGAGAATGCCAAATAAAAGCAACTCCCTGCCTAGTAGGCGTTAGTTTGTTGTAACGGTACACCTAGGGATCACACAAGCAATGATGGCGAAGATCAAATCGCCTAGCTAGTGCAACTGCAGAAGCACCAATAAATTGAAAAGGGAAGCTTTGATCCCAAGGTGGATCAAGCCCATGGAAGAGGTCCCCACAGAAAGGTTATAAGCTATCATGATAAGGTAACACATCATATCCCAAGCGAAATGTCTTGCAATAGCTAGGAACCACCCTTGACGTAGACGAACCCGACCCTAGGTAGATCCAATCTTAATGCAGTTGAGCCAAACTTCTGGACGAGTTTAGGCCCTTGCTTCAATGCGACTGAGTCCGACCTAGGACAATACCGGTCCACTACCTTGATATGCTCAAGCTCAGCCTCGAGGCTTGCACTTAGGCCGAGCTTACATGCTCCTTGGCCGTGCACTCGGCATGAACTCGAGGTCACACCTCGGATGAGTGAAGTTAAAAAGGACTCGCTCCCTAGCCATGCACCTCAATGTGAAGCCCCGAGAGTTGCACCTAGGCTAAGCCTACATGCTCCCTAGCCGTGCACCTCGACGAGAAGCCCTGAGGGTTACACTAGGCCGAGCTGACCCTCTTCCTAGCCATGCACCTCGGTCAAGTCTACATACTTCAAACCGCGCACCTCAACGAGAAGACCCAAGGCCTGCACCTCGGCCGAGTCTATGGCATACAGGTCCTAGGCCAGACTGGTGCACTCCTATCATTAACTAGTGGGTTTCCATTAGGGCATATACCCTACAATAGAGAACACATCCGAGCCATACGAGCGCACCCTCTGAAAAAAGGCTTCGAAGGATGCCCTTCTTAGGGGGGTGGGAAATGATAGGAATGATTTTGTCTCATGCCAGCTCATTCATCACAGAGGCTAACACCTAAGCAGGGTTGTAAGTCATTGGCCCCGAAATGGTGCTGCGGTTGATGATCAACAATAACCGCCTTACCTTATCAAAGATCAAAGACCGATGATCAGATATGGTTAACCTGATCTTATCTCGAGCCAACCATTAGGTGAGCCTAGGGATTAGGTATAAAAGGGGATCCATCAACTCACGCTAAGGGGAGAAACCTTCTCTACTTACTAACCCAGTCATACAGCTTGCATTGTTGTCTTCTCACCTCCACTAACTTAAGCATTGGAGGGGTTGCGTCGGGCAACCCCCGATGCCGGCCTGTCATGCAGGATCGATGGACGACTAGCCCTCGAAGGAAAAATCATACAATTAGGAGGATCCCACTTCGCCTACCCAACCACCTTGAACTGGGTCCTCACCAATATAACGACTTTCGGTTGAGCCACCTATACGATCTCACCCCACTAAGTCTCCCATGTCATGTAGGAAGTGACACCTGGATGAGCCTGCACTCTTAGCAATGGACCAATCGTGTCGACTCAACGGTACTCATGACACTATCATTGGCTAAAAAATATTATAAAGTTTTAGATGAACTATGTATTAAAGTTATTTTATTTCAAAGTCATTGTATAAAGTCTTGATAGATTATGGGTTAAATTTATAATATTTTATTAGATCTAAGGATATCCATATTTTTTCTACGATATGTTTTTAACCACTGTCAACCACAATAACACACTATATTATGGCATTAAAAGTAATAAACCATGGTATGACATTATTTACATCATGTTTTTTAAATAAGTGATATAAAAATATTGTTACAATGTTTTTATGAAGTCTTTACAGTATTTTCAATCATATTCAGAAAATATTATAAATAAAAATAATATAAAGGCTCTATTTCCCTACTTTGATTCGTTCCAGTCTCTACCATCTAATTAATTACAATAGGACATCACTTGTATCATATTTCTAAATGTCTAATAAAAAGATATCATCATAGCATTTTTATATTAACTTTAAAGTATTTTTATTCGTATACAAAGAATACTGTAAGGTTAACATAAAAACAATATAAAGGTTTCATTTTTCTAATTCTTTCATTCATTCCACTCATACCATCTAAATAATTACAAGAGTATATACTTAGCATCATGTTTATTACACTGTTTTTATGTTAACTTTACAATATTTTCATTTGCATTCAAAAGATATTGTAAAACTTTAATCATTCAATATATTCATCTACTAAATAATTTTAAAAAGAAATAACATATTATGAAATTAATGAAAAGGTTGATTAAGCTTACATATTTACAAATGAGACTCTTGGGATTGATAGGGAAAGAAAACTCACAAAATACTGTCAACATAAGTAAAAAAAATAATTTAAACAAGAGAAAACACAAAGAGAGAAAACAAAAGATTTGAGAGAATACGTACCTCAAATAATGCCCTAGTTGAAAGAACATAAAACACCATGATTTAAGAGAGAGGAGGAAAACATATATATATATATATATATATAGATATATATATATATATAAATTTAATTGGTGATCCTAAACTGACTCCAATGGACTGAGCCGTGAGTGGGGAAAAGAGAGATAAATTTTTAGAGGGGTAATTTTGAGATCTTAAAATTAAAAGGATCACCAATTGGAAAAAAAAATAATATAGGGATGATTTTGAGAAATACCTTATGAGTATTTTGTAAAAAAAGAAAAAAAAAATCATCCTATCACTTAAATAACAAATTACTAGTTAAAACGTAGGTTCAAATAGCGAACTCCAAATGGTATATATAATACATCTCCATCGTTCGTTATCATCACGTGAGAAAAACTCACGCACGAGATCGTTTGACTATTTATTATTCTTAGGCTCAGCTGAGCTGTTACCACGGCTGCGACTCGGTGCCCGCAAGCGCATCGTCGCTGTGGAATTCCATCACGAAAAATGCAAATCTCAAAGTAGATCATAGCAACATGAAGGGCTATACAGAAGGCTGTAGTTTTAGTTGAACTGCTCCGAAGAATTAACAGAACTGTCGTCGACTTCAACGAGAGAATGAGGGGTTCCTCTTCTTCCCCTTCTTCTTCCTCTCTCTCTCTCTCTCTACCCCTTGCGCAAAGCTTTTGACGATTAGGGTTTTGCTGCTGCAATTGGTTTGAAACCCTAACCGGAGGTCTCCCTTCCTCAACGATGGACCACGGCGGCGGCGGCGGGAGAGGCGGAGGTTTCCACCGGAGCGAGGCGATCTCCGCCGTGCAGGACGAGGAGCAGTTCTATGGGGAGGACGACGAATTCGACGACCTCTACAGCGACGTCAACGTCGGGGAGGGATTCCACCAGACCTTCCACGGTGGCGACGATGCGAGGGGTTTCCAGGATCGGGACGAGAGACGGAGCGACCTCCCGCCGCCACCGCCACAGGATCCGCCCCAGCAGCCGGTGGTGGTGGAGCCCCCGGAAAGGGTTCAGATACCCGGAATCGCCGGGGAGCCGAAGATCGAGCGGCCTGCTGATAGATCCGGCGGTTTCCCCGACCCAGGGATTACACCAGGGGGCGAGCCGGTAGCTGGGGCTAGACAGCCTGCGCTGCTACCTCCACCGCGGCTTCCGGTGGCGTCGGGTACAGGTAGAGCTGATCTGGGTCAGTCTTCCAGTAGATCTGTCCAGATCCAGGGACATAATGGGAATAATAGCTTCGTCAACGAGGGTTTCCAGAGGCAAGGGGGTGGCTTTGGGAACGAGGGTTTCCAGAGGCAAGGAGGTGGCGGAGGTGGAGCTGTACTTGCAGGTAACTCTAATGGCGTAGCTGATGCAGGTGGCGGCGGCGGAGCCGGAGTTGGTGGCATTACTCTTTTTGTTGGCGAGCTCCATTGGTGGACTACGGATGCAGAGCTTGAGGTAGAGCTCTGCAAATATGGACAGGTGAAAGAAGTGAAATTTTTCGATGAGAGGGCTAGCGGGAAATCAAAAGGATACTGTCAGGTTGATTTCTACGATCCAATGGCTGCAGCAGCCTGCAAAGAGGGTATGAATGGGCACATTTTCAATGGTAGGCCTTGTGTTGTGGCATTAGCTTCACCACACACTGTTCGACGAATGGGTGAGAACCAAGTGAACAAGAACCAGCAGGCATCAGCCCAGTCCCAGCCACCTGCACTTGCTCAGAAGGGTAGAGGGGGTGGTGGGCCTTCAGTTGGTGGACGTGGAGGTGGCGGCGGCGGTGGTGGTGGTGGTGGGAATTGGGGAAGAGGCGGTGGGATGGGAAACAGAGGGCTGATGGGTAATATGAGAAATAGAATGGGTCCAGTTGGTGGAAGGGGTATCATGGGTAATGGTGGAATTGTCGCCCCACCGCCATCTATGTTGCATCCTGGAGCTATGCTTGGTCAAGGCTTCGACCCGACGGGCTATGGAGCAGCAATGGGGAGAATGGGTGCTGGCTTTGGAGGTTTTCCTGCCGGTGCAGGGGCTCCTTTTCCTGGAATGATGCCTTCGTTCCCACCTGTTGTGGCTCCTCATGTTAACCCAGCTTTCTTTGGGCGAGGATTGGCGCCTGGTGGCATTGGGATGTGGTCTGATCCCAACATGGGTGGATGGGGAGGTGAAGAGCAGTCCAGCTATGGAGAGGATGCCGCATCTGATCAGCAGTATGGAGAAGGGAGACATGGGAAGGATAGGATCGTGGAAAGGGACCGCTACAGTGCTCCAGACAGAAAACCTGAAAGGGAGAAAGATATGGGTTCTGGGCAGGACTGGCCAGAGAGAAGATACCGTGATGAGAGGGAAAGGGACACAGGGAGAGATAAAGAAATGGGTCCTGAGAGGGATCGAGAACGGGAGAGGGAAAGGGAGAGGGACAGAGAAAGAGATAGAGAAAGGGAGCGCGAAGTTGATCGAGAACGCGATAGATATCGGGATGACAGAGATAGACGTGGTGATCACTATAGGCACAGGGATCGGGAGCCAGATCGTGATGATGACCGGGACAGAGGGAGATCATCTAGGCCTCGCAGCAAGTCAAGGGAGGTTGAACATTCAAAGAGGCGCCGTCCATCACCTGAATGATTTAGGCCCTTTGCAATGTCCTCAGCGCAGAAAGATGTTATTAAGCTGTTAAGCATATGTTTTAGTATCTGCTCTTTTGACAGGTTAAATATATCTTTTTGGAGAAAGCGAGGGCCCTGCTAAGTGATATGACCAAAGAGGTACGCTGATTTTCATTTCCTCTGTACTCGTACGCATTTTGGTATGTAATCCTTTGGTAACTGATGCACTTCATTGAAAAGACATATCATTAGCTTTTAAATATATATTTTAATAATATTATGATCATCCAATGAGATTATTACTTGTCTTGAGTTGGTTGTTCATCACTCGTTAATTGAGGCTTGGTTTGGTTTCACATAAGGTTTTTGACATAAGCTTGTTGCCCAAGTTTCATTAGAATAATTAGTATTGTTTTGTATGATTGGAAATTATTTCCTTTTTTTTTTAAGATAGAGATATTTGTTTTATTTCTCCATTTGATCGAATCTTCATATCACCATATTTGAAGCATAGCAGGGGGTTGATATGGAGTATGCCTTTATCAAGTCCTAGATTCCTGGGCAATAGTCCAAGCCACAAACTTCACTAAAAGTTGGTTATCCATTTGAGTTATTTAATGTATATAATTTATCGCAAATTTTCTCCTTTTCAAAAATAAAACTATATTGTTCATAATTCTCTTTAGAGGAATAATAAGACACTGAAGAACTTGGAAGTTATTTCTTGTATTGTAGGCATGTTTAACTTAGAGACACTTTGTATATTAGCCAAGCAACGTAGGAGTTGTATATGCTAATGCAGATACATATTCATCATATTCATACAAGAACATATAACTAGTCATGTGTGCAAATATGTGTATTGGTTGGGAATGATAGCTTAGGCTCATTGAGGATTGTTTCAACTGCCTGTGGTAACATTAACTTAACAAACTTATCAGGAAACTTAGTTTTAGACCATCTCTTTGCAGCTATGTTGACTAAAATATCTGTAAGTGTAGTGTGGTCTATGCTATGTTGCTAGATGAATAAGAGTTGAATTTCTTATTATATCAGCTAAGTTTTAATTACATTGGGTACTTTGAAATAGAATGTGAAACCATACTGGTCATTGATCAGACTTCTGCTATAGTTTGGTATGGTGTATCACTGCCATACAAAATATTAAAAAATAAAAAACGAAGAATAATAAGCAAGAACATTTTTTTTTCTCCACCTGCTACACAGTCTGTGTCTTGGAGGGGTTGCCAAAGGGAGGAGAATTGGTAGCTGGTCGGATTTGGTGAGTGGTGGTCGTTGAGGGGTGGTGGAAGAGGAGACGATGAGAGAGTGTTACAACAAAACTGGAGTGTTTTGTAAATTTAATCTTGTGTTTCTTTTTCAACAAGTTTCAATTAGTTGATATGGGCAGTATCAATTGAGTTTAACTGAAACTGAGTGTTCCACAGACTAGTTGGTGCTAACAAAGCTGCAAAGTGCAAGAATCTTTGGTTCTTCATATCCTTTTATTTAGTTACTTATACTAAACCGATATCTTACAGTGTGCATTTGTGATTTTCGTTTATGATTTGAATGGGTTGAGCTATTGTTGACAAATGGTCCTTTGTAGACTTCCGTAGGATATGATATATAGATCTATGGTTATGCCAAGTATCGATTGCAAAAGGTGCTCGGGCACTCGCTTGAGCGCTGGGGCGAGGCGAGGTCAGGCTCGAGCGCCTCGCTTGATGTCCTGGCGGCGTGCTTCAAGGAGGCGCTGCCTGGGCGCTCGCCCGAGCCCAGCCGTCGGGCGCTTCGGGCGAGCGCCCGGGATAAACCATGCAACCGAATCGGGTTTTTAGATCTGGTTCGGTCGCATTCGCGTTAGTTGGTTCAATCGAACCAACTAACGCAGCGATATCAGCTTCCCATCATTTGCTCAACCCTAATCTTACTCGCTAATTGCGATTACGTCGTCGACATTTCTCTCTGTTGCTACTGTTGCTGCCACTGCCGCTGCCTCTCTCCGCTGCTGTCGTTGCCACCGTCGCTGCACTTCGTTGCCGTTGCCACCGTCGCTGCTCGCCGTTGTCGTTGCCGCTGCTCTCAGTAATCAGCTTTCGCTCTCGGTCAGCATCCTCGACTCTACTCTTCTCACGCTTTCCTTACATTGAATCGGCTCAACTCAGACCCAGTGTACTGTTAACAGTATACTGTTAATTTATTATTAACAGTGTACTATCAATAATACTGTTAATATACTATTAACATACTGTTAACAGTGTACTGTTAACTTATTATTAACAGTATACTGTTAATAGTATACTGATAACAATATTTTTTATTTATTAGATTAATAATATTATTATTTTGATTTTAATAATATAAAATCTTTATTTATTTGAAATTATTGTTATAGTTCCAAGATAAATGGCAAGTGTACAGAGCAACTCAATAGATTCTCCAATGACATCAAAGAAGGATCCTGCATGGAAGTACAATTATCTACAGGATCCTAAAGATCCTAATGTAATGACTTTGTAGTTTGTACTTTAGATTTTCTTAATTTAATATCATATTTTTATTTAAATAATCATATTTATTAATTATATTATATTTTTTTTATATTTTAGCATCTCGCTTTGCTCGGGTAAGCGCTTGGGCCTTGGGCGTTTTGGGACCGTGCTGCCTTTTGGTGCCTAGCGCTTTTTAAATCACTGATGCCAAGATCCCTCCTTTTCTTGCCTATAACCAGCTGAGTTGAGTTAGATTGAACCAAGGTCCTTCTCAGGGGTTGCCTAGGATTTAGATCAGACATTTGAAATGAGTTTCTTTAAGGACTAGTCTAAAATTTATCTAGGTTTTAGTGTCTTTCCATACAGGATTTGTTTCCTTGGAGTTTAATCTGGACTATCATGTCCAGTCAGAAAGGATGATTGCCTCACATGGTAGCAAATTAGGTAGGTCTGCAAGAAGGGAATCTCTAAGTGACTGAATGACCTTTAGAAGTGTTTTTGTTTGAATGTTGGTTGATGATGCAACCATTTGAAAGTTGTGTTAGTTGTTTTAGTGAAAGTTCCATCACCAAAATATTCTGTAACTTTTGTATCTGAACAAATATGAGAATTATATAATGCATGCTGTTGCCAAAGATGCTCTAACACAAAGTTTCCATAATGTTAAGGATGGCAATGGGTGGGATATCCATGAATTTCTCTATCTGTTAATGAAGCTGGTTGTACCATAAAAACAGAAAAACAAACTGCCATGTACTGGAACCTGTTCAAGCCTAACTTGATACCTATGCTTTTATTGGTGCTTGTCTTGAACCTGATCAATGTGTATCTGTCTGGTCTAAGCAGGTAGGTGTGGGTACCTGAAAAAACCTGAGATGCTGCCATTTCTAAAAAATCATGCTTCTATAAGGTAGGGTTCCCTTATTATACCATTGGGCATGTTGGGAGAAGTTGTCTCGTGTCCTTTAAGTCTCACCTATGCTTACTTGACTTGATAATTGCTTTCGTCAATCCAATTATTAATTGCATATGTATAGAAATTGGTAAGTTTAGATGCTGCAAATGCATATAAGAAGAGTGGATGCAACACCTAACACATCCTTCTTCGTCTTAGGATTTAAATTAAATCCATTGACTTGTTCGTTAAATCCTTAAATGTTAACCTTGCTTTGTGAACATCAGGCAAGAAATTTATTATATATATATATATATATATATATATGTATATATATGTGTGTATATATATATATTTGTATATATATGTGTATATATATATGTATACACACACACACACATATATATATATATATATGTATATATATATATATATATATATGTATATATATATATTCAAGTTTTCTTATAGACAACTGGTTTGCTGAAATACGTAGTTGACTGTGTGTATTTGGTCTTCCATCTGCAGCTGAAGTTACTTTTATCACCTACTCCTGGGCAATTTCTTCTTGGTGTTGTCACTGACCTTCAAGCATCGAGATTGTGGTTTGCCTCGTTGGTGCATGATGTTTGAATTAAAATTGAACTTCTGGGTGGTAAGTTTTGACATGATATATGGGACTTGGTAGTGTGATTAGTCTGCTGAAAGAACTTCTATTATAGACACTCTGCCAGTGCTTTGCTATATCAGACATGGAACTATTATCATGTTTTTATACGGCTCTTTATAAGGTTTGTCATGGTGTCAAAGGCTGCACATGGTATGGCAGGGCTACTGAAACTGATAGAGGGGCCACACATCGATATTGGTGGTCCTTCAAGAGCATGCCCAACAGCAACTCTGGTCAGCCAGACACCATGGGAATGAGATTTTGGAACTGCCTGTTCTTAATTACTGTTTTCTTTTTCTTTCATTCTTTCTGTAACTGGTTGATAGATAGGGTGATCTCAAAGTGATTTCTTAGATAAGGCAGTTCTTTTTTTGTCCCTGTTGTAGGTACTGATTGATAGATTAGGGTGATGCCCAAGTCATTGCTTAGATATCGCCAGTTGCTTTCTGCCATGACTGTATGGTACATAGGGTGATTCCACAGTCATTGCTTAGAGATGGCAGTTGTCTTTCTCATCTTGTTGTAACTTGTTAATAGATTAGGTGATTTGTAAGTCATTCATTAGATATGTTAATGATTGGAGAAATGTAGAGCTTTCTTCACAATGTAAATTTGGACACATGCCATAGCAATGAAATGCTGAATCTTTTCTGAAATCAGTATCCAGAATCAGTTGTCTACTCAGTGATTGCTGCTATTGGTACAGCATATGATGGTAGTATGTCAGATGGTGTCAATCTTTGATGAATAATATTGGTGTATGTGGTCAAAATTGTAGTAGCCTTTATGCTGTTAGTCAAAAGATGTATCAGGTTGTGTCTGATACCCATCTGTAGCCAGAGTTAAAAGATGTATTATTGAGGTGGGGAATGGATCCGTGGTTGGGTTTTTGTTAGATATGTGGTTTCTAGTAGGTTGTTTTGCCATGGGACCAATACTTGCTGTGCTGTAATCTGGAACAGGGATTTGAATGAAAAATTAAAATGTAGATGGTTGTGGTGAGCTGATCTGATTACTCCTAGAGGTTTTTGTCAGATACATCTTGATGACCAAGGGAGACATGTAATGCTTGTATGTGTTTTGGAATCCTAATCCATACATATAGCAGCATAGCATCTCTTTGTAAAAGGATCCTCGATCATAATGTTGTAGGTATCTCATTTGTATCAATCTCTGTGTTCCATAAGCTTAACTAATGCACGCTTATTTTGATTGTAGGAATTTTATTTTATTTATATATGTATTTGTTTTTGAAGACACTGGTTTTATGCAGAAAGGACATTTGGAGCTGGGGATCTTATTTATGGCCAAGTGACAGTTTAAAGCAAAAGAAGTTATCCATTTTTTTTAATGCCAATAACGTGTGGTATGTTTTGTGCTTTGTGATATTGGTTGGTATTCATGCTTCCATGTGAATTATCGATGGTAGTTTGTAAATCATTTGTTTTATAATAATAATAATAGTAGACTAAAAAAATAAAATTGCATAAGAGAGAAAACAACATTTTTTAATTAACTACTGTATCAATCTAATGGAAATCACAGATTACAACTAGCATTATGATAAAAAATTTAGAAACTATGTATAGCACATCTCAAAATGAAAATTTAAACATAAAAGAACTATCAAAATTATATATAACATGAATAATTATAACATATTTTAATCTAAAAATAAAATTTTAGACATTTAATGGAATAGAAGGAAATTTTAGAAATTATATATTACCTGAATGATTATAACATATTTTAATTTGGTCATGAGGATACTCGAGACATCTTCTCTTTTTTGATTGAATGGTCCTATAAATGGATCTTTACTAAGGTATAACTTTATAAAGATGGCATCGTCTCTTAGCTATAGAGGTTAATAAGAGATGACATAGGTGGTAGAGGTTAATAAGAGATGACATAGGTGGTTAATAAGAGACATGGAATACATCATGGATGTTAACTAAAATCGAGGTAATGCCAATCTATATGCTATAGGTTTAGCATTTTATAAGATCTCAAATGGACTAATGAACCTAGCGACTAACTTCATCCTGTCAAAACTCATAACTCCTCTGAACTCAGATCTCTTTGTCTTCGATTTGTATTAATTTTCTGAAACTTTGGGCCATTAATAATATATAATTTATAATTTAAACATTATCAATATCTCTTTAAATTAATTGACGTCTCTTTCTCCCATAAAGAGCTTCAAATGGGTCATTTGTCTATTAGAGTGGTAGCGATTATTATAATCAAACTCAATTAGGTATAAATGCATAAGTCTAAGGCACAAGCTCTTAAGAGGTATTCAATAGTTTGTATTATTCTCTAAGATTGATCATCAGTTTAGGAGTGAAAAGTTATACTAATTTTTAATTGTGTGCTCAAATATTTTTATAGTCTTTCCCGAAACTTAGAGGTAAACCTTTGATCTCTATTAGAAATAATACTAAGTAGCACTCCATGATATCGAATGATCTTCTTAATGTATAGATTTTATCCAATGGATACTTGTTAAATGGAAGAAAGTGAGCAGATTTAGTAAGTGATAGTGAACGCAATGGTATAAGCATCGCACTACTGATTAAACCAATTGTGGACCACCACTTGAAATCAACACGTACAAAAGAGCTCGTGTGGTCCCCTCACATGGGAAGTCGCATGAGTCATCCATTGGTACATGACAACTAGATCCAACCTCTCAACTTTTCCTCAATCGCACCATCAGTCACCAGCGAGCTATTGCCCTTAGCCATGATATCAAAAGGGGTTGCATGCTTAATTACAAGGAGTATTAAGTTTTGACGACGTGACCAAACTCTTCAAGCACCTAACGTTGATCCCCATCCCTTGTTCGTTTCAAACATACCCCTACCTTGACAAACAACATGCCCCTAGTAGTCCTTACCTGATGTAACCAATAAGAAGACGTTCAGTAGCTGTCGACATAAATGAACTCTTAATTATACAAGAAGCTCAAGGAGGGACGAGCAGTTGACCACCAACAAATTAGGTATAAAAACTAACCCTCAAAACCAGACGAGGGAACATGAAAAAACAAAAACTCTCTAGAGCGCTACTAAACTCTCTTCACTTTCTCTACTGATTTGAGCATCAAAGGAGTTAGGTCGGGAAGTCCATCAACGTTGACCAGTTGAGTAGGATTCCAATGGGCCTAGGGAGCACCTCGGGATGACTATGAACTTCTTTTAGTAGACGAACAATACATCAGAAAGAATCATGGGCTGGTCACTACGAGCTTGCAAAGCCTCACAAGTCCACTTGTTACCTTATTCTCATATGCAGATCGCACCCAAGCGATTCACTTGGGTCTCTAGGGTGGGTCCGCACTTATAAGACTGAACTAGGCTGTGTTAACTCTTTGGTCAACGACACCCAAGCAATAACATTTTGGTGCTAGAAGGAGGGCTTGGATGTTGAAAGAGCACAATGAATGCTCTAGTGAGGAAGCGCCCCTGCTTGCACTTAATGCCTTCAGATATGAAGGACAACCACCTCCCTTCCCACAGGTGGATGCTTCCGCCTCGACACAGACAACAAGATTGAGCGCAGGGCACCTACTCATCCTTGTCGATGCCTTTCTTAGCCTCACTCACCAAGTACAAACATGGATGTAATGATGTAGAACATTGCCCCTCACGTGAGTGATGACATGTGACATACTACACGATCTTTTTGCTTATTATTATCATTGGCAGATTCTCACTTTATGTTGCCTATTGCATATATTGTGATATCCTTGGATATGTGTAGTGAGAATCAGATCATGATGAGATCACGATGATAAGATCGATTCACATTTAAATACATACCATAAATAATTTTGGTTATAGGTTACTCGAGAGAAACATCGAGATGACCAGACATAATGGTGTATTGTATATCCATCGATATGATGGAGGTGGCTGGTCTCATAGCCGCTCATGTGGAGATACGAATGGTACAATACAAGTGCTCATTGGAGAATGAGTTCACTAATTGATCCGCTTATGAAATGTGGATGGTTTATGATACTTAACGTTAGACAACAATTTTATAATCCCAGTTGTGTGTCTGGTACTTAGACTTAAGACACAAATGATGACTTGTTTGAGTACTTATTTCTTTGACACTAGACATATAGGCCTAGAATTTCTAGATCTAGTACAATCAGTTATCGGGATTAGTACCCATCCTTATAAAGACAATTGAGGGTCAATAGAGGATCATCCACTCTCGATATCACGAGAGGCATATCCCGTGTGCTCTCGCTCAGGCAAATCCCTGGCTAAGATTGTTCGGATTGAGAGATAAGTTATTTGGGAGAATCTGATTAGAGCGAAACTCGGATGGATTCCGTATGAGGCCTGACAGTACCATACCCAATATACAGTCCTTGAAATATTAGATGGATGAGGGATTATAAATACATAGTAATTGAGGGCAAACAGATCCAGTGGATTGGATTCTCTTATACCGTCTAAGGACTATGATGTAGTGGCTTAATACGTCCATAGTCGATGGGTCGAGTGAATTATTATAGGATAACAATTCGCTAAGTCAGAAAGAGTTATGGCAAGTGTAACTCATAGTCAGCTCGGTATTAGATCCAGAGAGTCATATATATATGGTGGATGTTGCGATGAGTAGAGGTTCCAATATGAGATATTCGCGGAGTCCCTATTTTATTAGAGATACAATAAGCCCCTATATTATTAAATCATGTAGATGAGATCCAATAAGAGCTAATAAGAGATTCTTAGATAGAGATTCACTAATATAAGAGGCTCGAGTAGTTAGATAGAGATCTAGTACCCAATAGGGTAGGATCCATTAGGGTTAAGTTGATAGGAACCTTTATAAATATGAGGGGGCCAAAGGGTTCATAGGCTAGATCTTAGAGAGGGAGACCTCGTAGTGATCTAAGGAGCGTCATCACCGCATCTATCGTGTGGATACTGCTATAGAGGACATCTAACCTTCTTCATCTACGCTTATGGATCTAGTTTTTTCAAGGATATACGATTTCCCTAGGTAAACCATCTAACATGTAATACACTGATTTTCTCGATTTTATGATTTTTTGCACATCAATCATCGCACGATGTCATAATAAATGTGGATCTTTTTACTTATTATTATCATTGATATATTCTCAATTTATGTTGCCTATTGCATATATTGTGATGTCCTTAGATATGTGTAATGAGAATCATATCGTGATGAGATTATGATAATGAGACTGATTCATCTTTAAACACAAACCCTAAATAATCTCGATCATAGGTTACTTGAGATGGACATCGAGATAACCGGACATACTGGTGTATTGTATACTCATCTATATGATAAAAGCAGCTGGTCTCATAGTCGCTCATGTGAGGACACTAAGGGTATAACATATGTGCACATTAGAGAATGAGTTCACTAATTGATCCATTTATGAAATGTTGGATGATTAATAATACCTGATATCAAATAACAATTCCGTAGTCTCAATTGTGTGTTTGATCCTTAGACTTGAGACACGAAGGATGTCTTATTTGAGTACTCCTTTCTTTGACACCAGACTTATAGGTCTAGAAGTTCTAGATCTAGTATAACTGGTTATCGAGATTGGTATCCAACCTTATGAAGGTAATTGAGTGTTAATAGAGGATCGTATACTCTCAATATCATGAGAGGAATGTCTCGTGTGCTCAAATCCATAGCTAGGATCATTCGGATTGAGAGTGAAGGAGTTTTCTGGGAGATCTGGTTAGAGCGAGACTCGAATGAATTCCTTATGAGGCTTGACAATACCATGTCTAATATATGATCTCTGGGATATTAGATGGATGAGGGGTTATAGATATATGGTAATTGAGGGCAAACAAGTTTAAGAATTAGATCCCCTATACCATATGAAGACTATAACGTAGTGGCCTAGTACATCCATAATCGATATATTGAGTGAACACTAAGTTAGAAGGAGTTCTGACAGGTGCAACTCATGGTCAACTCGGTATTGGGCCTATAAGGTCACACACATATGGTGAATGTTGCAACGAGTAGAGGTTCAAATATAAGATATCTACGGAGCTTCTATTTTATTGGAGATCCAATAAGCCTCTGTATTATTAGATCATATGGATGAGATCTAATAAAAACCAATAAAAGATTATTGGATATAGATCCACTAATATAAGAGGCATGGCTAGTTAGATAGAGATCCAATACCTAATAGGATAGGATCCATTAGGGTTAAGCTACCAGGGACCTCTATAAATAGGAGGGGGCTAAAGGGTTCCTAGGCTAGAGCTTTTGGTGGCTGCCTTGTTAAATCTCAAATTTTGATGATGAAATCAATTGATGGATTTATGATCTAACTTTTGTATTGGAGATAAGTGATGTATGATTAATTATGAGTAGGAAAAGATAAAACAATTAAGGAAGAATATGTCATTATGCTGGAGTGAAGATCGGGCATTGACTAAAAGAATCGGGGGTATGCCGAGGCTTTGGACGATGTGGCAGGAGCTCACTAGGAGTACGCTAGAGGTTTGCTGGGAGTTCACCGACAAGTTGTCGGGTGCTCATCGGGAGTTCATCGGAAGGAGATCAGGAGCATGTCGGGAGCTCGCTGAAAGATCGATTGACATGCCGGACAACAAAAATTAGTGTAATTATGTCATAGTTAGTATCTTGATTAGAGTTAGTTTTACTAACTCAATTAGGGGCCAACCGAGTCCATTTTGGGTTTGATTTGAGCACATTTCGTTGGCCTGAAAGGAGGTCAAAATGAGGTACGACTCCGGTATGAAATAGTACTAAAAGTACTATTTTTGAGTTCCTTGATGATAGTACCATTAGTGGCCAATGATGGTACCGCCCAGGCGACGGTGGTATCGTCGTCGCCTTAAATCTCTAGGCACTTTCGGTAGTAGTATCATCGGTGTTGGCGGTAGTACTGCTCATACTCGAATTTTTCGAAGAATGTTTGATTTTTTGGCTCCAATTTCTGATGTCAATTGAGGTCTATAAATACCTCAAGTATTCTTGCTTAGGATAACAAGAAATTGAATGAAATCTTTGGAAAAAATTTGTAAAAATTGATTGAGAGCTTCCCTTGTGTCTTTCAAGTGTAAAATGAAGAGGTGAAAGATTGTAAAGGTTGTTCTCCTGAACCTGTGAAAAGGAGAAAGGTGTGTAAGGGATAGTTGATCTTCGCCCTTGAAAGAAAATCGTTAGTGGACATCGGTGGGCCTCGATAAAGGAGGACTTAGGAGTGGATATAGGTCAGTTTACCGAACCACTATAAAAATATTATGAGCATCTCTATCTTGTCCGTCTTTAATTTTGATCTTGAACTTAGTTGCTATTAACTAGTTCTAAGAAAAGCTCGAGCTTCTCCTTTCGGTTTCATCTTTAAAATCACTCTGTAGCTTACGCTTTCGATTTTGGTTTTACTTCAAGTGAATTTTTTTGAACTGAGTTTTTATTACTTGCACTAATTCACCACCCCCTCTTAATGCCAACTCAATCCTAACAGTTGGTATTAGAGACGTGTTCACTTAATTAGATGACTTTTCCTGGCATTAACGAAGCTTATTATATCACACGTACTCCTATATTTAATGAGATGAATTATACTTACTAGAAAACTAGGATGAGAATCATTTTGATTTCTATGAATTTTGAGTTATGAAATTTAGTTTAAAATGGCTTTCAGAAGTCTTATAATCCTATAAATGATTGAAATGATTATGTAAGAAAGTTGTTTTCTTTAAATGCCAAAGTTATGAATACTTTATTTTTTGCTTTAGATAAAAATAAATTTAATTAGATTCTACTTGTGATTCTAGTTTTGATATATGTCACACATTAGAAGTCACACACGAAAGGATAAGTAAATAATAAAAATTGAATCACTTAGTACATAATCATGAAAAAACTTACAAAGACGAACATATGAACAATCTTTCAAAGAATATAAACGATTTAACACTAAGAACAACATTCCAAAGAACATGAAGGATATTGAATTGATAACAAAAGAAGAATACCTTCCAAAGAACATGAAGGATATGAAATTGAGAATAAAAGAAAACTCCACGAATGAAACCTCGAGTGATGAGGATTATGACATTGAACTTATGACAAAATAACCTAAAAAATTCATGAAAAGTAACAAAACAAAACAAGATCTTAACAACAAAAATAAAATCAAAGAATACATAATCTATTGCTATGAACTCAATAAGCAGGGGCACTTCGAAGATCAAGAGGACAACTAAAAAGAACTGGCAAACCACGTGCTCATGGTCATCCATGATGAGGTTAGTAACTCACCCGAAGCCTCTTTTACATTTGATGAGTTGCTACATATTTTTTATAAATTATTTGATGAATTTAGAAAGATTAGTAGAAATTATAAAGTACTAAAAAAGGATCATGCATTACTTGTTAGTAAACTTGAATCTTGCTTGCATTTCTTGCTCTAAATGTGAGACACTGAATGCAATTAAAAAAGAAAAATATTATACTACAATAAATCTTAGAAAAATTTAAAATAGGAAACAAATATCTAAATATGATCATTGCAGGTTATGTTCATAGAAAGGTAGGTAGAGCTTTGTGGGTAATACTCAACAAAAACTAACTATCTTTATTAAATGACTCACATTAGATTCTTCACTCGAAAAGAAATATAATTTTTGTAGTAGACTTGGACATTTTATCTATAGATGCTCATTTAGAAGGTATAGTCCACACAAGTTGGTTTGGGTTTCTAAAGGAACCATAAACAACCAAATGTCATTAGTAAAATTAGGAATAGACTTTCATGAGGGACCAAAGTCAAATGGATACATAAACCAAAACATCACTCATTGTAGTTTTGTTACCAAATGAAGGTTAGAAGCATAAAATGGTACCATCATAGTGGATGCTCAAGGCACATAACTTGAGATCTAACACATTTTTCAAGTTTACTAGCCAAAAATAACAAAAATAAGAAAATATTATTTAAATCAAGATAATTGAAACTTGATGATCTTTGTTTCGATTATAATAAATACTTTTAAGATGGTTCATGGTTATACAATTAATCTTGATTATTTTTTTATGATGCATAACTAGAGCATACTTATACAAAAACGAATTAAAACTAAAGAACCTTAGCTATTTTTAATGAGAAGCTATCTATATTGTCTTCATTGAAATTTCCTAAAAAGTGATTTTGATCTTGGATGTGTTTTGATATGATGTTTTTTAAAGAGATGATATATTGGTGTTTACGATTTGAAATGTATTAAATAACCTTCTTGACTCTCAAAAATATTTATTCAATCAAATCTCATTTTATTTGAGTCTAAGTTTTTTATTAATCACTCATCTATGATTCTTCTTGGTATTAACTAAAGTAAATATTTATCCATACACACCATGATATATCACTAGACTTTTGAATATTATTGGCTTATATTTTGAATGATTAGTTTGAATGTTATGTTGATTGAAATGATAGATGGGTTGTATCTTGACTATAGATAGGATTGATAGCTTGAATGTTAGCTTAAAAATTATTGGCATGTATGTAGAATGATTGATTTGAATAGTTGAATGTTAGATGGGTTGTATGTTGACTTAAAATCGGTTGTATATTGAATGCTAGATTATTCTTGAATTAGGACTCAAAATAAAATAAAATAAATAAAAAAATAAAATGAGCATGATAATTGAATGGTAACTCATTGTACTAAATCTAAAGAATTAGACTCACTTAAGAAGAAAAAATTACTGGAATTAAAATAAATTAAAACTTTTGTTTGAAAATATTTTATTATTTTAATGTGTTGTATTAATGATCTTGATCATTTCTTTTAAAATGATACTTGGTTTCCGGTTTTAAACAATAATGCATAGATTTGGCATAAAAAATAAAGCATTCTTGTATAAAATAAATACATAAATTGAAACACAAAAGTGGAATGTATTTTTCTTGAAAATATCTATATACTATCAAGTTTTTAATAAGAGATAAAGTGATAAATCTATGTATACCATTATTTTTTAATCTTTTGAACTGATTTTGATGATTTGAATTTGAAAGAGATATTTTCTTTTTCCAATAGAATCATGAAGTTTCCTTTGATTGCTTGACTTGAGGTATCTCTTATGGGAATCAAATTTTTTAACTTCTATGATTTCTTTCTTTTTCAATTTACTAAAAAGGAGATTTATGATCTTGATAATTATAACTTGAAATTTTAGATATCAAGATCGTTCATTATGATTATTTTATTTTATTAAATAAAATTATCTAAATGAATCATGATTTGTCTTTTGATTTTTTGGAGTTATAACTTGAGATTTTTTTATGGACCATAATCTTGATATCTTGATAATTATAACTTGAGATTTTTATAAATCAAAATCGTTTATTATGATTCTTGTATTTTATTAAAGAAATTATTGAAATAAATGATATATTTTTTTCTTGAGAACTCTCTTATATGAATTAAAATTTTGCTTACAAAATTGATCTTCTAAGATTTACTTTCATCATTTACTTAAGAGGAGATATGAATCATGAATTTTCTCTTGATCTCGAAGCTCATGATTTAAATTTCCTTTGAAGGTCGCTTACTATTTAACCTCCCAAGATTTATTTTTGTCATTCAAATAAAAAAAGATTTATTTTTGAAGATCGCTTATTATTTGACCTCCCAAGATTTATTTTTGAAGATTGCTTACTATTTGACCTCCCAAGATTTATTTCTTTTGGTACTTACTACTTAATCTTTCATACTATATCCTAAATGACATGATTTTTATTATATAATTTCTTTGTATTTATGATTATGATTAGAACATTAATGTAAAATAAAATTGTTCCGTTATATTTTTTTTACTATGACAAAGGGGGAGATTCAATGTAGAATAATTATATATATATATATATATATATATATATATATATATATATATATATATATATATATATATATATATATATATATATATATATGAAAAATCTTCCAAATGCATAAGTTGCTCTCATATTTTTTTGATTTCTTATTTTTATAAAATGAGCTTCTTTTTTAAATTTACATGAGATGATTTTAAATCTTCCAAATGCAAGAGTTTCTATCATATTTTTCTCGGATCTCTCAGCTTTTGAAAATTGAGTTCTCTTTCAAAATGATTTCACATCATTTTTTCCTTTTGAAATTTACAAAAAAAATTATGATTCATGAACTTTTTGTGATGCTTGATTCTCTTTCGAATCCTCCATCTTAATATTGATTCTTGGATTCTTGGATTAATGAGCTCTCTTTTAAATCATCTCTCTTAATATTTGAATCTTGGATTCATGAGCTCTCTTTTGAATCCTCCCTCTTAAGAAAAAGATATTTTGATTCTTGGATTCATGAAATTTTTGTCTACTTGATCCTTGATGTAATGCTTACAAATCAATCCCTCCTCTTGATATTTGATTCTTGGATTTTTGGGGATACTTATCTTTGATCCTTGATTCTTGGACTCTTGGATATACTTGACTCCTCCATTCTTCTTCTTCTTTTATTTTTTTAATAAAGGGAGAGAAATAAATTTGATATGATATTTGTGATTTGACTTCTAATGATAAAAAAATTCCATCCTTCCTCTTCTTCTTATTTTTATAAAGACAAAGAAAAAAACTTGCTAGCTTACTCAATATGTGTTAAACATTTCTCCTTTTTGTTGATAACAAAAGAGGAGAAATGACATGATGGCATATGACATATGTAATTTTTATCATGTATGCTATGCATACAAAAAAAATTAAAAATTCACATATGGGGTAGAAATGATACATTAAATATTTTTCTTTTTTGTTGATGATAAAGGGGGGGAATGGTATATTGATGATGCTAGGTTTGAAATTTTTATCATGTGAAATATATTTTGTTTGAAATTTTTATCATGTGATATCAAAATAATAAATTTTTGCTTTGAAAATTTTATCATGTATCATGCTGATGAATGGTTAAATGGTTAAAAAATTTAATATTTTAGTTTCATGCATGCAATGCTCAAAATAATGTTAACTTATTATTAGTATCATGCATGAAGTAAAGCTAAAATGTCTTAAAATTATGCATATTATGATTTGAAACCATGAGGATGCACAATGTATAAATTGATATGTTACAAATAAGCAAAATGATAGGTGATTGTTTATTTTGAATTTAAGATTATCTTATTTCAAATATGACATATAGATAGGGGGAGTTAAGGTTAACTCTATCATCAATTGATTATTATCATCAATAAGAGAGAGATAATTAAATCTCATATTTTGATGATAAAATCAATTGATGGATTTATGATCTAACCTTTGTGTTGGAAATAAGTGATGCATGATTAACTACAATTGGAAAAAGTAAAAACAATTAAGGAAGAATCAGTCATTGGGCTAGAGTCAAGATCGGGCATTGGGTCGGAAGAATCGGGGGTATACCGAAGCTTCAGACGATGTAGCAGGAGCTTGCCAGGAGTTTATCGATAGGTTAACGCGAGTTCGCCGAAGGTTGCCGGGTGTTCGTCGGGAATTTGCCGGAAGGAGATCGGGAGCTCGCTAAAAGATCAATTGACATACCGAACAATGAAGACTATTGTAATTGTGTTTGTTTTTAAAGTGTCATAGTTAACATCTTGATTAAAGTTAGTTTTACTGACTCAATTAAGGGCCAACCGGGTCCACTTAGGTTTGCTTTAAGATTATGATAGAGCTCATTTTATTGACCTAGAAGGAGGTCAAAATGAGGTATGACTCGGGTACGCAATAGTATTGAAAAGTATTGCTTCGGAGTTTCCCAGGGATAGTATTGCCCAGGCGATGGTGGTATCGATGTCGGCCAGAATCTCTGGACACTTTCGACGGTAGTCCGCCCGTACTCGAATTTTTCGGAAGAAGTTTAATTTTTTTGCTCTAATTTTTGAAGTCAATTAGGGTCTATAAATATCCCGAGTATTCTTACTTAGGACAATAAGAAAGTGAACAACATCTTTGAAAATATTGTGTAAAAATTGATGGAGAGCTTCCCTTGTGTCTTTCAAGTGTAAAGTGAGTTTAAGGGAAGATATGAAAGATTGTAAAGGTTGTTCTGCTGAACCTATCAAAACGAGAAATGTGTGTAAGGGGTAGTTGATCTTCGCCCTTGAAAGAAGATCGTTAGTGGATATCGATGGGCCTTGACAAAAGAAGACTCGGGAGTGAACGTAGGTCAATTTGACCGAACCACTATAAAAATATTGTGAGCATCTCTATCTTATCTTACTTTTATTTTACTCTTGAACTTTGTTGCTATTAACTAGTTCTAAGAAAAGCTCGAGCTTCTCCTTTTGGTTTCATTTTTAAAATCGCTCTCTAACTTATTTGCTCTTTACGAGTTCCAACAAAAGCGCTTTCAATTTCGATTTTACTTCAAGCGAAATTTTTCGAACCAGGTTTTTATCACTTGCACTATTTTACTCAACCTTAATGTCAACTCGATCTTAACATATCCCCTTCTATTCTCCTCAGCCTCCTCTCCTCCTTCAGCAACATATTTTAGAGAGAGAGATCCGTAGCGATCTAAGGAGCGTCGTAATCACATCCACCATGTGGATATCGCTAGAGAGGATGATATCTGACCTCCTTCATCTATGCCTACGAATTCGATTTCTTTAGGGATATATGATATTCCTAGGTAAAACATCAAACATACAACACGTAGATTTTTTTGGTTTTATGATTTTTGACGCACCAATCATCACACGACGATATGATAAACGTGGGAAATCTTTTTTTTTTTTCGCATGTAATGCTTTTGATAAGGTTTTCTTATCAAAACTAACCTAGTACTTGAGCATGGTGAGAGAGTTTGGGTAGGAAAAAGCTACATGTCGATAGAGTCAAAAGAATATGTCACAACATAGAGTTTATGCCTCTTAAGCACTATGTTAGAGTTTTATAATATTTGAGTCACACACATTCAATTACATCAATAAAAGTATAAATAATAAGTATATGGATTTTATAATATCTGAGTCACACACATTCAATTACATCAATAAAAGTATAAATAATACGTATATATTATCCTTACTTCATGATTGAATTTTGATATTTATGTTTCATAAAAATCATAAATGATATTCCAATGTTGTTAGCTGAGCTTGCATACAAATTAATATTTACATTAAGCATAGGATAATAAGCCAAAGTATGTTAGTGAGCTGGTATATGAGATTAAGTTAGGATAATAAGAGTAACCATAATTGACGTAAGAATAATACTAGTTGAATCAAGAATTACATATAATCAAATTTAACTCTTGAACATAAATTTTATATAATATTATTTGAACTTTAGTGGTATATTTTTTATATTATTCTAATGGTGACAGATTGGGCTAACTACGGTACAATAATAGTATGATTTTTTTTGTGACAAGAGAAAACAAGTTTCAAAGTTTGGTAAACAACTTCTTTAGTGATAGAGATATATTACTATCAATATAGATTTAGTATGTAAGGGTTAGGAGATTAGTTTTCACAGAAGCAAAAGCAGTCAGGTAATTGCCGGGAGGCATAAGAGCCATGAGAACGAACCATCACCATCTCGAGTTTTCAACATCAGCTTCATGGAGGAGATGGAGACAACAGCTGAGATGGGACTGCAGCAGCCTCCTGCCATGGTGGGGGCAACCTGTGGCTTTGTGTCCTCGACTCATCATGATGGGTTCTCAGTGTCGAACGAGGCAGCATGAGTTGCACGAGCAGACATCAACACTCCATTGCTGGTCCATCCAAGTTGATCTGCAGCTCAGCTTCCATGGCTTCTGGACCAGTTGTGGTTGGAGATGGTCCAACGCCGACCACGACAAGATCTTTGTCGGATCACATTGCCATGATTGATGCGCTCTTCATTCCATGAATCCGCACAGCAAACACCCATTCCCAATTGAAATCGATGATGAAGCTGTTGTCTTGCTGCTCTGTGAGTTCTTGGTTGTTGTAAGGCCTGTGAAATCAGAAACGCACCATAAAAAAAATATGATCGAATCGATCGAGACTGCAATATTCTAGCAAAAAATCTCAAGTGTCGGTATATGAAAACATGATGAATCGAACAGAAGTGAGCCAGAAGGAGAAGAAGCACAACAGGAATGCAGAATTGATGTTCCATTTTTGATAAAAAATAAACCCCCTTTTTTTTTTTTTTTTTACATCCGAGCTTTCTCGTCTTGTATCAGCTGAGCTTTTGATCCTATATGTCATTACAAATGAAAAGCCAACTCCTAATGTTGAAGAGCATTCACTGTCTCTCTATAATTACTTCCAAAAAGCATAACAGCACCCCTACTTAATGTAACAAGCAGAAGAGGAACGATTGCTCTGGGATCTTCCAAGCAAGTGTGCCTTCTTCCACCTCTTATCCTGGTCTTCTGATCGATGAGTGCTTTTGATTTGATCTTATAGCAGCAAAACCAAGGAAGCACATTGAGATTTTAGGATGGTAGCACAGGAACTTGGCGAGAGTAGTTGTTTTAGATGGTGAAGCCATCAGGTTTAGTATCCATCTCTTGTGCATTTGGAGGAGGAATAGCACCATAGATCATTTGCATGAGGACCTCTTTGTTCCAAGGATTGTGTATCTGTGGAAGGAAAAAGAAACACTAAAGTTAGGTTGCTATGTATATATATATATATATATACACATATGCAATTTGAAGGTGAGAGCAAAAATCCAAGATCCAATTTTGCTGAAGAATCTTTCTCAGCTTTTACTATATTCCAAGCATCATTATCTTGGGACTTCCTTGATTCTATTTTACTACCAAATTGATTAGACCACATATTTCAAATGATCAGTTCCAACTTACAAACTGGAACCTTAAAAACTGAAAAAAAAAAAAAAAAAAAAAAAAAAATTCTTGCATGAAAAGAGGAAAATCTTGAAGTAAGATCGATTCATGGGAATTGGATAAAAGGAAAAGTTTTATAACCTAGTAAACAGCTTTGAGGTCAAAGAAAATGAAATGTTTATGTATAGTCGATCATAAACTACAGAAAACATAGAATTCAATTCAAGAAAAGCAGATTCTGGAACAAATAGATGACACTAAACAATTTTCCTCTATAATCATTCTTAAATTATTTGAACCTCTTTCCCTCTCCTTCAAATTTGTCCCTTTTGGTGTCCTTGATTCAAATACCAACTCTCCTTCACATGTAATAGTCAACATAATCTGATTTATCATCTCAAATCAGGTAGAATTATAGGTCTGATGAGTAGGATTGATTACCTGCAGAGCAGACTCTATATAAACACTTGTTGTTGATAATTGAGAATTCATGTCTCTCCTAAGTGCCTCTGAAGGAGGGTTAATCATGGCAGAGATTCCAGAATGCATCAAACCCTGCTGAGATGGATATGGGTATACCTGAGGATAAATCATCTCCTGCGGCAATCCAGTTGCAGATGTGTAGCCACCACGAGAATGTAGAAGCTGTTTGTGAAAGATCAAATAAACCAAATAGTATCAAACATAAAAAAATGCTTTCGTTATGAAATCCATTCAACTGAAACGACAATTGATTAGCTAAAAATGAAAGAAGAAAAGTTGCCCAACGTTTTTAGCCAGAAGCCCTTCTGTGCTGAATTGGACTTGCGGATTGACAGCAGCAAGCTTCATGGAGAGGAACTTAACAAGAAAATAAATAAATAAATAATTCACTGTATTTTATGATACAGAACAATGGTTAAATTCTAAAAAAGGCAGGTAATTTGCAATTGCAATTCCCATTGAAGCTTACCTCAACCTGACTTTGGAGTGACTGAACATAGTTTATGATCTCATCCAGCATAACTGCTTTCCCTGTGACCTACAGATTAGAGTCTCACATCAGACTCTAGGATTGCAGAAGTCAAAAAAAATTTCACAATTTACAGACGAAATAAAATGCCTCATGAACTTACTTTGCTGCAACCAGGCACTAATTCCTGAAGATACTTCATCCTTTCACTTATCTTTTCCCTTCTTACCTGAATCCATCAATTTCAAATACAAACGTTTTTAAGCTTCCTATAGTATGTCATTAGAGTCAGTCAATTGGAACCTTACTCTTTCTGCAAGACTGTGACTGTTAGTTGCTTGCCCACGCCGTGCTCTAACATGAACATAGTCCCCCTTTGCAGCTTCTGAGCTATCTTTAACCTTCTTTCCACTCTGCTTGGAGCTGTTCTGGTCTACTTTTTGTACACCTTCTTCATTGGTCTCCTTTGTGGTCTCTGAGGATGATGGTGGGCCTCTTCTCACCTCTTCCTTCTCCACATCCTGGCGAAACAGGAATAGAATCAAGTGTTCGATCGGCACAGGAAAGAACAGCATGCATCTCAACCAAAAAAAAACAGAGATGAAATTACCTGAGTGGTCCTCCTCTTCTTAGGATATGAATTCCTAGCTGCATCAGATGAACCAGTGTTCCCTTGCTGACCACCTTTGGTGAAATTGGCTTCACAGGATTCGCAGTCTATCTGATTAGTGATCAGACCTCTGTTGACGGATGCATCGTCAACAGGGATCAAGACACCTTTTTGTACACTTGTGTTCGTTTCAGTAACATCTTTCGTAGCATTAGTGGATGGAATCATTGATTCAGATGGACGAAAGAGGAGGTTCATGCCACTACAATTACCACCACTGAAACATGAGAACCTTGTTGCCCGTTCAACGAAAGCCGTTTCAGCAGGGAAATGAGGCAGTCTTGGGGAAGAAATTCCAGGAACAGTCGATCCTCCGGAGGACACTGCCACTGGTTCTCCAATCGGCACACAATTAGCGGCATGGTGGTTCCAGAGGCCAGGGGTGAAGGTCTCCATTACCGAAGCTGAAGGATATGGAGACGAGGTCACCAAATTCATGAGGCCGGCAGCCATGGAGGGGGTGGAGGTGTTGAAGCGCCAGTGACCAGAGAAGCCAGAACTGTGGTTGCTCGAGTGATTGCCGAGGTTCTTCTCCAGCTCGAACTTGTTATTCTCATTCGTATCCATTCGATGTCTTCAAACCTTCAAGAAGGCAACGAGAATGAATTAGTCGAAGCAATGAAGATTCAGATTAATCCTCCTCCTTCAGATCTGATAACACTCACCCCGATGAATTGATTTCGTTTCCTAGAAAGAGGAACGATTAGCAGCACATCAGAAGAAGGAGGGGAGGAGGAGTGAAAGCCAAAACAGCACACTGATCTCAGAAGCAATTCCTCAAAAGGCACAAAGAGCAGCAGGGCATGCAGGGAAGAAGGCCTCGATTCAGGTATCAATGCTAACAAGGATTCACAGGCCTTGATTCAGATATCAATGCTAATAAGTTCATGTATTGACCGCCAAGATTTCCCTATTACCAGAGAAAGAGAGCTCAGGATAAGGACAGAGAGAAGACAAGGAGTGAAAGGACAACGCAAACAGAGGATTCCCACCTATCAGCAAACCTGGGAGGAAGAAAGATTGCATCGGTGGGGGAGAAAAGGGGCAGAACTCAAGGCATCCTCATCAAAGCCCGCACCTTTCGCCTGCTCGAAGCCCGAAGCCCCACATCTAACAGAAACCACCCCTCCCCACAGCCGATCGATCACACAGTGTAAAGTAGGAACAGCAAAGATGCCGCCCATTAAAGTTTCTTCTCACCTTTAATCATTCTGCTCCCGTCGAAGGGCAGGTTCTGTCGAAAGCATTGTTGGAAATGTGAAAAAGGTTGGATTTTGTTGTTGCTTCCTCCTCCTGCTCGGGTAGAGAGACGAGCACTACGCCGCTACAAACCGACCGGAGAGATACTGCTGCTTGCTGCATTTATATCTATCTCCACCTGAACGCCGCCCGCGAGAGAGATAGATTGAATTCCAATCCTACCCTCGCCGCCGGAATATTCCACAGGAGGTTTTTTACAAATCAATCCTTTTAAAGGTTATTATCATTTTTTAGATAACATATATGTCAACTCCTTATCCATATATCATGTAAAAAAAAAGAACTCTGATTAATCATAAATAACTTTTTTAATTAAATAAATACATAAAAAATTCTTTGAATCAGAATATGTAGTTAGTTTGGAAGGCCCTTTTTGGGCCAATGTACTTTTTTATTATTGTTGTTGTTAATAACGAATAGAAAGAAGCAATAACATATAACATAAACTCTCACTAACCTCTCCTTGAAATAGGGGAAACAAAAAAAAAGTTCTCTCAAAAGGTAATCATTCTTCGACAGTTTCAAATCTCACAAAATAATTACTATCGATGGTACGATCAAAGGCATAGAAAATTTTAAAATAATTTTATTATGAACTATAATTTAACTTAACTAAGAATATGATTTTTTTTTTTTTTTACACCGTCCAATAGCACCAAAATTCATATAACAGATCATAAATAATTTATGTATATATATATATATAAAATAAATTTAGAAGGATAAGTCTCCTTAATTATGCAAACTTTTGTTTACATCATTCCACTGTTAAAGCTTTTATTGATGATTGATGATGGTGAGGAGTGTAGCTTTTGCTTCCTTTTTCACTTCTTCTTCTTCTTCTTCACTGTGGGTTGCACTCATTAAAAACCGGTGGAGCAAAGATGACAACACCCTCGGCTGTGCAGTCTTCATCATCACAGGCTCATCGGGAGGACGGACGGCCGAGCTCGGTGGGTGGACCATATGCGGGTCTCGGAGGACCACCCCCATTAATGGAGGACCATCTGCTTCTTTGGTATTTTGGATCCACAACTTTGATAAGGATGCCATGGTTGAGTCCATATTGCTGGAGTTCATGATGCTGTGTAATGGTTGCAGGGGCCAGTTTCTTATCTCCTTGTCGGAAGAGATAAATGCAACATGATGGACCATAATGCAAGAAATTATTTTTCTAAAAAAAACCCACCCTATCCAACGTGAATCAAACATTCCACCTTTTATCTTATCGTTCTCATATTATTATTATTATTATTATTATTATTATTTAATAGTGGTTGTCGTAAGAAAAACCCAGAATTGACTTGGATAGACCATAGACTGATCTTAAATTTCACATATGAGCGAGCACCTTTGTTCTTTTAAATCCATCTCATCTCGTGAGCTTATTAGCCTCACAAAACAGACAGTGTGGGGGGTGAATGATGATTTGTGTTGATTAGGTTAGCTTCACTTCCTTTACAGCCTTGTTCTTGTTTCCTTTTTTTTTTTTTTTTTTTTACTTTTTACCAGACAAGTATTATAATACCGGTGTTCCCCCTCAGCAATCAACAGTGTTCCCGATGGAGTTCCTACCATCCTTACAATAATAATTTAGCCCATCGTCCTGAGCTCAGTGGACGCACTGCTAACCTCTCTCTCTCTCTCTCTCTCTCTCTCTCTCGTGGAGCCTGCATGTAGGAAAATGGCAGTGTCATTTGCTTGCGAGGCCAAAGACAATGAGCCAAAGGCTAACACTGTGCATGAGCCTGGGTTTGGCATGACACTCAACTCCTTGTTGTGGATGCTACTGTTGAGAGCAGGAAACAATTTCATGTGAATGAATGCTTGGGGAACAGTAAACTCCCATCTCTTCCCCTCCACTTTGTTCACTCATCATTCCAGCAAACCTCTCTTTGTTTTTGTATGCCTCTTTTTGAAACTTAATCATATCGCATCAAGACTACACATCAATATTGACCTTGATGCTTCCATCTTACTTGCTCCTAATTCTATTTTCCTTGTATTTATCTTGATATGACGTAAATAATCGCATTGATCTTGCTCTGATTTGTGATTATTTATCTAGTGAGTGAGATAATCGATTTAAATATTTAATTTGTTGAGTCTAATCCATCCATCCAAAATTACTATACTAAATATAGTATACATACTATACTCATCAAAACGAGTCTATATATACTATGATACTTACTATCTTGTCCATTTAAAAGACTTAATGTTGTTCTTATAAAAAAAATAAATAAAAAATCAATATCCTAGAACCAAATTATTGTGTAATGCACATATGAAGCCTAACATAGCAGTGGTTTCACATTGTCATGCACTCTCTTGCCTCGTTCATAGATAATGTTTTCCTAGATGAGCTAAAACAAGTGATTTATCTTTGATGTAGCATGTGGATTAAGCTCCAAAAATAACTTTAATAAAGTCATGTGTGTGTATTATAAAACAAGGTTCTCTGTGCTCCCCATGAATGAATGGGAGCAGATATGACAGCTTTGACATGCATGAGGGAGGCATGGTTGGTTATGGTTGATACATAATAATTGAAGTATGTTTTTTTTTTTTTTTTTAAATTGATCCCCTATCAAGATCAAGGAGGTTTGATCCCATTGAATTGATCGTTTATCTCCTTTTTCTACGATAGAACCCTAAGGGTTCCTATCATATGGTATTAGAGCTTCTTGGTGTCTCGTTGTTCATCCACTCCATTGTCACCCTTGCAACGATCGTTTTTCTTTGATAGAAACTCTTAGGTTCCTATCATTTTGTATAAGAGCTGCGATCCTCGACATTCCCGTTGTGATTCTACTATAAATCTCCGCTGCAACTTCTCCTCCAAGAGCAGCCTTGCATCCACCTTCAACTGCTACGCCAACAACATCCCATCGCTTTATCTTTTTCTCATCTTGGTGCCGCCTCCTAACGTCAGATCGCAGCATCCAACAACACCGTCATTGTCCTATCATCTCCTCATCTTATGTTGTCGTCACTGTTGTCTCCCAACCTCATATCGCAACCGTCAATAGTACTGTCTCCCTCATTCGTCATCTCAACCACCTTGCTATAGTTTCTTACCATCTTTACTGTAGCAATCATCAGCCTCACCCTCATCAGCCGACGCATATCCCTCACACTGCCTTCAACAGACTGCAGTAGTGATCTGCTCGTTGCCTGCACACTGTTGCTCGTTGCTGCCATCTTACTGCCTTCTTCAAATCAACTGTTTCACATCGCTGCAGCGCTGCCATCACCGTTGCCCCTGTCGCTATTGCTGTCGCCTACGGTCCACGCAGCCGCAACCGTCGTTGCTGCTGCCCAGCCTCTCCTTCAGCCCTCCTCAGCCGTTGTTGCCGCCCTTTGCTTGTGGAAGCTCAGCGCCTTCGTCGTTGCCCTATCCGTCGCCTATAGCCCACGCAGCCACACCATCATCTGCCGCAGTCGTCGCCTTTGTTGCCTTCTTCCTACTCTTTTCCCAATAGAGTTCGTCGCTATCGTGGCCACACCAGCGTTGTCGCGGATCCAGCTTCTGGTATTAGAGTAGCGTCACGCTATTCATCCACTCCACCGCCGCCCCTATACTATAGCAATCGTTTATCTTCGATAGAAACCTTTGGGTTCCTATCACTAATACACCATCAAAACCTTTACAAATAACTTCAATTTTTTTTTTCTTTTACTTTTAATACACTATCAAAACCTTTACAAACTAACTTAAAGGTTTCTTTACTTCCAATATAAGACTAGATTAGCCGTGTGTTATGGTATATTTACCGATAGCATATCCAACCATTTGCGTGGCAAGTTTATTAAGACATTCCCGAATACTGAACTAAAAAAAAAAAATTTTTTTTGATCTATCAGAACAGGTTTTCTTTCTTGGTGTTCTATTTTGGCTTGAAATTTTTTTTTTTGGAGTTCAGCCAAACTTGAACAAACAATCTGCTTCACGCACTTTCCCTCATACAAAAAGGATTCCTTTTGAGACCAAAAGAGTTCCCACTTCTTTTTTCCTCCCCTTTTCTTCTTTCCACCGCTATTCTCCACTCAAAGTTCACCATTGGATGATTCTTTCCTCCAACCACATATTCGTATTACTACTGGATTATTATACTCACCAAATCTCATATTTGTGACATCAACTGAAGCTGACATATAAAGGACAAACCTTGAAATCCCTTAATTAGTTGCATGGTTAAAGTTTGTGAGTTTGAAGGGGAATTTGAACCAGCCTATCATGCTGTAAGCAACATTTAGGATTCAATAGACTTCTGAGAGACTACTGCATCTGTGTGCTTGAAGAGGTACTATCAGATAAATATTTAGCTCAGTGGATTAGCTAGCACAAGGAAGGAATAAGAAGATTCACTTCGAGATCCTGTGACATAAAAGGGAAAGAGAAGCAAACCTTTGTTCTTCTTGCCTGAATGCAATCATCTCAGCTTCAGCTTCCAATCTACAGTACCTTTCTGTGTTCATAAGAACTTGTCCTGTGAAGTGGATGGAAGGAGTAGACTTTGAACTGTAAAGGTGGAAGCATCATAAAGAAGAACCAAATGAGATTTTTGTTGTAGGTAAATGGCACTTCCACCTCTTGTAGGCATCCATCTTATCAACTCTCTTGTGGCTTTGATAGAACAGCTTCTTCAATTCAAACGACAAAGGTTGCAATGCCCATCTGCCACATCCATGAGGAGACTCCTTTGGGGTTCTTATCCTCCTCTTGCATACAACATTCAACTGTTGCCGCAGAAGACGTTCATACTGAAATGATTCTGTATGAAAGAAAATTCAGTTCATGTTTCATCAAAAATAACATTGTAATTTTTGAGTGAAATCCATCCCTAACGTAGACTAATAATTTTTATATGATGACTAAACCCTTCAATTGGAATAATATTAATGAGTAGCATCTTAGATGTTCATGGACAATATATAACACAGAATAATAAATAGGTTTCTTCAATCAAACAGAAGAACGTATTTGTTTCCATTCTCCCGCACCTCCGACGCTTACTGCATCGAAGAGGATACTTGTGGGCTTCAACATGAAATCACGCAGCAATAACAGGACTCCCTCCTAATCCAGTGAGCTCTGTCAACAATGGCTGCTTTGTCAAAGCTTCTTGGCTATTGTAGACTCCCAAGTTATCTGACAGCTTTGCCCAAAGCTGTAAGGATATAGAGAAGAAGGAATTAGAGCTACGCTGTAAGATCTCCCGTCTCTCGCTGACAAGTAATAAACAGGAACTTTAGAGGCGGATGGATGATCATGCCTGCCGATATAAGGAAGAGTCTCCCTGTGTTTTCCTTAATTCCACCACGAACAATTGAGGACCGAGCTCAAACACCTAAGTTTCAGATGACAACCTGCGATGAGAATGCTTGTGCATGGAAAACATTCATGAAGTTTGGTCTACTGGAGAGTGTACCTCAGCAACAGCTGAAAAGGATCTGCTGCTTGACTTGCTCTCGCACTGTTGCATGATCTTTAGCTGCCAAGGACAGGTTATACAGTTTGAAGATGGAGAAAAATGGAGGATCAGAGAAGTCAGTTGATTTGAAGAACTCTGAGATGCCAACCTTGCCATGGCCTCTCTGCACCTGGAATCCCATTCCTGAGACAATGTCCTCGATCTTCTTCAGCAGCTCCTCTGGTTGACAATTTGAGGTGAATCTGATCTTTCTCGCAGAGGCATCCTAAGGTTATCGGATAACGTTAAGAACATGGTTAATTCCAGGATTGCTGTCAATTGGAGGCTCACCTCTTCCTCAAAAAACCCAGACAGATCAAGGCAGGAAGACATTCCGATTAGCTCGAAAGCATTGATATGGGTGTATGCATCTCCATGTCTCTCTGCCTCTGCAACCTTGACCAACCATTCAAGTTCTTCAGTTTCAACGAGCAATCCGTAAATGATGTGGAAATGGAAGCACAAGACATCATCGGCGGTAACGTGGCTCTACCTCTTTGATCGACAAGGCTTCATCATCACTGCTAATATCTTCTTCATCTTCCTCCGGCTTAGCAGGGGCATAATCTTGCTTGAACCATTTGTCTTCTTTGATCTGAGCCATGTTCATCCGGGTATGAGGATTTGGATCAAGAATTCTCCTTATCATGTGACGGGCTCCCGGGGAAAGCCATTTAGGAATCTGGACATCACCTTTTAAGATCTAGTCAACCAAGAAAAGAGATTGTTAAATGCACATTATATGAAAAGAAAGAGATGATTTTGCAGAGGTTTTTTGGGGGTCACCTTTTGATAGAGAACGGCAAGGTTTGTGTCATCAAAGGGAAGACATCCGGTAAGAATGACATACAAGATCACACCACAAGACCAGATGTCTGACATCGCACCATCGTAGCCTTTGTTGGCAATAACCTGAAGATTATGACGAGGAACATCTCTCACCACATCTCCTACCAAAGATTAGATATAAAATGGCTTCCTATTACCTCAGGAGCAACGTAGTTCGGACTCCCACATGTAGTGTGCAGTAAACCATCATGCTGATACACAACAACAGAAGAGAAATCGAAACAAGTTGCAAAACGAGAAGGACGACATTAAGCATTCTTGCAAGCTTGTAAGGTGCATACCCCAAACTGTTGAGGCAAAGCACTGAGGCCGAAGTCTGAGATTTTAGCATTTCCTTGTGTGTCAAGAAGCACATTCTCTGGCTGTAACCACAGCATTGAAAAGAGAAGAAGAAGAAGAAGAAGAAGAAAGCTACAGAGGAATGCAGGTTGACATTATGTCTAGAATACAAAGACTATTGTGTTTGTGTTTACCTTCAGATCTCTATGGAAAACACCCTTTTCATGGCAATAGCTGACAGCATCGATCAGCTGCTGGAAAAGCTTACGCCCTTCGGGGTCTGACAGTCTTCCTTTAGACTCCTTGAGATCATAAGGAACAACAGATGAACAATCTGACACACACTATAATCATGTGTGGTTGGTTATCAACGAAACACTGTTGCTTACTATTCTGTCAAATAGCTCGCCCCCATCGACGTATTCGAGAACCATGTAGATCTTGGTTTTGCTCGCCAGGACCTGCAGACCACAGAAAGTTCATGTGCGTCGAAAAGAAGCCATGGCAAACAATTAACTGTGATATCCATGACTGATAAAGATGACCAGACACATCCAAGAAGAACACGGAAAGCTTATGATCGGATTGAGGCCGAGTCGATGTGATGGAGACTGAGTAGTGTACCATGGGGGGAGGGAGAGAGAGAGAGAGGGCCAGTCGACGCCCGAGATCAGTGGAGGAAGACGAGGAGAAACTGGTGCCACAATGAACACGACAGCACGACTTCGATGCACGAGTCAAGAAGCGGGCCTCGAGACGAGGAGAGTCATGCCGTCGGGATGTGGGCCACGTCGATCGGTGGTGCCTCAAGTCGTAACTTTCGTAGACCGATGGAGCTTGGAAGAGACTTATCTCTTATTTGGGCGGGTCGTGGAAGACCCAGTCAAAGCCAGGAGAGAAGATCCAGGACACGCACACCACAAACGCATCCCCTGACTCTCACGGAACCCAGAACGAGACATGGGGAAGAAGAAGAAGAAGAGAGTGGTGCAGACCTCGTACAATCTGACGACGTTGGGATGCTTGAGTAGCTTCAGCGTGCCAATCTCCCTCTTAATCTGCCACAGAACTCAATGCTCATCTTTAATCATCATCTCGTTATCCTCTAACCTCCAAAAGAGGATCTTAATCTATCATCTAAAAAAGTAGAAATAAGAACAGGAGGAGGGGGACCTGATCGTGGGTGTGGAGGTCGAGGACGCGCTTGCGCTCGAGGACCTTGACGGCGAAGCAGCGGCCGGAGTCGACGTGGCGAGCGAGCTTGACTTTAGCGAAGTTGCCCTCCCCAAGCGTCCGCCCCACCTCGTACTTGCCCACCCGCACCACCTCCCCCTCCCTCTTCATGGATATATGTATAGGTGCACTACCGCCCGCGGCCGGTGGCAAGGGCGACAGTGTTTTGTTGGGGACGGGGGTGCACCGGAAGAGGAGACGAGAAAGCTCTCGTTCGCGTGGAGGCGCTGATCCAATCAACAGGTGGGAGGAGTGAGAGGCGGTGACGCCGGTCGGCTGATATAGAAAGAAGAGTCGATATCATACGAGACGATATGAGTGGCACGCGTGAGGCATACGAATAAACATATCATACGGTCATCACTTCTCCGCCCTCTGGACCGAACACACAATTATTTCCTTTTTCCTGGACACCAAAATGTTGGCCTGTGTGCGTCTCTCTGAGGGGAAGAGAGAGAGAGAGAGAGAGAGAGAGACTCGTGATGTGGTTGGCTGGGAAACACGGACGGACGTGGGTGAGATTGATTGCGTCAGATGACAGGTGGCGGGCGGGAGATTGGCTGCCGCTGCGTCTGATCCGACGAAACACCAAAAGCAAAGTTCCTACTGGCGAAAGTTGTGGGGCCCGTCAAAGCAGAAGGCTGGGAGGCCGCGTCTCCCTGTTTGGTCCACCGGCGGAGACACACGAGCCCAGAGGTAGAAGGTCATGCATGAGTCATCGTGTTGGGCTCCACCTGTCTTTTCGAACACGAGGGTTCACCTGACATGGCCCCGGCAGGATCCAGCGTCTTCGTGGTGCGTTGCGGGTGTGCGGCCCACTAAAAGCCCTGGGTCCCGAGATCATGACGTCGAGGGGAGTTTTCTGGATGGTGCCTGAGCCAACCATTCGTCGATGGCGGTAAACAACGTCGAAGACCTCCCATCTGCACCTCGTGATTCACGCCACACCACTCTGTGTCACCGCTAGATTTCTTCTTCTTCTTCTTCTTCTTCTTCTTCTTCTTCTTCTTTTTTTCCCAAAAACGATCAATAAATCCATTGCTGAAGACAATCTCAAGCTTATATAAGACATATCGGAGTAAGAATCATGGATAAGAACGTCCATCACAGGGGAACAGCAGTGTCCAAGAGACATGCGGTGCCTACAGAAATGATGTGGAGGGGTTCAGGGAACTCGGATATCAAGTGTGGCATTACTGAAACGGAAGGAAAAGGCCAGCATTCTTTGTGGGTGCAAAAGACGAGCTGTCAACAAGACTCTGTTGACCGATTCGATTTAAAATAGTTCATTACAGATTTAACTTTATTAAGGACGCATGTAAATTAGCTGGTACAGTATACAGTAAGCTGCTAGTAGTGCTGTTGATGTTGATGAGAAGCTCATTTTTTACTTCTCTTTTATCACTTTTTCTTCTTGTCCATCTCATTTTTCTTTATCTTATTCTTTATTTTATGTCTCTTTGTCTTCACTTCTCTCCTGAAGCCACATCACGATGTGTTCTACATTCGATTCCGACCTAATCTCGGTAAGGATAGTCGGAAAACTCGACGTATCGATTGGCCGATGACGCAGTTGATGACAGGCGATTGGCCGCGCGACTGACGATGTGCGACGTCGTCAGAGGACCCGAGAATCGCGAAAAGGTCGTGCCTAATGTCGCCCGGCATTATAGCAACAGTAATGACCTTATACGATAACTCGCTCGATCGAAAGTATAAAAATTCCTCAAATAGCCACAGAGAAGGAGGAGAAAAAACTATGAAATACTCACATCGTTAAATCCAACTCAATCCTTGACTTGAGTGTCGGAGAGACTCGACCGAGCATCAATAGTTCGATCAGGGTCTTTGTACAAGAAAACGGAGCCGACTCAAGGTCGAGACCTAACATCCTCCCCCTCATTCGGAAAAGACGAACTTGCGCTCATGAAAAACCTCATCCAGTTGACTCCTCAGTCCACGTTGTGGAACCACCACAACACCTTCGTGTCTTTTTCTTTATTATTGAATCAATAAGACAAAAAAATATCATGTAAGTATATTATTATTTTTATTACTATTCAATCATTTAGTAGTTATTTAGATGAGATAAAATATATAGATAGTTTTCATGAATAGTGTGGTATTTAAATCATATTTCCTTGTTTGATGTTGATTGGTAAATCTCGGAACTTGTAAATGATATTGCATGTTCGAAGGGTTTTCATACTGTATGTACTCTTATGGCAGCCAATGTGTTATAAACTATTTTACTATTATATTTGTTCATAGATTACTGATTTTTTATACACCATCTAGTATGCACTTTTCATCAAATCATCTTCCCTTGTTTGATGTTTATTAGTAAATCTGGAAGCTTGTTAAAGAACATTATATGTGTATCAAGTATTTTTCATGGACACCAATATGTTATAACTCATTTTATAGTTGTATTAGTTCATGATTGTAAAAAAATATCATTTTCTTTTATAATGATCTGAGTATATGGAGGATCTTATTCCCGATTAAATGAAACTGATGGATAAATCACGAGCATCTTGTTTTAATTTTCTCTTACTCTCAAATTTTATCGCTCTCAACTAGTTGATAAAAACTTACAATTAATTTAAGTAAAGTATTTAAATCGAATTCAGCACTTTCACTAATTCACTCCCTCTTAGTGTTAACTTAATCATAATATACAAAAGTTGGGAGAAAATTATAAATTAAGTTTCATATGAATATCTGAAATTGAGAAGGATAAATGAGATTTTGTATTTTTCCCAAACAATTATTATACAATGCTCACCATAAATAAATAAAAAAGTATGAATTCATTACTCAAAAATGTTTGTGGCTTACCTATTATGTTTATGATTGAAATAGCTAAGAGGAATTTATGGAATGATTCCACATCCGTCGTGAAATAGCTAACGTTTTAAAATCAATTTTGACAAATATCGTCAAGGATTAACTTGCCAAGGCAAAAGACAATGATCGATATTACTAAGATGTCTTTCCTCGAACAGTTATAATAGATTTAAAGAAAAAAAAAATTATTTATGTCGATGTTTTGATATTTTAAAAATTTTATGTTCTCGTATTTTGGCAGCTATTGGGGTATAGGAACGGTGAGATTATTATGGAGCTTACACGTATATGAAGACTTATGTTGAGAGTTGTCGGAACAAAGCATCCTCGACGTCCTCACGCCACCTCGGAACTTATCTCCATCACAGCAGTCCTCTCTCTCTCTCTCTCTCTCTCTCTCTCTCTCTCATGTATTTGTCTGTTTGCTTCTTCAGGTTTCGCCTTCTTCCTCTGCTTTCGGCCGTGTGGCTGCTGCTTCATCCCCAGTCCCCGTCGTCATCCCGTCGCCTTGTCCTCATCCCGTCGCCTTGCTGCTCGGGACAGCCACGCACCGCAACCACACGGCTCCATGTGAACTTCACGTGATGTCACACCAGGCACAGAGAGAGAGATATGAACAGCAGTCACCATTCCAATCGATCCCCCTGTGGAAGACGAAACCTCTCCGTGTCTGTACGTATGAAGAAGGAAGATGACAACACACGATCATTATTCCTGGGAGGGAAACGGGAGCAAGTGAAGGGGGGTTGACTGTGCCAAAACGTTGCACGTGGAGGGGGTGGTGGTGCAGCACTTCCACGGTCTTTGTTGGGTCCACGGTTGTTTTCATGCATGGATTCTAAAGATTTTTTTTTTTTTTTCTGTAACTTCTAAAGATTCTATCTTACAACAAAAAATAAAAATAAAAATTCTCCAGGAGTATATCACACATATTCTTCTCTTCTCCATCAACATTGAACCTTAATTATCATATATTTTTTATTCTTTTTTAAGCTCCCTTTTCTGTTAGGGTATCTTCCCCTAAAACATTTTATTTTAGTAATATCAAAATCGTGGTTAAATGGAGATGGAAAGATTAGTTTAAGCCGTCCCTCAATAGACGTCAGTCGCTCACGTGCTCTGCATGCTGTGAGCAGCTGACTCCACTATGTATTCTTATCAGGAGCTGACGGACATACGAGAGACGTGCAGACAAGATAGTGTGTCTTTGTCAGTCGTCTTCCTCCTTTTGGTAGCTCCAGGCACTGTACCGCCATTCCTGTGCTTATAATAGGGAAACAGGAGACCATCTCCTTATCTCTTCTTGTTCCTGGAAACCTGTCGTGTCAGAAGAGCAGGAGCTGCGGATGGTTCTTGGAGTAATACTCTTCCGGCTGAACTGGTAGGTGAGCAAAATAATGGTCTCACTTTGCCAATTGGATCTCTTTCTTTCTGTGGATTCTTGGCGTTCTGTTCTTTCTTTTATATGTTTCCTGACGGAATTTGTGGTCGCTGTGGATGAGCTTCGTGGATTCGATGAACGTTTTAGGTGGTTCTTCAAGGAAGTAGCAGATGCGTGTGGGAAAATTTGGATCTTTCTTCTTCTCCACTAAAAAAGATGGGATCATCGTTGGGTGTGATTGATTGATCTCAGCTGGTTATAGCTTCTCACTGAAGCTCGCGGCGGCGTTCAAGAACAATCCCTCATGCCTCTGTCGGTACTCTACCAGATGAAACTGGTGAGGCAGAAGCAAGAAACCACACAGTCCAAGATGGCAAGTGTCTCCTCTGATCTATTCCGCATGTAAGTACATCATCTCCTTGTTGTCTTCCCTCTTGGGTGGAGTGGTATACTCTGGTAATCCAAGAATTTCCACTGTAGACCTGAGGATGAGTTCGGTGAGCTTGTGTTGGAGAACGGCCAAATCGTGATGCAGAGCCAGTCCAGTAAGCAGAGGAAGAGAGCTCGAGAGAAGGATGGCAAGGCGAGTGGCAGATCAAAGATTACTCGGTTTTGTGAGAAAGATCCTTCGAACGTTGGATCCAATGTTGCTCGTGAGGATGGTTTAGTCCGATGGATCGACGAAGGTCTCGAGAACGATTACGGTGATGAGTTCTTGGGGTTCGGTGCGGGTCCTCCTGCTGCACACAAGCACCGCATGGCGGCAGGTCGAAGCCGCTGCTCAGCTCAACAAGGTAGAACGCCTAGCAATGTAGCACCTACGATAGCAGAGAGCGACGCAGGTGGCAGTGATGCAGCAGCCCAAGGCCATCATTGCAAGGTTATTGCGGTCATGGCGAGTTCCAAGCAGATGCAGCAGCCGAGTGGAACGACGACGACCCTGATGAACTTCTCCCATTTCGCCAGACCTGTAGCACTCGCCAAGGCCTGTCTCCGGAATGGTGGTGGTGGTCGTCGTGGTGGATTGAGAAGCGTAGAGAAGCTCTCCACTCTCTCGAGCAGTAATCCATTCGCCTCAACCCCGATCCAGAGGTCTAACGGCGTCGAGGACGTTCACAGGGCATCAGGGGAGCCATCCTCAAGCATGATGTCTCTTCGAGAAGCCGGCTTGGGTGAACAGCCTACAGCTAGAAAGAATCCTGAAGCAGCTGCTGCTTCGATGTGTTCCGGAAATTTCGCAGGAGCAGGATTGAATCAACGCAAACATGGTGAAAGGACAAAAGAAGGCGAAGGAGAAGAGTCGGAATACAACAGCGAGGTAAGCGAGAGATGAGTCCACGTAAAAAAATTCTCGCTTATTTAGCTTTTTCTTCTTCTTCTTCTTCTAATCGTTGACGCGCTTCTGTGTAGGATCTCCAAGACGAGTGGGTGGGCATCAGGAGACGCAGCAAAACGAAGAGAAGTCGCGTTGCCGAAGTCCACAATCTATCGGAGAAGGTGAGTAGATAAGGCCACAAACAACATGCAATCTCAGCTCCTACTACATCCAGTCTGAGCTGCTGCTCTCCAATCTTTTTGTCCGCAGAGGAGGAGGAACAAGATCAATGAGAAAATGCGTGCACTGCAACAGCTTCTCCCCCACCACGACAAGGTAATTCTCGGCTGCATTATGTCACAGTAATCTACTGAGTTAGAAGACTCAGCTTTGTTTGATTTGAAATCTACCAAGGTGGACAAAGTTTCAGTGCTTGACGAGGCCATCGAGTACCTGAAGACTCTGCAGCTGCAAGTGCAGGTAAAGAAGTCTCCGTCTGTAGGTGTGTGCCTACCAAGTGTTTGTCTTCACACGTCTCCTCACAATTCAACTCTGCTGTGCGACGCAGATGATGTCGATGAGAGGTCGGCTATGTATGCCACCCATGGTGTTACCTCCGCCTGTGATGGCTCATCTCCCGGGCGTCGGGATGAGGGTGTACGACATGAACTGCGCCCCTGGCTTTCCCATGGTCGCAATTCCACGGATTCATGCGCCGCAGTTTCCTTGCGTTCCTGGACTGTTCAGTACATGGGCAGGGATTTCTACGAAGACCAATTCCTTGGCTGCTGCTCCTGCACATGAACACACTGCTTCTAAGATTTCTGCTACTGAGATCAACACTTGATCCAGGGTGATCATCCTCAATCGTGGTAACTATTTCACCCCTATGGAATGGTACTCTAAGCACTTCACCTCTTCCCTTCGTAACACTGCCATGGCGGAAACTTGGCCCTTGTCGTCTGCTGTGAGGCCAACACTGAATCATGTCATGGCATGCCAACAACATTTAGTTGCATCAATGTCAAGATCATCCATTTCGTCATCATCGGTTCTGTCATCATCTCGCTGCGGGATCGTCTATCTCGATCTCATGGGTCCCACTGGCACCTACATGCTCCCGTCGTGTCTCATTGTGTAATTACAACAGTCATATTCACGCAGGTCCGTCAATAAACAAAAAAATCATATGCTCGTAACCTCATATAATAATAATAATCACATATACATACATCACAGCATAGGGTCTACGATCATCCGTCTATATCATACACCATATGTATACATCATCATATAGGACGATTAGATAAATAATAATAGTTAATTAAATTTTTAATTAATTATATTTTTAAATTTTAGGATTATAAAAAAATTTTGATTTGTGAAAGATATTTTTAAAATTTATACAAAAGCACAAACATCGAGATTTATTAAATTCAGAAGGGCAAAATCATATTCTCTAAAAAAACCTTAATTCTCCTTTATTGCCTTCCGACGGGCGATCGTCGTTGCCCCTACACAGGCAACCGCTAGTGCGGTGGCGCCTCTACCACAAGCGACACAACTACGCGTCGTAGGTAGGGGCGATCGCCGCCTCTACCCGTAGGCGGCTTGCACGCAGGTGGCCACCCTTGCGAGTGGTCACCCTTGCTCGCAAGCGACCTGCTCACGGGGTTGTGCCCGTAGGTGACTGCCCTTATAGGTGGCCTGTTCGCAGGTCGTCGCCCTTGCTAGCAACTTGCATGTAAGCGATATGATCGCGTGTAGATAGTTCTTCAAGCGCAGCAAGAACGAGTAGAACAATTCAATGCGATTCAACACAACACATGTAGTTAATAAGCCAATCATCACACGATGAGCCTGACTCTAATACCACTGCTCGGAAATCTTATTAGAAGCATCATATGTGTAACATAAAAATAAAATAAAAAGGTCTCCCACATTAGTCAAATCATCGTGCAAAGATTGGTGTGTAAAAACCTTAAAATCAAAAAATTTACATGTTGTGTGTTAGATGTTTTACTTAAGGAGATTGTATATCCCTGAAAAATCTAAATTCATAAGTATAAATGATGATGTCAGATGTCTACCCCTCTAGCGTTATCCAAACGATGGATGCAGCGATGACACTCCTCATATCGCTACGGGATCTCCCTCTTTATGTGTAGAATGCAAGATCTGTCACTCGAGGAGGAAAGGAGGCTGAGGAGAATAGGAGGGGCAGCCACTAGAACCTATAGTGTATGAACCCTTTAGCCCTTTCCTATTTCTAGGAGTCTCTGTCAACTTAACCCTAATGGATCATACTCTATTATGTATTAAATATCTATCAAACTACCCAAGCCTCTTAGATCAATGGATCTTTATCCAATAATATCTTATTATCTCTTATTGGATTTCATCCATATCTAATAATAAAAGGGGCTTATCCAATAAAACAGGAACTCCGTAGATATCTCTATCTGAACCTCTACTTAAAGCAACATCCACCATAAGTGTGTAACCTTCTAGGCCCAATATCGAGTTGGTCGTGTGTTGCACATATCAGAACTCCTTCTGACTATTGAATTATTATCTCATAACAATTCACTCAACTCATCGACTATGGACGTACTATGTCACTATGTCATAGCCCCTAGACGGTGTAGGGAATCAAATCCATTGGACCTGCCTATTTATAGTTATTGTGTATCTATAGTTCATCATCTATCTAATATCTCAAAGATTGTATATTGGGCATAGTACTGTCAGGCCTTATATGGAATTCATCTAAGTCTCGCTCTATTCGGATTCTCCCAAAGAACTTTCTCAATCTGAATGACCCTGTTCAGAGATTTGTCTGAGCAAGAACACACGGGATATTTCTCTCGTGATACATAGAGTGGACGATCCTTTATCGACACTTAATTATCTTCTTAAGATTGACTACCAATCCTCATAGCCAGTTGTATTATATCTAAAACTTTCAGACCTAAAAGTTGTTAGAACCCCGTAGGATTCTAAGCTTAGGTTGACCTCTGCAGGGGATCAGCCCTCCTTGGAACTCTATAGGGGTTCCTCTCTCCTTAGTAGTTAGTCACAAAGTTGAGAAAAGATGTATTGATTGCTTGAAAAAATAGTGGTAGCTACATGTTTTATATAGGGTCTCAAAACCCTAATTCTTGATAAGACTCATACTTCATGAAGACTCATCCCTAATGGAAGACTTTAACTCCTAATGAAACTCATACTCCAAGTAAACTAAAACTTCAACTCCTAATCGAACTCCTACTCTAAGTGAAACTCTCTCATCTCAAATCCTAGCTGCCTCATCTTAGCCCAAGACGACTTCCCTTTATCAAGGTGGGCGGCCAATTGGGTTGATTACAAGTTTGAGTTGGTTAAATCCAACTCCAACTCCTAACTAGATTCTAATTCAACCGAATCTTAACCCAATTAGGATTTGGACTGATTTATTACAATGGACTCAAATCTCCTCCTAGCCGACCTAATGTCAAGTCTAGACTGGGCAACAAAGCCCAATCTAAGGATTCGACTCAATCGACTAGTAAGAAACACCGAAAAGATGTAGCGGTAGATTTTTACATCTAAAGTTCAGTAGTTTGGATGTAAAAGTTTCAACGGTTTATATCAAGAATTTTTAGGCAGAACCCAAAGGAAATCCGCTGATAAGAAACGCCAAAGTTGTCGTAAAAATACGTAAAAGATTTGGCAGTAAAATAGTGGTAGCAAGATCAAAGATAAGGCAGTGGTATGCGATTGAAATTTGTAACATAACTTTCGTTATTAAGATGGTAACTTAGCGAAGCCAAGTTTGTGCAACGTAGTAGGGTAATACTTTTTCTTAATTTTTTGATTTATAATAACTAAATTATAGCAGCGGTAAGGTAGATTATCATAACCTTATGCAATTTATTATGGGGACTGCAAGGATGATCTGTGGCAGTCGTGATGGCAACAGAGTTGGCGACGATCTTAGCAATTGTGAGAATTACTTGGGCGGTTAGATGAAGATGATGGGTGGTTGTGGAAGGGCAACGAAACACCAAGGAATGCTGCTTTGATACCAAGTATTAGAACCCTTGCGGATTCTAAGCCTGAGGATTAATCTATATATGAGATCGATCTTTTGGAACTCTATAGGGGTTCACTCCTCCAAAACATTCGGCCAAGGGTTTAAAAAAAGAGATTGATCTATTAACAAGAAAGAAGTTGTGGCTACATATGTTTATATAAGGTCTCAAAATCCTAACTCCTAATAGTACTCCTACTTCTAATAGTGATTGATGTCGTTGAACATCAAATACTTCGGGGTAAAGAGTGCTTTGCTAGTGAGGAAGAACGGGCGAGCACTTTTAAAGGAAGTGATGGGCAGCAAAGGGATTAAGAATTCTCGATAAAAAGAGGATTTGTTGGAGGAGCAAAGAGTTGTCGACGATGGAGCAAAGCCTCAATAAATTGCAACTTGAGAGGCTAGACAACGAGGATGCCCCAGTGGGAGAGAGGACGTAGAGGAAGAAGACCTTAAGCCGAATATATGACACGATGTATCGATTCTGAAATCAAAACTAGGGCTCGCATTGGAAAAAGGAGAAGCTATCAAGGAAGAAGAAAAGGTCACAAAGGACAAGGTCAACGTGTTGAAATCTGAAGCGAAAAGAAGGCTCGAGGAAGATGAAGGTACTGTGGATGATAAGGAAGAGGAGGCAATATAAGGAGGCAGCAGAGGTTGATGCCAATTAAAGGTTAAAAATGGTCGCAACAGATGCGGCTGCTGAAGAGCCAAGGGTTGAGAATTCAAATAGAGATGGGGAGGAGGCAGAGGAAGATGAGGTTCTAAGAGAGAATTCGATTGCTAGTAATGAGGCAGTGGAAATGAAGCCGAAGCTAGAGAAGGCAAAGAGATAACCGTGGCATGAGAGGATAAGGAAACAAGAGGGAGGAGTAAGTAAGTTCATAAGGACTTTATGAACTCTATTGATGTGCAAGAACACATCGCCATAAATGGACTCTATTGATGTGCAAGAACACATCGCCATAGATTGACTGCTGCAGTCTTTGGTCTTCCTCCCCACATGAAACCATGAGAACTTCTTCCTCTCCTCGTTGGCTACCAGTAAAGAAAAGCTCATATTTCCTCCACCTACACCTACTCGAAAAGCTTAACAAAAGCCTATGATGATTCCATTCATCTCTCTCTCTCTCTCTCTCTCTCTCTCTCTCTCTCTCTCTCTGGGGATTGCTGTAGGAAACAAAAGAGAAGCCACGGTCCGATGTGTACAGTCTCTGTGTCTGCCATGTGCACGAAGGCAACTTACGCTACTCTCCTCCTTTCTCCCTCTTCACCAGAGAAGCGATGAGAGGGACCGAACCAACGCACACCTTTCCATCCAACCTTTTCATGCTGTCACCATAACAAAGATACGATATCTCCATCCACACAAACATCACAAAATAGAAAGATTGTTGTTGGGATCGAGTTATGTGTTCTTCCCCACCCAATACATACAATCATTGAACTCATCGATCCATTGCATTCAGTCATGGCTCACACGGTGTATATTTGTATGTATTCCTCCTTATTTATGTGTTGGAAGAGACATCACCGTGCGCATGTGTTGCCTCCTTCCTTTCACAGAGAGGCATGGCTGATGCGATCTGACAGCGATAATGACGTCCTCGTCAAGCTCCATAGATCGCCATCGCCGCCATGTTGGTCATCATCATCGTAATCATCATCGTAATCATCATCATCAGCAGCGTGCACTACTCTTGCTGACGAGTGAAAGCCAACGCCAGAGTCGTCGTCGTCGTCGAGCGGTTTCGGTCCCTCGGACGGGCCGTTGAGCTGGGAGGCAAGTAGCCGGTCGAATGCAGCCCAGTCGCCGCTGCCGGTCTCGGCACGGTGGGCGCTGCCCATGTCGACGGCCGCTGACATCCCGTAGCTCGTTTGGTCGTCGCAGGAGTGATCAAGAGGGAAGCTATTTGGGAGTGGCGTGATGGTGGGGCTTCCGGGAGCAGGAAGCTTCATGAACATCTCCTGCAGACCACTAGATGAGGCGATCTCGATCGGCCTCAGGTACTCCATGTTACGACTAGGACTGTTCGTCGTCGTCCATTGGCTTTCTCGCTTGCATGTTCGACCCATGTATTGCAGGATCTGATCCAATGCGTCGTCGTCGTCGTCGCCGCCGCCCGGGTGGTGCAGCAACTGGGTCTTGGCATCGCTGGTTACGGAGGAAGAGTTGTTAGGGCTGTCAATGGCCTTGTGGTGGTTCTTCTTCTTGAACACTCGGCAGACCACCCAGGCGTCTTCTTGGTTTGTCCCTTCTCCCATAGAACTTGAGGCCTGAATGGTAAAGGAAGCATCAGAGAGCATAGAATTGATGGTGTAAGCAACAGGTCTACTCCATACGTACGTTGGAGTGGGAGATGAGGTGGGAGTGGTCATCGAGCCGGTACTCGTGCATGATCCAGTCCGACTTCTGGCCATGCGGGGCTCGGCCTCTGTAGAACACCAGCGTCTTCCTCATGCCGATCCGTGTGACGCTGGAGTAGATCACCTTGTCGCGGCCGGTGGCCTTCCAGAAGCCGGCGGCCGTGGCTCGATTGGTTCGGGTGCCTGTCGGGTACTTCTTGTCCTTGTGGCTGAAGAAGTACCAGTCGTTCTGCGGCGTCGACCCGATCCTGCACTTCTCTGTGTCCCAAGCCATGGAAATGAGAGAAAGCGCACGCTCCAAAGTTAAGGAGGAGAACGCAGCGAGTAACACGAGATGTTACCTTGGATGTCCCACGGCTCCAGCTTATTGAGATCAACGTCTCGGATGACGTCCAGATCGATCTTCTCGGACGTGACCTTCTTCCTCAGGTAGTAGTTGAGGAGCTCCTCCTCGGTGGGATGGAAGCGGAAGCCCGGTGGCACACAAGACTCGGTGTTCACTGAGATGCTCATGTTTCACGGCTCGACGGATATTGAAAGAAGCTCTCAGTCTCCAATGGGGCAAACGAAGCTTATTTATCTCGGCACTGACTCGAGGGAGGGCAGAAGGAGGACAAATGAAAAGGGAATCGCTACATGATTCATTAATATTCTTGGTCTTGGTGTTGTTGTTGCCGGTGGGGTTAGTGCTGCTGGATCAAGAGAAGAGCTACCCACCACCCGGTGAGAGAGGAATGGAGATATGCTCAAAGAGGTGGTCCCTAAAGTGAGAGACCGGGGAGGGAGAGAGAGAGAGAGAGAGAGAGAGATTTGAGAGAGAAAGTGATGGAGCAACGGGGCGGGGAGGAGAAGGCCACATCCAAAGCCATGACAACTGACCTCAAAAAAAAGGTCTTGTAAAAGCGCAACCGAAACTACCGCCATCGCTGGAAAGCGCCCTCCCCTTGATCTCCTCCTCCACCTCTTCCCTCCTCCTCCGTAACCACCCCAAACTCCACCGCTGTGATGGCAGTAAAACAACTCCGACGACCACACGAACTAGAGAGAGAGAGAGAGAGAGGGCGGGTTGGAGAGACGGAGTTTTCAGGGGCCCCGCGACCAATAGAAATCACATACCTAATGCAATTAAGTATCTTTACTGTGCATTCCTCAATCATCAGAGGCATCGCCCGGTAACTACTCACATACAAGATCGAGGTTCGATTACGGAAGCATGGAGTGAGTGACTTGATGCTTCTTTACGAGACACGTTGTTGCTGGGTGTGGTCATCTGGCGCGCCTCGTCCTCGCGGGGAAGGGGAAGGAGCAAAAGCTACGAGAAGGCCGCGTCGGGACAAAGTCTCATATTGGCGTCATCCAGTTTGGACTCGGCATGAAGCATTACGTCGAGCAGGTTATGTGCTCATACATTACCTTCATGTATCATCTTCTTCACTCGAGACAGAGAGGTGGTGATGATAACACTTGTGACATGTAATGCTAATCCAAGTGGAGGCAACTTCGCAGACGGCCAAATCGTGTGCTCCCTCTAATAATGGGAATAATTCCCACAGTTAATGGCTAAGCAATTGACAGTGCAACCAATTGGTTTTACTACACGTCGCAGTTGCGTGTTGGTTACCTGAGCATGACAACAGCTTTTACTCACCTTTAACATTAATGATTATTTTATATAATTTATATCTATATATATATATATATATATATATATATATATATATAACTAATTCATCCAAAAAAAAATTAGTATCTTTTTATATCGATTATCATCTAGAATGGTTAAAAACATATGCTTTCACTTTTTGTAAAACAACTTGATGATCTTGAATCAGTATTTTTTCTTTTCAATCTATTTATTCAGTTAAACTGTAGTTTAATATTGACTACCAAGCCATCTTGATTTAATACTTTTTTTTATTTTAACTCATTCATATTAAATTTTAATATTGACCCCTCTACTATACCTCAAAATCAAAGTCTCGTTTCGTACTTTAAAACTCATCTAAATGACCCTTCATACTATGTCTCAAAATCAAAGCCACCTCTTGTACTTTAAAACTCGTCTAAGTGACCCTCATATTATACCTCAAAATCAAAGTCACCCCTTGTAATTTAAAACTTATCTAAATGATCCTCCGTACTATACTTCAAAATCAAAGTCACCCCCATACTTTAAAACTCGTCTAAATGACATCTCATATTATGCCTCAAAATTAAAGTCACACATCATACTTTAAAACTCGTCTATGTGACCTCATGTACTATGATTTCGCATCAAAATGACTCACTATACTATTCTATAGACATTAAACAAATTCATTATGTTAATAAAAAAAGTAACGACGTTTGTTTTTAAAACTAGGGGTGAGGATTCTATTTGATTTTCTTCAATATAGTCAAATTATGTGAAGAGAACTTAAAAAATCAAAGACACCCTCTATACTATGATATGTTAATCAAATATACCCCTGTACTATTATTATTCATCAAATTTATCTCCTGAACATTAATATAATGATGTTTAACTTATATCATTGTTTAAATTTATTTTATACTTTAAGCTTGATTGATGATAGTTTTTATTTGTTATATATTTAATTATTTTAAGTAATTAAAAATCGATCTCCTAAAATCTTAATGGGCAGTATTATTATGATTATTTACTCTTTAAGTGTGACTAAATTTCGGTAGCACCTCCCATACAACTCGAATATATCCCATTTACAATCAATAATAAAATATAACTAATTGATTGAACTACCACAAAGTTAAAAATCTTAGCAATTAAATATATCATATAAACATCTAATGTACCCTAACTATCAGTAATCCAACAATTATGTCAAGTGGAATGTACATCAATAGTAATCTATCTCATATACCTAACTCATGAACAAAAAGTGAAATGCACGTAAACATCAATAGTCAACTACTACTAATTATTGCCCTAATCACTTCATTATCTGGGTCTTGCTTCAGAATGAGCTTGCTTCTTCCTTTTATCTGGGAAGAATTTGCATTATCTTGCTGTAGTCTTGATATGTATTTTAGTTGGGCATCGTTCCTATATTAAGGTTCATTTTTATAAAGTTAGTTTCAATTATCAAAATATGTGATAATTAATAGTATTATTAAAAATGTATCTGTGATTGAGATTAAGACTCTAGCGGTGGTTGACTTGGGCCCGATTCCAAGTGGATTGTTTCTATTGCTTAAGCTTGCTTCAATGTCATCCTATTCCGCTTCATCCTATTTGTAGACCGTTGACAACGGGCTGCACGTACGAGATTAGTTATAGTATTTTGTATCAACAAACATTATGTCCTTGTTGTCTACATCGCCCACACTTGTTTGGGTATCCCGATTTTGTTCTCATTTATGATGGTTGCCCCTCACCATCATCCCGTTTTCTCGCCTTTTTGGGTCAACCAATCCTTTTGTTGAAATGTGGTGCTCGATAGGGGACCCACCAATGGAAGACCAATCATCAATATATGTAAGTGACAATCTTTAGTAAATGATCCATAAGTGGATTATAATATTAAAATAAAACATATGATAGATAAAAAAGTTATTTCTATTTGAACTCTCACGCTATAGTATTTCTCCCACATATCCTTATGGTAATAAAGATCAATGTAGCCTTTTGGGACTTGCCTCTAGAAATATATGACGGTTATGGTATGCTGACAAGGAATACCTATAAGCCCCCATCTGTTACAATTGCAGAACCATTCCCTTAGCCTAACGATATGTCTTTTTCCAGTAAAATGATCCACATCAAATACATCATTATCGGTATGAACTGTAATCTAATCTTTGCATCGCTTCTTATCTTCATCCATCTTCTTCAAGATTCCATGGCATATACCATTACAATGACCCTCTATTTTGGCTCTTTGGGTCTCAATTCTCTTTATCGTCATTCTCATAATCATCTGGCACATGGTGATAATCAGTTGGTCTCATGCTTTTAATTTCCAAGAATTGAATGTCTCTATAATGCTATTGACCAAGATGTCACATTTGGGGTGCTTAGTGATATATTTTTTTTCATAACAATAATAAATAAAATATATAAAGAGTAATATACCATGCAAAGTCATTCATTGACCACTAACAACTGTTCTTTGCTGCTAACCAATGATACACATCCATGATTTGGTTCATGTAGTAACCAAATTCTCTTTCAATCGTCGAGGAGGTTGCTTGCCACATGAGGTCCTTCAAGACCCCACCTTGAATTGTTTCATGAAGTTCTCGTACATGTGGCGAACATAAATCCTATGGTTCGCACGTGGCACAACATCTGAAAATGTCTCGATGAGCCCCTAAATTAATAATATACATAATATTCCAAGTAAGATTAGTAAATAATTATAACTTATATCACCCAAAGCATGATATAGGAAGTAGTTTAATTTAACTTTTGTTGATCACTTATGAAATTCCAACCGTGTACCTCAACTGATCCAATGTTGAATAATAGCTCTTTAAGAAACCACTTTTAATTTTCTTTATTTTCTATGCTAGCTACTGCCTATGCTATTGGGAACATCCCATCATTGGCATCTATTCCAATAGATACTAATAAGACCCCCTTGTAATGAGTCTTCAAATGACAATCATCAACCATAATTATAGGCCTACACCCCTCAATGAATCTTTGTTTGCATGTAACCAAATAGTACTAAAAGCAGTTGAACCTATTCTTGTCATATGGATTGGTTCCAATCTTACATGTTTACCATGGGTTAATCTCTAGGATTATAGATGTATAATCCCTTAGCTTGGAAAAGTGAAATATATCCTCACCTTGAAGGATCTTTAGAGCATTTCTCTTTGAACGATAACATTTTTGCTCTGTTACCTCCACATTAAACCTCCGCCTCACATCATTCTTAAATGTATTATTAGGCTACCGTATGTCCTCCTTCAATGTGGCAAGATACTTCTCGGCTAAGAAAGAATTAGTAATCTAGTGATGAATACCATGACGCCCGCAATTGTGTGTTACTCATCATCTTCGCTTGAAAACAATTGAGCATAGGATTGGAGTTGGCTCTAATTCTCCACCCACACCCAACTATCATACAAACTGTAACTACTCTAATACTTTCATTCTTCAAATACATGAAGTCAAAACCCTCTTATATACTGTACTCACACAGATAACTTCGAAATCTCTTAACATCACGGTAGTAGTCACCAATATTTAGTATAAGATTCTCTCCAAAATCATGATCGGAGTTAAATTCTCTGAATGCAAGTTCATAATTATCCTGACTCCCTAAATCCTTAACTTTATATGTGATCCTCATATTCAGACTCTACCGTATCAATATTTGGAATGTTAATTTTGTAAACACATTCAGGAATATCGATATCTTCACTACTCAACGAGTTATCACTATTCTCTGTATCCTTTTCGTCTGAGTCACCATTTGACGAAGCTGGAGCGTCTCTTTCTTTGTGAGGCATTGCTGTATCGAATGAAATATTTTTGTGCATGGCTTGCAACTTATGTTAGGGTCCTACATACAACAAAGTTTCGAGCTATTTCACGTCAGTCACCTTTTCTTAGTTTTTGAAGATGTTCATCTTCGATCCAAGGGACACATGCTAAATAGTGCACTATTAGCATATTGGTTCTCTGAATTTAATACAAGACTTCAACAACGAAATCTAAACCTAAATTTTAAACATAAGAAATGTTTCGTAGTTTATCACAATTCAGAAGTACCACGAAATAGATGAGATACGTAACCTGAATCTTCACACAAACATATAGGGAAAAATTAAAAATTTACATGGTACCATGAAATAGATGAGATACGTAACCTGAATCTTCACCTTTTCGAGGAAGTTTTGCTAGTAGTTAAAGATGTAGACATAAAATAATATTACTCTACATATTCATAAAATAAAAATAAAATTATCGGACCAAGTATTCTCATATTATCATCAAGTAATTTGAGATGAGATGTCATTTAGGAATTTATCCTACAAAAAATTAAGATATGGTTCTAGAAATCTTGCTGTAGATGCACTCCCTCTGTGGACTGTATATTTTGGACTATTATGGATGATGCTAGCATTTTTAACTAACTTGGTTGATCTAGCAATGGAAAAATTACATGGCCTAACATGATAGAAGCTATTACCTCATCACTGTTCTCTGAATATGAGAATAAGCAAATAGAGAATGATCGAAAAGACTAAACATAGCACTTGACCCAGAAAAAGCACACATATTTTTATATTTAATTTATTTATCAACAAAATTATATAAATCGAATATCTCAAGTAAAAAAAAGAGAAATACAAAAAGACATCAGAAAAGTGAATAAACTAACATCAAAGAAAAAAATAAGAAAGATAAAAAGATAGGAGAAATGTGAACAAAATAATGTCGATAGAGGTTGACGAAGAAAGATAGAGATCAGAGTTACAGAAACGACTACCGATAGAGGTTGGAGAAGAAAGAAAGACAAGAAAAAATTAATTAGGGCTTAGAAACTATTTAGTTATAATTCTCAAATAAAAATAATTCTCTAAATTATTTTACATAATTGTGTAATATTATTTCTAACAAAGGGGGCCACTTTGATGCGAAATCGTTGTACAAGAGGTCACTTAGACGAGTTTCAAAGTATAAGATGTAACTTTGATTTTGAGGAATAGTACGAGGGATCACTTAGACGAGTCTTAAAAGTACGGGGTGTGATTTTGATTTTGAAACATAATATAAGGGTCACTTAAACGAGTTTTAAAGTACGAGGGGGGATGTCACTTAGACGAGTTCCAAAGTACAAGGGGTAACTTTGTTTTTGAGGAATAGTACGGGGGATCATTTAGACGAGTCTTAAAAGTACAAGGGATGATTTTAATTTTGAAACATAGTACGAGGGTCACTTAAACGAGTTTTAAAGTATGAAGGGTGATTTTGATTTTAAGAGGGGGTCACTTAGACGAGTTTGAAAGTACGGAGGGTGACTTTGATATGAAATCATAGTATAATAGGTCAATTAGACGAGTTTTAAAGTATGAGAGTTGACTTTGATTTTGAGGTGAGAGATTAATAATAATATATCATAATACATACCAATTCAACCTTAAGGTTGTGGATTATATATATATATATATAGTTTTCATCTTCTTTTTGTCTTCTAGTTTGTTTGATATGTTTAAATCTAACTAATTGTTAAGATCTCAATGACATAAGGAGTGAATTAATGCTACAGTATATATAGTATTATCAACTTTAAAACTTAATTAAAAAATATTTATCATAAATATAATTAATCAAATATTAAGTATGATAAAAATTAAGAATAAAGTGAATGATAAAAGTAAATAAATAAAAACCATGCATTAGAGAATGAATGACATATCATTTTATAATAGTTCAGTTTCTCTTGATTATTCTATCCTTAAGATCACTAACTTTTACTAATGATTTTCGATGAAGATTAATTATTCTTATTATGACTTTTTATTCTTAAGAAAACATTCTCACTAAATCTTTTATAAAAGACTTCTCACCTAATGCCATCAATTATTATAACTCAACTCAAGAGTGAAGAGTTAACTGATATAATATTCAGAGAGAAAGAGCTATTAATACTTTGTGGACTCAAGATTAAGTGCTCCATTAACTAAATTCTAGTGGGGGTATTTATAGCCTCCTAAAGGCTTTAAAATGAAGCTCAAAATTTAAATTTCTTATATTTCAGAGTTTGAGCATTACTATTGTAGAATTTGGATAATTCTATCAACATAATCTTTAAAATAGAGCTATAATTTAGACTCTAATAGTACTATCATCATTATAGGTGATACCACTATTACCCTATATGGTTTTACTATTACCATAGATAGTACCATCATTAAAATTATTGAGTAAGCACAAATGATGTATATTGGATGACTTAGGTGGTACCACCACCTTTAACTACTTTAGGCCATATGTTTGTCCTTCTAAGAGCCTAAATTAGACCTAATTTGAAGCTCAACGACGGTTATAAACTTTCATGAAAAGTGATATTTATTTTGGCTTGACTTATCAACTAATCATTTGATATATTTTAGAAGCTTTCGATATGTTTTTACTCATTTAGTATATTGTCATTCTTCTAGCACTTTATTTAAATCTTCAATATATCGCTCAATTTTTGACATATTGACTTCGTCATGACATTAGATCTTCTAGCATGGTATTTGATCCTTCCGACGTAATGTCTAAACTTTTAGCATAAAGTTTGATCTTCGACATGTCAATTAATATTTTGGTTCGACATCCAATTTTTGACATGATAATCTTTCGACACAACATTCAACAACATATTAGTTTATCAAAATTTGGCCCGATATTTTAAATCTTTAGTCAAAGTGTTTTATGTATCACTTTATTCTAACAATATATTAGTTTATCAAAATCATCAATTAATCTCATTATCAAAATTTAGGATTAAATAACAAGTAGATTTTGTTAACCCAATGGATGAGTAAATTTCTTTATTGACTTTTTTTTTATATAATGAAGAATTTAAAAATCCACAAACACAAGTAGGAGTTATCGAACCATGTTAATATTACATCAAATATTTTAAGTTTTTTCTTTGATTATTGATATATGAATTTCTCAAAGTTTTCTCCCTCCCTCTTCAACACTCTAACTTGACTAAAGACTACTATCACAAATATACATACATATACGGAAGGTAGAAAGAGGAACTACATGTATTGCACTTGGTTGGGAAAAATGAAAAATATGCATACACATATCTGATTAGGAAAACAAATTACGGAAGATAGAACAGAGAAGTATAAACTTGAAGAGGGACTAAAAAAAGTGTAACAGCTCTAATCATATAAAATTATATAGATATCAGATTTGATTGGGAGGATATTCTCATTTAAATGTGATACTAAGATGATACTTTTATTTAAAGAAATAAAAGTTAATATTCAAAATTTAATATAATATACACATCTCTTAGATTATTTAGATCTAAATAATTCTATTATATTCCACACATACTACTATCACTTTAAATATATAATGTACCTCTTATCGCTTTCACTGTAGAAGCTTAAATTTCCAGGAGCAAAAAATGATATTAATTAATAAAGCATATATTCACACTCTCCATTGATAGACACATTATTGAAGGATCAATGCTACTCCATGTCTCGAAGGAAGTCTACCAGTGAGATGAGAAAGAACAATGACATCAAAGTCATCAAGAATCGCCTTACGAGAAGAGGGATCCAAACAAAGCGGTTCTACCTAAAACGCTAAGAGGAGGGAGGAGATATGTTTAGTGTTTTGCCAAACCTACCCGTATCTAACAACGAATCTAGTAGTACTAATCTCCTGAACAAGGAGGGTTTGGTTGGATTCTAGTGGTGGCCAAGTCATTGACCGCCTACTTTGACCACTTATGATCACAACCCGACACTGGGAAGTGGTCCGATTCCTGCTCACCATCGCCATGGGGTTTAGCATCACTCCAATGGGTTGATCGAAGTGCGTGCAGTCGACACTGGTGGCATCGAAACCCATGCATTTGTTCGTCGCCTATCGTTCGACGTAATGCTCCGTCCATACTCGAAAACGGAGAAGAAGAGGGTTTCACGTAGCTGTGCTCTCGCCATTGCTGGAGACGCCCAGATTCTGTGGCGTTGTTGGGGGTGAAGACGACGAGATTGGCTGGCTCACAAAGGGGTGAAGACATCTCATTGGATGGATTCATCATGTCCATTAATGTATAGCAAACACAGCGTGAACTCACTTGCAGACTACTCACTCCTTCCCCTCCAATCCACCACCAACTTCAAGCCTCTCATCTTCTCTAGATGCCGTTCTACTCCAACCCATCACAACGCCGCGCGAGCGCACATACACACACACACACTCTCTCTCTCTCTCTCTCTCTCTCTCTCTATGAATCTGTCGCTCATTTAAGACCACAGCTTTCTGTTCAATATATATATATATAACCTCGGCAGGGCTGCCCTACCGCCTATATATTTCGTACAGACGCAAACTTTCCTGCACCTGACCGCACGCTACACGTCATTATATCAGAAGCCACCAATTACATTCGCCTCTCTCTCTCACTCTCTCACTCTCTCATGGTGGACAGAGTATCCAACTTCAGAAATTTCACCCAATAAATGCACACGTACACATGATATATGTATAGGAGTACTGAGGCTCATGTGTTTTGGGTTAATGGCTCAGTGTGACATGAGAAAACGACGGAACACACTGCCCCAAGGTCTCACTCACTCCTCTCTCTCTCTCTCTCTTTGTACACGACAAATCTCATACACGTGTACAAGTATGTGCCACATACGTGATCTACACAGTGGAGATCTACCTCTTCTCCCGATGTCACAAGACCACTGTAACCTTGTTAGTCCAATTGAGTATTGAGGTCTCTCTCTCTCTCTCTCTGGCTTGCTCTTTAATGGAGTACTTGGTCGAGCAAAAACATCTGCTGCTATGGCTGTGTCAGAGAAGAAGGGTCAGAGACGAAGAAGCGTCTTTTTTTTAGCTGCCCACAATTCCGCTTACTTAGATGCAAAGCTGGGTTAACCTCCCCACATGGATTCCTGTAGCGGCGGGGAAGCTGTGGACCCGAGGAGACATTTCGAGCTCACTCACTGTGACTCGCGTCGTGATGCGGAGTCATCTTACTGTGACGACTGTCACGCTGCGGTCGATAAAAAGATTCTAACATCGATGGGTGAAAGCAAAAAAGCGCTGGCGTTCTCTTCTTTCTTCTTTCTACTGTCGCTGCTGCGTCGCTGAGTTCGGCTTTACCTTTTGGGAATCGTTGGGTAACGGTGCAAATGCGAGAGCAGGGTGATGGGAAGGAAAGGGAGCAGCTCTTGGCTGACCGCGGTCAAACGGGCGTTTAGATCTCCGTCCAAGGACGCCGAGAAGAAGACCGCGAGGCGGCGAGAAGAGCCGGACCAAGAGGAAGAAGAGAAGGTAAGTGTCGCATGGACCCGTGACTGCCTCTGTGTAAATTGACCTTGACGCGAAGGTGTCATCTTTCTTGTTCTCTTCGGTGACCTCGTAGCACAAGAGGGAGAAAAGGAGATGGATGTTCCGCAAGTCGTCGGCGCAGGAGCAGCAGCAGCAGCAGCAGCAAGTGCCGCAAACGAGGGCGCCTCCGCTGCCGGCGGTCACGCCGGAGCAGAGGCACGCCATTGCTCTGGCCGTGGCCTCGGCGGCGACGGCGGAGGCGGCGGTGGCGACAGCGCAGGCGGCCGCGGAGGTGGTTCGCCTCACCAGGCCTTCTGCTAGCTTCGTCAAGGAGCATTACGCCGCCATCGTCATCCAAACTGCCTTTCGAGGTTACTTGGTATGCGACTCTTCGCACTCGTCTCCCTCTCCCTTTCTTTTGGAGTCCAGAGATGGCCTCTAACGTAGGCTAGGCTTGGGTTTGGGGTGTGCGGCGGAAGGCGAGGAGGGCGCTGCGGGCTTTGAAGGGGCTCGTGAAGCTGCAGGCGTTGGTGAGGGGGCACAACGTCCGCAAGCAAGCCAACATGACGCTGCGATGCATGCAAGCGCTGGTGAGAGTGCAGGCGAGGGTGCGAGACCAACGCGTGCGGCTGGCGCAAGAGTCGTCGGCAGCGGTTTCCCGAGGTAGCAACAAGTCCTCCTTCAGCTGCGACACCTCCTTCTGGGAGTCCAAGTACCTCCAGGAGCTCGCGGAGAGGAGATCCATGGTAACTAACATGTCCCTATCAAAACCCAAACATCCTTCGTCTTCCTCGTTGTGTGTGTCTTCCTTATTTGGTGGAATGAGCAGTCGAGGGACGGGAGTAGCTTCGCTGATGACTGGGACGACCGCCCGAGGACAATGGAGGAGATCCAAGGGATGCTGCAGGTTCGAAAGGAGGCTGCTCTCAAACGAGAAAGAGCGCTCTCCTACGCGTTCTCTCATCAAGTAAGCTAAAAAAAAAAAAAAAAGCTGGTTTCTTCCTCGCCCCATTTTGTCGTAGGAACACCGCTTGCTTCCCCCTGGTTTCCTCTGTAACGTGACTGACATCGAATCTTTGGCCCATCGGAAAGCTCTGGAGATCGGACCGGAACCCCTCGCCCTTGCTCGACGAAGAAGTGGACGGCGAGGTGGCGTCGGTGGAAGAGAAGAGGCCGTACCGGTGGATGGATCGATGGATCGCGTCGAGGTCCTCTTTCGATAACAGAGTAAGCAGCAGGGCGAGAGCCTCCACCGACTCTCGGGATCCCATCAAGACCTTGGAGATCGACACCGCTCGACCCTTCTCTTACTCCGCCCCCGCCAATCCCCGCCGTCAGGCGCCGCCGCCGCCGCAGCAACCCGTCGGACAGCACCCCTCCTCCCCCCTCCACCGCACCCACCTCCACAACTACCAAGCCTATTCGCCCGCCACTCCCTCGCCCTCCAAGACGCGACCGCTGCAAGTCCGCTCCGCCAGCCCCCGCTGCGGCCGGGAGGACCGGAGTCTTTCCACCGTCCAGACGCCGAACTACCACCACCACGCGGTGGCGTCGTCGTCATCGTCGCGGCAGCACCACCCCGCCCCTTCGGGGGCTGCAGTGCCGAACTACATGGCGGCGACGGAGTCTGCGAAGGCGCGGGTGCGGTCGCAGAGCGCGCCGAGGCAGCGTCCGGGGACGCCGGACCGGGATCGGGGCGGCTCCGCCAAGAAGCGCCTCTCGTTCCCGGTGCCCGACCCGCAGGGGTGCTCGCAGAACCCGCGGAGCCCGAGCTTCAAGAGCGCGGCAGGGTGGTTCCCCGGGGAGCAGCGCTCGAACGTGTCCTCTTGCTGCAACGACAGTCTCGGCGGCGAGGTATCCCCCTCCTCGACGACGGACCTTCGGCAGTGGCTCCGGTGAGCAGGTGGCGCGGCTGTGGGCCCCTCACGCTCTGCCTGTGTTGTACCCCCCCACCCCCTTCTCTTTTGTTGGTGCTGTTGTTGGTTTGGTCCTCTCGTGTTCCGGGGGACGAGAAAGGCTATCATCTCATGTGGTGGCAGACAAAGGCATGTGGGCGGAAGTCTGCAAAGCTTAAAAAAAGGGACGGCATGGCCGTGGGCTGGTAGGTAGGAAGGAAACAAGTGCGTGCACGCTGCACTGCGTGGTTTTGGGTTATTTCTGTGGTGATGGGAAATCATGGGAGCTGCAGTCACATCCTGGGCTTTTAGCACACCCAATGAGGAAGAAGTAAAGAGGAAGAAGAAGAAGAAGAAGAAGAAGAAGAAGAAGAAGGGCTAATGGTGCGGGCTGTAATCGCGTCAGTGATGCTTTCAGGAACAGTTCTTCGGGTCGTGTATGCTCGCCATGGTAATTGCTTCGCTTGCGGATACCGCCCAGTTGGGGCATCACTGTCGTGTGTGAATGACAACTGTCGGACGATGACTGCAGACTAAATATGACGCATTAAAGCAACAATTATGTTCTACCCTTTAAAAAAAAAAAATAACAATATGAAATGTAAATAATTAACTAATTATCAATCAAAAATAACAACACTTATTTCATTGATTGGCAACCTAATTACGTCCATCATTCGATGCCGATGCCATCGATGGATGGTCGGCAGACGAGTTAGGAAGAAGAATAAGTAGCGAAAGAGGAAGCAATAGTAAATAATAAAAAGGAGAAGAAGTAATTTTTGATATCCACAGGAGTGGTTGCTCAACATAAATATTTTTTAAAATAAAATCATTAACAAAGATATTTTTGATATTCATTTGAAGTAATTTAAAATTTTAAAATATACTTTTGACGTTCTTGGTTGAAACCTTTGATCATTAATCTAATCTTGTTTCTAACCATGATATATTGTTTATCTTGATTATTTCTAAAGACCCATTTAGTATCAATCACAAGATAATTATTTTATTTCGTTTAAATTTTTCATGTATTGCTAAAATCGAATGTGTCACTACTGGCCTCTAAGAAAAGCTACAGACTTTTACCAAGAAATGGTTTCAGAGCGAGGGGTGGTGCCGGAACGAGGATGAAGACGGGGGGAGGAGGCTTTGCGAGGTGGGCAGCCATAATAATGTTGCCGTTTTCCGAGCGGTAGTCCCCTGACGTCAAGGAAGGTGGTGGCGACGGTCAGTAACTAAGAGAGGGCATTGAGTTGGGGAGAGAGATGCATGGCAGCCAAAGAGATGAGATGGGTGATGATAAATGACACGATTTTTTTTTTTTTTTTTTGTGTAAATATTGATAACCATAATATTATTGCATGCCAATCATTTGGTGACACCACCCATTCTCATCTCCCACGATTTCCGCAATCGTCGGAACTTTAAAAATCTAAAATACGAATAATATCTGAAGCTAAACTCATCATCGATCCAAAGGACAAAACAAACTCAACAAACGTGCCTTGCCATTTCCTCCGCATTCTGCTCAACATCCGAACCATTCACAAACCAACCTCTCACAAATATATCATCGTCTCGCTTCTCTCTCGCAAGAGTTGACCGCCGAGAGATGGAGATGGGAGACGAGGGAGCGCACAAAGAGACACGGAGGACCAAGGACGACGAGGGACGCGTCCACTTCGTCCACCCGCGCAACGAGGTGTACCTGCTTCTGGTGGCGAGCAGCACCGTTCTGGTGCTCCTCAGCGTCGCCGCCATCTCGGTTTGGTTCGTCCAGGGGCGTAGGGACGAGGCCTACCGATGGATGGCACTGTACTCCATGTCCGTTCTATGCTTGGTGGCCTCGCTCTGGATCTTCCGCCTCATCCGTCTCCTCGTCCACTTCTTGCGCTTGTATCCTCGTCCCGGGCGTGCGCAGGTCGTCGTCAACCCGGATATCACCTCCCCCATCAACGACTGAGAGAGTTCCGACCCAGTTCTTCTTCCTTCATAAGCTTCGCTGGCTATTTCCATGTCTTCAGCTCTACACACGCTTCTTCTCTTACTCTGAACAACTAGTTCACTCAAAAGCACGGATCACTCTCTCTACTGTAATGAGACTATGAAGGTGCTGTAACATGCTTTTATCTTGTGTAAGTATTTACCTAATTGACTTTGATGGTGGAGGAGGCTACTTGTGCTCTCCAAGGTACTTTTTAAGACTCAAAAGTGTTGTCACATTTGGATCAAAATGTCACCCTATTAGGACCCATCAACATGCCCCTAAATCCCATCGCCTCTCCCATTCCACGTTGCATGGCTTACCAAAATCTCAAGTTTACGTCCATCTTTCATCACACTGTTTGTTCGCTGGACCGTCCGTCCGTCCGTCCGATCCATGAAAGCTTTGCGCGGAATGAAACCTCGTAGGAAATGAATGCGGAACGAGATATTTTCCCCGTGGTTTATAAGACAACGATCTTCTTTCTTTAGATTTATTGACATCGATTCAAGATCGATGTACTTAATTTAAGATTGACATGAGCTCGACAAACCATCTTTGGATTTGCCGAACATCTTTGGAATTCATTTATCTCTCTCACCGTTGGCTTGCTTTGGCTTTGGCGCATTTCATGTAACAGGTTTGTAAGTCCAGCAAGTCCAGTGTGGGGTATAAATGAATCAATTGGGTTTCATTTCTATTTGTCATTTGTCCTCCGGAATTGCGCTCCGAACAGCTTCCCCATTCCTCCGCCTCCGACGCCTTTCCTGCTGCTGCTCCTCTTCCGCCGCCGCCGCCGCCGCCGCGGCCTTCCACTCCCGCTTTCTTCTCCTCTGGGCCTTTCCAGCTTCTCCGATGTTGCGGTGGAGAGGGCGCACGCCTCGGCAGGTCTGCCAACCCGTAGGGCTCACCGCCGCTCGTACAGCGATCGTCTCTCTGGGTATCCTCCAGCCTTCTTCTTCCTCGCTCACTCTCGGTCACCCGATTATTCAAAGTCATAATTCGATTTAAATTACTCGAGCGATTAGGATTAGAAAAAGGATTATGTATTCAAATAGGAAACGAAGTCGTTGGTGAATTATAACTTAGCTATAAATACGTCGGATATTTTAGGAAGTAAAATATGAAGAAAAAAAATACTTTAATTGCGTTTTTCTCTTATTGGAATTAAGAAAGAATGGAAGTATATAATTATAAGATACATATTTATGTTTGAGTTAGCATTAACCAAATGTATTTATAACTATTTTATATGGTAAAAAATTTAATATTCCATACATCAGTTTGTTGATATATTAAAATTTTAATATTTCGTATGTAAGATTACATACGAAAAGAAAGTATCTTTTTCTTTTAGTTACTTTTTTCAGTTATTATAAATTAGGCTAGTCTTTTTAATATTTATAATTTAATCATAATAAACCAATTTCCCCCTTTTTTTTTATTAATTGCAGCAGGACAGGAATTTTTTATATAAAGATATTCTTCTATTGCTCTTTTATTTGTTTTACTCGTCATATATCATCATCATCATCATCATCAAGAAAGGGAGCTATCTATTTCCCATGTCCTCGTGCTCCATCCACCACTATCGCAAAACCTTCTCCCAAATGGTCTCCACCACCACCATCCACTGTAACTTGACCGCCTCCTTCCACCCCCCACCTGAAGCCCCATGTCAACCACACCACCACCATCCACTGTAACTTGACCACCTCCTTCCACCCCCCACCTGAAGCCCCATGTCAACCACACCACCACCATCACATGAATAGATATAGTAGATTCAACAACTAGTCCAAGTATATCTTTGGCTCTTCCACATGAGCAGATCATGCATGTTGTCCACAAGCCACTTGAGCTGCTATTTTAGTATTAATCTTTCTCTCCTGAAACACACTAAAGCTTGGCATCTTTCATCTGCTCTAAAGCAAAATCTAGGCGCTGACACAGATTCCAACAGATCTAAACTTCATCAAAGAACAGAGATTACATTACATTCAAACTTCATCACAGAGATAAGGAGGCCAAGAAGGTAATGGTGGATGCGAGGCAACCAAGTTACGACAGTAGCGACGGCTGCCGGACGGGGACAAGGTCGGTGATGCCGAGGTGTGAGAGCAAGGCTGTGTTCTCTTGGCGGAGGAGGAGAGCCTTCTTCCTCAGCCTCCTGTTCTCTTCCATGATGCACCTGTTCTCCAAGTAGAGCTTTAGGTTCACCATCTGCAGTACCTTCCGGGCTCTCTTCTTCCGCCTCTCTAACCTGTGTGTCCAACCAATTCTGCTTCTGTCGATGCTCGATTCCAAATGTAAAGAATACTTAAATCAGAAAGATACACAGAATACATGTCACCTCATCCTGGTGGTCTCCAGGTGTCCAGGAGGAGGAGGAGGAGGAGGTCTGATGGCAGCCGAAGTCTTGGAGCACATCTTTAATCCAAATGGATGAAGGGAGATGAAGTTTGTGTTCATGCAGCCAGTAGATCCGAAGCTATATATAAGCCAAGATGGAAGCAGGGATGGTGGCTGCTGGTGTTGAGCATAATGATCTTTATTTTTCTCCATCAATGATGATCCATGCACACAGGAATGGGCAGGCAGAGTGGGCAATGATGGATGGTTGGACTCCGGGATGCTGCCATGGGTCTCTTCATCCGTCCATTTTGTTGTTCCTAATCCTGGTAATTGTCTCCATGGATGATGACTGCTTCGACTTTAGAGCTGGCGACATGGGGCCATCCCTGGGGCAAGCTGCAGCTGCAGCTGCATGCATGGCCTCATCTTGTCTCGCAGCTGCATCTCTCCAATTCACCCCATCCATGGTTCGGCTTGTCTTCTCACCTCTACAGCCAGCATATTTGTTGATGTGATCACTTGAATAGCTTCAGGTGCATGCCTTTTCTTCCCCTTTCTAATCTCTCTTCCTATGGTTAACCTGATCGAGTTCACCGCATCATCTTGTTGATCTTCTCCTCTCTGTTCTTTCGCATCATCATCCAAGAAAAGAAAACAAAATGACACAACTGTTCTGTGTCCTGTCGCTCGCTGCTCGATCACAGAATGAAGCTTAGAGGCTTTCCCACACTCCTCTCCTCAGTGGTACACTCGAAAGTGATCGGCACCATCGGCTTCTCCCAATCATACCATTTCCACCACCCCAGTAGTCTCACCGTCACCATCATCATACGCCGAGAAGTAGAGAGCTCTGCAGCAGGCAAGCCTGCAAAGGCCAGTGTTGCGGGTGGCTTTCCTCGACGTCCTCATACGTCGTTGACGTCGCTTGCATGCACTGTTCGTAGCATCGTAGTGGCTCAATTTGACCCTTGGCAATGGTCCATCTCCACCACAGCGGCATTATCTCAAGCAATTGATTGGCCTCAGTCATGCTCTCCATTTGGAGATTGCTCATTGCCACCAATATGTCAATGCTGCAAGTGCCCCAAAGACACTCACTTTGTGCTCTTTGTCTACACTACTGCTGCTTGCTCCGATGTAGGATATCGCCATCAACCAGTCGAGCTACTATTACTTCCTATATCATATCTGAGAAATTTGATTCCTGCCACAGGAATAAAATGACCAAAATTCATTTTAATTTTATTTTTATTTTGTCAAAAAAACATGAAAACGTCAAATGTCTAATAATGTTAACATTTATTTTAAGTTGCCCGACTTGAAATCGAGACTTAAGTCCCGATTGATGGCTTCATACATTTTTTTTGCATAAAAATTTATAATTATATTATTATTATATAAAAAATTAATATTAAATTTGAAATCAAATAATGATATATCGAAATCATGATTCTATACCTTTTTGGTGTTATTCTAAAAATCTTTACCTGATCTATAAATACACCAACGTTAGTTATGAAAGCTACGACGACATCGATCTACAAGAATAATTATACGCATATTTACCTCTCTTTCGATCCTTTATAGGACCATTATAAACGATGAAATAAGTATTTAAGGAGGTTAGAATAGATCTTATAATGTGTAGTCCTTAGTAAGTCATGTCTATTTATAAGCGAGAGCAAAAAAATAAGAGTCAATGAGAGTCTAAGATAAGAAAGTACGAGAGTCACTCCCTATCATCTTATAAAGAATCTTATCATAAGAGAACTTCTTTTCTATTGACTCATAATTATAATCATAATCCAATTGGATATATAATATAGCTTCCTTAATTCATTTAACCCATTAATTAGTAAGATATAAAAACTAAAAATAAAATAAAAATTTCTTAGAAAATGATTTTACCTAATTGGATTATAAAAGTTTTAAAAGGCATTTTATATATGATCATGAATTTTAAAATAAGTCATAAGTCTAATAAATATAATAATACTATATTAAATTCGACTACTAATGCAAATCATATCGATTTTATGTCATCAATATCATATTCTCTTCTATGTATCATAACATTATTAATCTGTCCTAGTGTAATCCAGTATGATATGTATAATTTTGATTTTTAAGACAATCATATTATCATATTAATATTCACTTAAATATGCATCATCATATATTTATGAACATGATAATTTTATGAATATAAATATATTTATGAACAAGACAATCATAACTCATAAATATAAACATGATAATAGAATAAATAATTTTAATTAAGTAAAAACTATTGATAGTAATATTCATTTAAATATGCATCATCATATATTTATGAGTTGCTCATAACCCTGGTTTTAAGAACATATTCTTTAAACACTTTAGCTATAAAGTTTTGGTAAATTGATCAACAATCATTAAAAGGTGCATAAGTTTTCAATTGATACTTGTTTCTAGACTCTTTCTGTGACCATCAAGTACTTTATCTTAATATATTTAAAACCATTAGAGTACTTATTATTCATAGAGAATAAAATTACTATAGTATTATCACAAAATATCTTCAACGACTTGAAAATTGAGTCAATCACACTGAGTCATGAGATGAAATTTTACAACAAAAAAATCTTAGTTTTTGGCTTCAAAACATACCAAATTTAGTTTCTATTATTGATGATACAATAAGTAATTACTTTATACTTTTTTTAAAATTATCCCCAGTTAACATAAATATGAATTATAAAGTGAACTTACTACTGTGAATGTAATTTACAAAATCAACATCTGAATATCCTATCGTTGTAAGTTGATCTGATCTCTTGTATGTGAGTACGCAATCTTTCATCCCATTCAAATATTTTGTCACTGGTATCTACCAAGTATTCTAATTACAAAACTGATATTTGGTATCATACGATTTTATGCATATAGTAGACTTCTAACTATATAATTTAATATAATCAAATCCATCATGAGTTGACAAAAATCTCTACGATTTTATTTCATATTCTTTTGGTACCTAAGTCGGAGAAAATCTCTCATTTTGTTAGTAACATGAGTTACTAGAATCAATCTACTAAGTAGTCCATGTTTTATATATACTTTCTTATGGACTATATATACTTTCTTATCATAAAAGAACCACATGGAAGATTTTTTTTTTCATTAGTCTATTTAACATTTCTAGGCCCAATAAATTTATTTGATGAATAACATTTTAATTTTCCTTCTTGTTATCAACTCTTGAGTAGTAGTCAAAATATTATGATATCTTTCATACTTTTAACATTAATTATTCCTAAACACAGATACTAATTAGCTCATTCAAGTCTTATTTATATTATAGTAAATCTTAAATAGGCAAAACTAAGGAGGGAAAGAATTAAGTATAAATTACATTAGAAAAAACTCATCCACATTCATGCCTTCTGATTTAGGTTTCACAACTTTATCAACCATAATGAATTATCATCAGATTTTAATCTATAATCTATATCCCTCAAATATTTTTATGTACTAATTACAGATGATAATAAAGTCTTAATGTTATTGATAATCATCATTCTTATAAATATTAGATTGAGCTTATTAGAACTTTCTCAAGCATTCATTTTATTAATTTATTCAATAATACTTTCATTAATCAAATCTATAGACCTTTCAATAAGTAATGTTAGGTAAAGATCTAGTACATTTAGTGTGAAATATGTATGCTCTAATTATTTTAAATAATTTGAACTAGAGAGTACATGAACATTAGAAATATGAGAACGTTTGCAGGGAAGTTCAATTATAAAATATAAAGCAAAATTAATGCTTTGAATTTTTAAAATATGAAGAACTATTAGTATCATCTATATTTTACCTTTGAATTAAATATTGATATAGTTAGTATTCATTCAAAATTATTTATAAAAGACTAATATCATCCTTATGGAATAGTGTTGTTATCTTTAGGTATATAATCCTAAACTATAATAATAACTATAACTCATCACAAAATTATTCAAAATAGATTATCCTTTGATATTATCTAAATATCCTAATTATGTGTATCATTATAAATTTTTTAATATTATTGAGGATTAATTGAATTATAATTTTATATATTATTGGTCTAGGCCACGGTTACAAAACTAATACAACAATATAAAATATAATTTAGGATGTTCGATAAATGATAAAATATATATTATAATTTATATCTCATATGCCTATCATCTTAGGTTAATTTGATTGCTACAAGTTAGATAAAACTTGAAGATATAAGTCATAAATAATATTCACTAAATATTCTTTAATCTAATTTATATAAAATATTCAATAATAATAATAAAATAATTATAATAATTATTGAATATTAACAACATAAAAAAACTCATAAGATGATAATAATCATAATAAAACATAAATCATGCCTTTATAAAAAAATTAAATATTGTTTTATAATTTTAAACAAATACATGTGAAATAATTAGAATTTAATCATCATAATAAAAAAATTATGAATATATCATATGAGAAAACTATAAAAAAATTAATAATTTATATTTTTTTAATTATGTATGAATCCCTAAATTAGACTTGTCAATCCTATTCAAATGGGTAGGTCTAGAATTTGGCTGAATATTAGTCTAAACACGTCAATCAAAATTAAAATTAACTAAAGTTAAAAATTAGTCAAAATTTACCGACTATTATTATACTAAAATCAAAATCAAATAACAATATATCAAGATTAGGATTATAATACCTTTGGATGTTATTATGAAAACTTTTATATGATCTACAAATGCACCATCGTCAAATCTAAATGTTTTTGCATCGATGTCGATTTGCTACAAGAACTAGACTTGTCATCTTATGAAATATGGGCTTACGAAGATTGAAAATAGATTAAAATACCTAGGAGATTGATTATAGACGAGATTTATAGAAAATCTAGAATAAGAAAAATAGTAAAATCCCTCCAATCAACAACCTCTATTAAGAATCTTATTGATCAACAATTATAATTAAAAATATATAATTATATTTATAATATATTTTATCTAATTAAATTATGAAATTAGATTAATGAAGTCAAAACTGATGAAGGCGGTTGAGGGGAGGGGGTGAGGGAGAGGCTGATAGCGTCGCCATTTCCTAACTTTAGGATCTTTGAAGGTGTTGTTGAAGCCATGACTTTTTTTTTAAAAAAAAATCTAATTAATACTCGATGGGTTTGATTTAGTTGGTCGAGCACGCACCGGTACCTCAGCTACGGGAATTCTTGCTCTCTTTTTTTTTTTTTTTTTTTTTCTTGTCTGTTGATTTATGCAACTATTTCCTCCGAGACCAGTAGTGCTTCTTTCTACGTGGGCTAAGAAGTGCCAAAAGATGGTGTTTAGCTAGAATTGTATCCATCCTTATTTGAGCTTTGGGAGTGTTCGACGTCCTTACCAAATCTACTGGTAAATTTGGAACAAATAATTGAAATGCCCAGCCAATTAATATAAAAAGAAGCTTTTTTTTTTTTCTTGAGTGCTGCATCATTTTATTATTATTATTATTATTATTTTTACTCTGTGACCATCGAGCTCCTGAAAGCTCATCGGATTAAGATATGGAAAAAGGAGGAGGGAGAGATATCTTTCTACGCATGGGATTCCTTCCTTAGCGTGGCTCTCTCTATCTATCGACGCCGTAGGGAGGGAGGGAGGGAGGCGATGAGTTGTCGCCCATGGTGGTTGAGGCGCAGCTGGCCCCCCGACATCATCTCCTTCGTCCCAACACACACACACACACACACTCCCTAATACTTGACATGACCTCCCCGTTCTCTGTTTCAATCCACACCAAACTCGACTTCATCAACAAAAGCGGTGAGCTTCCCACCCGCACGGTAATAAGATTGATGTTTGTAAGAAACAATGCTTGATGACGGACTAGTGTTCGATGAAATGTCAACTCAATGAATCGGCTTTCAGGCTGCGGTCCCATTGTTATGCTTGGCCACGGAGGAGGAGCCTTTATTGAAAGGGTCGTAGTGCAGGCCCACCGCCGAAAGCAGCGGCGGCCCTCTCGACTTTGTGATCCGAATCTTCACCCGCCGCGCCTTAACCGGCGACGGCAGGCGGTGGAGCCGCTTGTAACCCACCGTCGTCCCCTTCGCGACCACCTTCCCGTCCGCGAACACCTCGTGTTTCATGACCCGCTGTCCCATGGCGATCGCCTCCTGGATTCTCACCACATTGAAGCTGGCGTTCGCCCTCGGCAGGGCCAGCTCGATCCAGTGCCCGCGCCTGCCGTCGCCGTCTTCCGCCGCCCAGTAAGTCCGGTCGTCGCAGTCGACCACGTTGTCGGGCCCGAAGCCGCCGCCCTCGCCGCCTCTCTGGCTGCTGGCCTTGGCGGCGCTTCCCGCCGCGAGGTCGGTGGAGAAGACGCTGTTGATCGCTGCGCGGAAGTCCCTCAGCCTCTGTATGTCGTCGTCCGACACGAGCCCGGTGGAGTTCGGCGGGACGTTGAGCAGCAGCACGCAGTTGTGCCCCACGGAGTTGTAGTATATCTCCATCAGTTGGCTCACCGGCTTGGCGGTCTCGTTCTTGTGCCAGAACCACCCGGGCCGGATCGATACGTCGCACTCCGGCGGCACCCAGTCCGTGCCCCGTGGATCCCCGGTATTCAAATAGCTGCCCGAAACACACTTTATGTTTTCTGTTACCCATATCGAAAACACCATCTCTCTCTCTCTCTCTCTCAATTCGGAAACTGTTTTTTTATTTTATTGCTTTTAGAAACACGAGAAGCTGAAAAATACCTCCCGAGACTAGCATCTCCGATCCTGAGGGCGGTGCGGTTGACGGTGGACCAGCAAGTGGAGCCGGCGGAGCCGGACTCGTCGCCGACCCAGCGGATGTCGGGGCCGGCGTCGGAGAAGATGTTGATGGAGCTCTGCAGCTGCTTCACCGTCTCGAACCAGTTCTGGAAGTAGTAGTTCATCTTCTTCGCCTTCTCCCCCTTGGCGCCGTCGAACCATATCTCCGATATCCTCCCGTACCTGCAGTTCCATCATCTAGCTAAACGGATCCAACAAACCACGGCCGGAAGCATGTGCAGATTCGCTCACCTGGTAAGCAGTTCTTGTAGCTGGGCGAGGTAATACTCGTTGTACTCCACTTCCAGGCCGTAGCTCTTCTCGTGGCGATCCCACGGCGACAGGTAGACACCGACGTCGATCCCTCGGGCGCTCGCCGCGTCGACGAGTTCCCGGACGACGTCCCCTCTGCCTCCCTTCCACGGGCTCCTAGCGACGGAGTGGTCGGTGTACCGCGACGGCCACAAGCAGAAGCCGTCGTGGTGCTTCGCGGTGAGTATGACGAGCGAGGCGCCGGCGCCGGCGGCCGCGTCGACCCACTGACCCGCGTCCAGGGCAGCCGGGTCGAACAGCCCCGGGCTCTCCTCCCCCGTCCCCCACTCCGAGTCCGTGAACGTGTTCATCCCGAAGTGAAAGAACACGATGACCTCGCGGCGTTGCCACTTCAGCTGCGACGCCGACGGGATCGGCAGCAGCCGCAACGGCGGCGCCACCACCACCTTGGAGCTGGTGTACTGGCATTGATGAAGCAACAACAACACTACCCAAAACGAGGTCCACCTCATCCTCTCTCTCTCTCTCTCTCTGTTCGTATCGGCCAAGGAGACTTTGGTATCTATCGGCCAAGCAGCAGAGGTGGTTGGAGATGATGGCGGTAAAGGGAAACAACACGAGAACAGAAATATAGTTCACGGGGGTGGGTGACACCACCGCACGTCAAACAAAACATGGTAACTACATAATTTTCTCAGTCAATAATAAATACAAAATATTTACTCAATCTTTTCGTAATCTAAAAGATCTTGTTAAGATCATAATCTTCATTATTGAATAAGAATATATTAATATATTTTTTATGATTTACAATAATAATAATAATAATAATAATAATAATAATAATATAGGATCAAAATAAAAATATTTAGAAGATCATGATAATTTTAATATGATTTATTTTCTGAATAATATCCTTCCTAATAAAACCTGCCAAAACTATTCCTAATCCCTACAACTGCGGTAGAGTTGTGCCAAATCCCGCAAATGAATCAATATCGTTCTTCCTAATTTGTTTCTCCGTTGTGTTTGTTGGAAATACGCACACTTTGTCAAACGACTGTGATGGAAAGACTAAATAGAGAAAGGATAGAAAGATTAATGAGGATAGCGATGGTGATGGATGGATGATACATAAAGGAGGTTTTACTGGGATCCCTTTTTTTTCTTTTTTTGTTATTTACATTCCCATTTTAAATTTTTTAATAATTTTAAATTATTTTTTCCTCTAAATAGATGTAAATATTTTTAATTTATCACTTAATTCTAATAAAAAAATGTTAACTCCTTTTGTAACATTCTTTTCATCCCTCTCTTCCTTTTTTTTTTATTCTTTGATTATTTTTTTACATAGCACTTTAACTTTAATATTTTCTAAGATAATATTTTTTTAAAAAATAATCATTTTACTATTGTCGAGTGCCCTCTTTCACCCCGTCAACCATTCTCTCCTTGTCACTTATGTCCTTGCGCATGGGCTGATCCCCTCAACTACTTTTTCCATGAGTGTAACACCCTTAATATCCGACGATGATTGATATTGGTGCCCATGCTCGCAATGCTCCTGGGTTCAATGCGGATGTAAGAGTGATGACGAAAGCAATGCAAAGGAGGAGGAGATTGGAGGTGATGATGAGTTCAATAGAGACAGAGATAAAATAATTTTTTTACGTGGTGTTGGGTATTTTATAAATTTTTTTTAAAGTTAAAGTATAATTTGAAAAAAAAAATTAAATTTAGAGTTTTTTTTTCTTCTGATAATTCGTCAAATCTAAAATGAATGATAAAGAAAGAAAAAAAAAAGAAAAAAGAAGGTAAGGGTCTCAGAAACGAAGTCTTGGTGTCAAATTCCTTTGGATATATCTCTAATTTTTATTATTCTCACGCCCGGTGAGAGGATCACGTGAGCTTACCACACAGCCATAACCGGACAAATCAAATACTTGGGACTTGTGTCCTTCTTATTCTCACTTCACGGTGGCGATAGGAATCCACCACTGACGTCTTCTGCTCTCTCCCCTACGGCTTTCTAATCATCATATAAATAACCAACCATTTTGTGTTTTTAATTTTAATTTTTTTTATTATCTTGTGTACCTCTTTCACAAGTCATGTTAACCTTTATTCGACTGAGCATTAGGTTGAGTTGATCCTAATAGCACTTAAAATGGTCAATTCTGTTACATTATATGGTCCTTCGTAATTGGATATTAATTAGATTTTGATGATATATATTAATTAATATTAAATTAAAATTTATATTTTAGTATAATACTTTAGGAGATATATTTTATGGAATGAACTATTCTAATAACCTATCATAAACCTTCTGTTCCCGCTTATAAATAGACATCACATCCTTCAAACCTAATAAGATGAAGAAAGAAATAAACTCGAGAGATTATGATTATTATCTCATCCTCACTAAAACCATCAATATCGATGGTCATATGAAAAAATAGGAAGAGATGACATTCTCTCTCAACATATTACAACCATAATTTTTTACTCTTCTTTTTTCTCTTTTAATCACATCCTACTAATGTGCCATCATATAAACCTCGTGCGACATGATAAAATTTTGATGTTATATCTTTTTGAAGGATTTTAAGAGTTTATTTTTAATAAATTAATTAAATAAAAATGCTAATTAATTAAAATAAAAAAGATCTAATAAGATTCTTTTGGTTTAAGTTATTATTTGAAGCCCTATATATATAAAGAGACATATCAAGTATTCAGGCATAAAGAACTCCAAGTTTAGAGTCGATCTCGTAAGTTTCTGTTTTCTTAATATGTTTAATATAATTTTTTTTATTTCCACCTCGATATCTTAGTGGATACTAGACTAGTAATATTTTGTTATTATTATTTACCCTCAAAGTAACTCTCATAGTTGAGGAAAATCCTCTTCCTCAATAATTTCCTTAACCTATAAATAGAGCTGATGTACACATGAACAAATCAATAAAATCAATTCACTTTTTTACTTTAACATGATAAGCTCTTCTCTCTTTAAGAGAGATTACATTTCTCTTTTGATGTTCGACGATAGCATCTTCCCTTCCTTTGTCCAGTGATGCCAGCATCTTCTCCCAACAATCGAAGATTAGTCATCCGCTACTAAACAGCCGCCAGCATAGTCTCTTCTCCTTGATCGTAGGCGCGCTCTCGTCGCCCCATCCGCTACTAAACAACCGCTTGATCGTCGCCCCATCAAGCTCGACGAGATCCTTCTCTCCGAGATCCTTCTCTCCGAGATCCTTCCATCTATTGCCCTTGCTCGACACACCATCGTCGTTGGCATTAACCCGCCACCTACACCTTTTACTGGGTCCCGAACTCGGCGCCAGATTGCAACCGTTGCCTCGACTGCCACTGTCGCAGCCCAGTCTCGGTCGCTACCCTCAACCGCTTGTGACCCTTTGGCGTTGCCAACGTCTTTCTTTCACAGTATAACAGAAACATAGCAACTTCTGCTTCTTCTGCTATAGCTATCAGACCTCCTCTTCCTGCCACGGAGGTCCCCTTACTGCTAGCGCCCTCTCCCCTACTGTACCCACCACCGCAAACCGCATCGTTGCCCTTCCCTACCGCCGCTATTCCTCTGCCATCTCTGCTGCCTACCGCTTCTACCTCTCCTACGGAGGAGAGAACTGATGTCCACAGAGGCGATCTGACAAGAAATTCTCACACCGCAAACAACGGTGGGTGGATCATTACCTCTTATACCATTGTCGTTGTGTTTCAGGTAATTCGATCGACGTATTCTCATATCTGCCAAAATTTGCTGCTATTTGCGAGTGCTCTCCATCTTCGGCCCTGGTGCGTCCTTTGGACTATTTCTTTCGAGGGCTCCTTTCCTCTTTGGCCACGACATCTTCAATGATACTTGCCATTGCTGCTTCCAACACAGGATCCCCTTGCCTCGTTATGGTCATATGAACCCTCCTTCGACTTGTGCAGCCTGAAACTCTCTAGTCACTGCCCCTCCCCCTTCCACAAATAGCTACCTCAATAGAGACGGAAGGAGAAGCAACAGCAGTAGCGGTCCTCATTGCTGAGGCACATTCTGCGTCGCTCACCCTCGTTGCAGGTCTCTTACTTGAAACTTGGCCCATCGCCTCGTGCCGCTAGACTCTAGAACCATCTCCGAGCATAGTATCACTGCAAAGACCGTGGACAACTAGAAAAACCCTCGCAACTCCGAGAAGGTTTGCTAGGTGAACCCGTGCCACATGGAGCACTTGTCATGATCAATTGACACTAAGAGAAGGAGGGTGAATTAGTGCAAGAGTAAATTCTCGTTTTAATTTAAAAACTTTTCGCTTGAAGCAAGAGAGGAAAATATGAAGCTTTTAGTTCAAGTAAAGCAATTTAATATTATAGATAAATGCTAAGCTTATTGCTTAAAGACGACTCAAAAAAGAACAAGCAAAGCTGAATAAGGAGGTAGACAATGTCGTAAGTGAAGTACTTGATTTCGAAACCCTACTTCAAAACATAAATAAAATCGGAAGCGTCAATACAAAAGTAGTAAGCATGGTAAGCAAAAAGGAACTCATAGTTTTATAGTGGTTTCACACTAACTAGCCTACGTACACTCCCGAGTCCTCCTCCTTTGAGGCACATCGGTATCCACTACCGATCTTCTTTGGGTGAAGACCAAACCCTTACAATTGAGCTTACAAGGGAGACTTCAAGAATTTTCTAACTCTAAGCTCTTTCCCTTCTCATTTTCTTTTTCTTACAATTCACACATAATTTTTTTCACAGAATATAATCCCCAAAATTATTGTATGAAATGCAAGAAAATTTGAAATATTTATAGGTCCCAAATAGCTTAAAAAATTGGAGCCAAAATTTAAACATACCCGAAAAACCCGGGTACGGGCGGTTCAGTCGAAGGCCTGAGCGGGTCAACCGTCAAAAGTACCCAGAATCCAGGGTACGGGCGGTTCAGCCGCCCAGCCTAGGTGGTTTAGCTGCTGACAGTTGCCTGAAATCTTGGGCGGCGATGGTACACCCGTCGCTCACCAGTGATTCAGTCGCCAAGAATCTCATAAAAGTGTTTCCCTTCACTTTTTCAATCCCGAATTGAACCACACATTGACCAATTCTCTGGTCAACCAATTAAGCTCAACCTAAGCTCAATCAAACCCTTTGAATGGATCGGTTACCTCTTTGAGTTGATTTGGATTCCATCCAAATCACACTCATTTAGGACTCAATCTTAACTTATGACTTAAAGATTACAATTAAACATGACCACCAAGCTTACGACCTCACTCATGCAATCCGGCAACCTTCGGCATTCCATGCGGCGAGTCTCACGGTCTTCCTCCAGCGATCTCCCGACATGTTCCTAGCGATCTTTCCAATACATTCAACGAAGTCATAGCAAACTCCCGATGAGCTCCCATCGTATCATCCAATCCTTGGCCCGATGTCTAAGCTTGATCCTGGATCCATGTCTAATTTATAATTTCTTCTCATCGTCGTAGTTAGCCTGCACGATGGTAACTATGACTTAATTAATTACAATCATAATGGCCAACACATCCACTTCAAGACCTTCTCAACTCCAGGCAAGCTTTTTGGCTACCCCCGATAATCTTCCGGTGAGTCTCGATCTTCTTCCAGCGAACTCTCTTGCGTCATCCTGGCAAGCTCCTGATACCATGGATGAGCTCCCGACGCACTCCAGGGGAGTTCCTAACCGCATCGTCCGAACCCCGGCCTGATGCCTAGACTTGACTTTGGCCAAACTTCTGATTGTAATAATCTCTCTATTATAGTTAATCCTATATCAATCAACTCTAACAACTTTGTTAGATCAAACACTCATCAATTGATTTCATCATCAAAATCTGAGATTGAACAATCTCCCCCTTTTTTATGATGACAATCAATTGATGATATGAGTTAATCTTAACTTCCCCTAAATCCATGCCTCAATAAATAAAGCTTAAATTCAAGAGAACTATATACTCTTAAATTCAAGTGTCACGAAACAAATCATATTCTAAGCAAATTTTAACATATCCAAGATATCCAAATATATCATCAATATTATATGTCATCACTAATATCATGTGTCATTAATGTATATCATCAATATCATATGTCTTCAATGTATATTTCTCTCCTTTTGTCATCAACAAAAAGGTGAAATATATGGCTAAGGATTTTAAGGCACATGAGTTTTTTCTCTCCCTTTGTAAAATACGACATGAGTCGTAAAGAATTTTATTCCTCTTGTGAAAAAGAAGGAAATAAAATAAGGGAGGAGTTGTAATACATCATTAAGTATAGCTCTCAATTTTTTAGAGGTGAATTTAAAAAATAACCTCAAAGATCCAAGATATTCAAGAATATTAAAAAATTTAGGAGCTACTTATGCATTTAAAATCATCTCATGTAATTTCAAGCAAGTGTAGCAAATAAATTCTTAAAGTAGCAAAACATCATGCAAATTTTCTCCCCTTTTTGTGAACAATAAGATAAAGAACATGGAGAAAGTTTTCAAAAATATTATCACAAAAAGCTTAATCACATGAAATCTATATTAGCAATTCATATATTTTCATGATTTAGCATTCTTAACTCTCAACCTCAATCTTGTAGATATAAGATTTTAAAAGAAAATTTTGAATATGAGCTCAACAAATCTTTCTCATGTAAATTTCAGAAAAATATAGCAAATAAATCCGAACAATAACAAATCATTATCTTCACGTAGATTTTCTTCCTTTTTTGTAAACAATAATGTAGAATCAAGGTAGATAAGTGAAAAACATCACAAAAATACTCAATTTTATAGATATAAATTTTTTAGATGTAAATTCTAAAATCCAAGAAAAAAAATCAAGAACTACCTAAGCAATTTAATTTATCTTATGCAAATTTCAAGCAAGGTAGCAAATCAAGCAAATCATGCATTTTGCATACAAATTTTGATAAGAAGTGCAATTTATAAAGTCCAAGAAATCCAAAGAAAAATAGTAAATCATGCTCAAATTTTTTTGAATTATGCATTTCACATGTATTTAGAAAATTTAAAATTCTTCTAAGCAAATTGTTTCTCATTCAATGTTATCATATCCAATTTGTTTCTAATTATATTAATAATTGTATATCCCACTTTTTGTCATTGCTAAGAAATAAATATGATTGCATAATTCTTCTTAACATCTATGTTCAAATTACATCCAAAAGTATAAAGATATAATGTTATAAAATCAAATCTTTAAGTACCAAAAGACATGATTTAAATTAATAAATTTACCCCTCCTTATTGTTTGTGAATTTCAACATAATTAATCAATAAATCTTATGTATTCAAAATTTCAAGTAAAATAGAAATCCAATCATGCAAATCTCATGTATTTAAAATCCCTAATTTTCCTTTTAGCAAATCGCCCCTCATCGTTTTTCATAATTAAAGTATTTAATTTCATTATTACAAAAATGTCACTTTTGTCTCTCTCTTAGTCATTGTCAAAGTAATAATTAAAATATAATAGTACCAAATTTAAAGATCATAACTTTGCAAAATGAGATATTGAAATAGAGAATCTCAATTTACATATATGATTTCAAATTATCAATATCATTATTTAGATTCATGTTGTAGTTCCAAATAGATAAACTTATGATTCATGTATAAACTTATTCAGATGTAAAGATTTCAGGTTTCATTTTCTAAACTTGCCAAAATTATGATAATAATTTATTCAAGTTCAAATCATCAAATTATCAAAATCACTTTCATAGTTCAAGAGATTCATAAAAAATAATATAATCGATTCATTAATCTCTTTTTGAAAATTTATAAGATATAAAATTTCAAGAAAAAATTATTTTCTTTTTATTTAATACAAACATGCTTTTGTTTTTGAAGCCAAATAAAAATATGCATTTTCATTTAAAATAAGAAAAGAGCTTTCGTTATGGTAAAGATCAATAAGCCATAATCACAAAGATCATGATGTATAATTTTGAAATATAAACTCATTAAATATGATTACTATCAATCATTAATTCATCAAGCATAATTTTATTGAACATAAAATATCTTTAATCAAAATTCAACATATCTCAATTTCAACTTTTAAATGAGTCTAACTCTTTACACATATTACAAGGAGTTGATAAACTCATTTCCAAATTTTTATTTATTTTATACAAAAGTAATCTATCATTTAACAACACACATTCAATCTCAACATATAATTTTTTAACCATTTAAATCAATCATCTAATAATAATATTTATAAGCTAATTTAGTCAAAAACACCATAACATTTAAGTCATTCAACAATAGCCTTTGCATTTAAACCAACATCCAAGCTAATGATTATGAACATATTTTTCAATCATCATCAGAATCTCATTTTCATAAATTTCAATGTGAATAATTTTTTGTTAATAATAACTTATGTTTTTTTAGTTCTAGTCTTAGCATACTCTAGCTATGCATTATCAATCAAGGTTATTATAAGATAAATCCAAATGAGTAGATCACTTTCAAGTGGTGTCATTACTACGAGATATTCTTCAATCAAAATCTAATTTTCTTTTTTTTTATGTTAAAAGATTCTATCATGTTATTAAGAAATTTTTTCTTTAAGGAAAAAGGATTTTGTATATGACTTTTAAGTTCAAATTCAATGTTTGATCATTTAATCTCAAGACAACGTAAATCTCCCTTTCATGTTTATAATTTTTCATCAAAGATACCTAATCTTTCTCCTTTCTAACTTTAGCATGCAACGAAAGGTTAGGCACAATCATAATAAAGATTCATTTTTATTTTTATTCATTTATCTTGTTAATATTTGCGCTAGTGAGCTTTAAAAGACTATTATATCTCAAGTTATGTATCTTGAGCATTTAAAATATTATTCGGGGCTCCTAGCTTTAATTTAGAGACAAAACTATAAGAAATATATTTTTGATTTAGGTACCCATTTTACATTGGATCTTTCATAAGGAACTTTATCTTTTTTTTCTAATTATCTTTTGTTATATGAAGTTCTATTGGAAACCCAAACTAATTGGTATGGACCATATTTTTTAAATAGACATTCGTTTGTCTTATATCCTATTTTTTCACAAAAATTACACTTGATTCTTGGTGGCATATTTAAGATAGGTCATTTAACAAATATGGTTGGCTTTTGTTGAATGTTACCAATAAATCCTATGTCATTTCTTCTATTAATATGATCCTTATTGGCAAGAATCATATTTAGAAATTTGTTCCTAATTTCAAAATTCTAATATTTTCTTAACCATGATATTCTCTTCTTTAACACTATTTAGTATCTCACATTTAGAACAACGGTTATGTGATTCTAATAAATCATGTATTTCATCAAATCTACCAACTAACGAATCATGATCATTCTTAAGCAACTTCAAAGATTTGTTAAGTTTTCTAAACTCATCAAACAAATCATGGAACATATTTAATAATTCCAAAAAGGAAATACTTCATGAATCACTAACCTCATCTTGGATCCCTATAAGCACGAGATTCTCCACTTCTCGATTTCTTGCGTTCATAGCAAAATATTTTCTCTATTTTAAGATCATTTTTAAGGTTCATGTTCATTAATTTATCTAGTGCATGTGTCAAATGTTTAAAGTCTTCATCACTCAAGGAGTCATATGTTCTTCTCAGTTCACATTTATTCTTGTTTTTTGGAAGGTGTTCTTGGGTTCTCAATGTCAAATTCTTATAAAGGTATTTTTCTTGTTCATTTTTAGAAGTATTTTCATTTAATGATTTATTTAGATTAGTTATGATTTCATATGTGATTTTCAATGTATGCCAAATATCAAAAGTCGAATCACAAGCGAAAACACGATTAAACTCATTCTTGTTAAGAGCACAAAACAATGCATTCATAGCCTCGACATTTAAACATAAAGTCTTCTTCTCCAATTCATTCCAATTGTTCATTGGAAGAGAAGACATTTCAAATTTGTTTTTAACAATATTCCATAAATCAAGGTTCAAGGAAAGCAAGAAAACTCTCATCTAAGTGTTCCAATAAGTGTAGTATGTCCCATTGAACATGGGAGGACGAATGATAGAAAAGCTCTCTTGAAAGCTGAAAAGAGCTATTTCTCTTGGGTGTTAAACCAAATGAAAAACTTTTTGCTTGAAGCAAGAGAGGAAAATATGAAGCTTTCAGTTCAAGTAAAGCAATTTAATCTTAGAGAGAAATGCTAAACTTCTTGCTTGAAGACGACTCAAAAAAGAACAAGCAAATCCGAATAAGGAGATAAGCAATATCGTAAGTGAAGTGCATGATTTCGAAGCCTTGCTTTCAAAACGTAAATAAAATCAAAAGTGTCAATATAAAAGTAGTAAGTAAGGTAAGCAAAAAGGAACTCACAGTTTTATAACAGTTCGGCATTAATTGGCCTACGTCCACTCCCGAGTCGTCCTCCTTAAGGTGCACCAATGTCTACTACCGATCTTCTTAGGGTAAAAACCAAACCCTTACCCGAGTTTACAAGGGAGATTTCAAGAACTTTTTAACTCTAAGCTCTCTCCCTTCCCCTATTCTTTTTCTTACAATTCACACATAATTTTTTTTTTACATAATATAATCTCCAAAATGTAAAAGCTTGAGGTATTTATAAACCCCAAATGACTTCAGAAATTGGAGACAAAATTTAAGCATACCCAGAAAACCCGAATATGGGCGGTTCAGCCACAGGCCTAGGCGGGTCAACCGCAGAAAGTATCCAGAATCCAGGGTACGGGCAGTTCAACCATCCAACCTGGGCGGTTTAGCCGCTGACAACTGCCAATAATCTTGTGCGGTAGTGGTACACCCATCACTCACCGACGGTTTAGCCGCTAGAAATCTTGGAAAAGTGATTCCCTTCACTTTTCTAATCCCGAATTGAACCACACATTGACCAATTCTCTGGTCAACCAATTGAGCTCAACCTAAGCTCAATCAAACCCTTTTAGTGGACCCGGTTGGCTCTTTGAGTTTATTTGGATTCCTTCCAAATCACACTCATTTATGACTCAATCTTAACCTACGAGTTAAAGATTACAATCAAATATATCTACTAAGCTTACGACCTCACTCCTGCAATCCGACAACCTCCGGCATTCCCTGCGGCGAGTCTCATGATCTTCCTCCAGTGATCTCCCGGCATATTCCTAGCGATCTTCCCAATACCTTCGGTGAAGTCCTAGCGAACTCCCGGTGAGCTCCCACCGTATCGTCCAATCCTTGGCCCGATACCTAAGCTTGATCCTGGATCCATATCTGATCTGTAATTCCTTTTCACCATCGTGGTTAACCTGCATGATACTAACTATGACTTAATTAATTACAATCATAATGGGCAACACATCTACTTCAAGACATTCCTAACTTCTAGTAAGCTTTTTGGCTACTATTGACAATCTTCCGGCGAGTCTCGGTCTTCTTCCGGCAAACTCCCTTGCGCCATTTTGGCAAGCTCCCGATACCCTCAAAGAGCTCCCGACGTACTCCAGGCGAATTCCCAACTGTATCGTCCGAATCATTGCCCGATGCCTAGACTTGACTTTAGCCAAACCTCTGATTGTAATAATCTCTCTATCATAGTTAATCCTATATTAATCAACTCTAACAACCTTGTTAGATCAAACATTCATCAATTGATTTTATCATCAAAATTTGAGATTCAACAGCACTATCTACATTAGTAGCTACGGCTCTTGCTGTCTTCTGCATCAACCTGACAACACATAGCTTGGAACTAACTAGTGCATGAGGGAGAGGCTCTTTCCTTCCAGATTCCTCCGGACCCGAGCTCAACCAAGAACTATGATATGCACCGATCACATCTACTTTGTTTCTTCTTCCTTGGTTATTGCACCATCGGCCAACAGGTGCATCTCACTGACAGTGTCTCCAGATGAAGCACAACACATTGCACCTAGTTGCAGTCACTCTTAAATCGGTACATCACCATGTCTTCATTGTCTACCTCTAACGTTCTCATCATTGTCCCTATAGGAAACCACTGCAGTTCTCAAACTACAGGGCTCATCTCCATCAATATTGTAACTCTCATCCCTTTAAAATTATCCAAAGGCAGCATTGTGCATCTTGGCGTGCTCAATTTTCTAATCTACTATTTGGATATGATCTGTTAGGCTACGTTGATGGTTCTCTCAGTTGTCCATCAATAATGATCAACATCCCAAGAGTACCCAGTCTAGTACTAAATCAAAACACAGACTATGGTTATACTAAGATCGACTCATCATTCAAGCAACTCAAGCTTTAATTGCTGGATCCATCACTCTGCTCATATCCTCCCGTGTTACTACTGTAGAGGTATGATGTAAGTTGCAAACTACCTTAGCAAATCATTCGGTACTCACATTCTCGACCTCCTCTCCAGTATAATGAACATCAAATAAGAGGGAAGTACTATCACCGATTATCTACAAAATATCAAAGTTATCATTGAGGACCTAGCTTTGATAGGTCACTCTCTCAGTAATGAGAAAGTCCTCGTCTACATTCTTAAAGGCCTAAGAACCGAGTTTAAGGAATTGGAGCACACGACTCACCAATGTCATTTGAAGAACTTTATGATAAGTTGACTGACTATGAGGCGTATTTGAAGCGTGAAGAGAAGTTACCAAGACCAACTATCACTGCTTAGGTCAGTCAAATATACAAAAAGAAAGGCTCTCGATACAACAAGAAAGCCAATAAAGGTTAAGACAAGCGCCTCCTACCTCTATGAACACCAATCCAATCTCCCTTCCTCCATTTTTTCCATATTTTAACCCCAACTTCAACAACTATCACGGGGGCACCTTCCAACCATGGTGTCCTGCTCACACAAATCAACAATGAGTCACTTGTCAAATGTGTGATAAAGCCGGACACTCTACAAAAGCCTATCGGTCTCGACCCTAACTTTCAGCTTCATCCAATTGGCCTTAGGCAAATCTCATGACTACTCTGCTTACTAGTCAACCTAATCGGATCATGGACTCTGAGGCTTCTCATCATATCACCTCTAACTTACAGAACCTATCCATCCATAGCAACTATGGTGGGAATGAAGATACATTGGTGATGGTAAAGGACTCCCCATTACTCATAATGGTTCTGCAACGCTTAATTCACACACTACTACTTTTACACTTAATGATGTTTTATATGCACTACACATTAAATGAAACATTATTTATGTTTCTTAATTTTGTAATCAAAATAATATTTTAATTAAATTATTTCATGACTTCTTTCTTGTTAAGGATTTGAGCACGGGGGCATCCTTAGTTCATGGCCAGAATAAAGACCACTTACGAGTGGTCATATGCTCTACAAGTAATTAAGCCTACTGTTAACTCTTATATTGCAGCTTCAACTGACGTATGACATCGTCGTCTTGGTCATCCCTTACCCTCTATTCTGTAAAAATTATTCTATCATTAGTCTCTTCCTAGTGTTAATTCCCATAGCAACATAACTCACTGTGATGTTTGTCTTAGTTCTAAAAGTTATCACCTACCTTTTGGGAACATCCTCCATCTCTTGTTCTCAACCCTTTGAAATTATTTATATAGATGTTTGGGGTCCTACTCCAAAATTCTTTTGATAATTTCTGATTTTATGTCATTCTCGTAGATAGTTATACTAAGTATACATGGTTATATCCTCTTTGTCATAAATATGAGGTTTTAACAGTCTTTACTAATTTTTGAAAATTGGCAGAGAATTTCTTTGATACTACAATTAAAATAGTTTATTCTGATTGTGGAGGTGAATTTCAAGCTCTTACCTCATGTTTATCAGCCTGTGGTATTTAATACCTAAAGTCACCCCTATATACTCCTCAACTAGTTGGCTCTGTCGAACGTAAATATCGACACATAATTGAGACTAGTTTGACACTTCTACACCAGGCCTCCATGCCACCAACCTTTTGGTCAGTAGCCTTTCAAACTACGGTATACCTTATTAATTGTATGCTTACTCTCATCCTACAATATCAATCATCAATCACCATTTGAAAAACTATTTTACAAATATCCAACCCATCAGAAGCTCAAAGTATTTGGTTGTCTATGTTATCTATGGCTATGTTTCTATGCCTCACATAAGTTAACACCTAGATCTTAGCATTGTGTTTTCATCGGATACTCTCTTGACTATAATGTCTTCCGGTGCTATGATCCTCATTCTCATAAAGTCTTCATTGCACATCATGTTACCTTTGTGAGTCTATCTTCCCTTTTCACAACACCAAGTCTTCTACCACATATCCGTCTCCACCAAATATGCATCAATGGATTACACCTTTGAAGCCATCAATCGAGCCTTCATCCACATTGTCTAGTCATTCCTCTCCTTATCTACACTCTTTTGTTACTCCAATTCTGCATGTCCTCACTCCCTCCTCTACCTTATCATAAGTTTCTCCTATTGCTGCAACATTACCCTCAGAGATACAATCACCTTCACCTAGACCTAGCACCATTGAAGCTCCTCAATCTGACTCGAACCATATTCATGACTCGTATATTAATATTAGTCCATGGGCATCCCATGATAACTCATTCCAAAAGTGGTATTTTTAAACCGCATCGTGTTCTTAATCTATATGCTAGCGTTGAATCTTCACTTGAGGCTATTGAACCAACTTCATTTACTCAAGCCCAAAAATCTCCACGTTGACGTAAAGCCATGTGTGAGGAATATGATGCTCTCCTCCGTAACTCCACATGGACCCATTCCCTGTCATCACACACAAAATATCATTATGTGTAAATGAGTTTTTCAAATTAAGCGGAATCCCGACGAATCAATTGCCAAATATAAAGCATGTCTAGTGGCCAAAGGGTTCCATCAACGACTTGGTGTTGACTTCACGAAGACTTTCAGTCCTATTGTAAGACCGACGAAAATCTGACTTATCCTGAGTTTAGCTATCTTAAAAGGCTTGTGCTTAAGACAATTGGACGTTAATAATGTCTTTTACATAAGACTCTTACTGAAGATATCTTTATGTAGCAACGTCTTGGCTTCATCCATCATCAGTATCCAAGGCATGTTTGTAAGTTGCAAAAAGCTATTTACAGACTTCATCAAACTCCAAGAGCCTAGTATATTGAATTTAGCTTGTTTTTTATTTCTATTGGCTTCATTAACTCTAACTCTGATACCTCACTGTTTCTTCAACAACAACTTGAAGGCACAATATATCTCTTGGTATATGTGGATGATATTATTGGCACAGGTAATAATCTTCGGAGGTTCAAGCATTCATCACACAATTGGCAGGTCGATTCTCTCTCAAAGATCAAGGAGCCTTGAGTTATTTTATGGGAGTAGAGGTAACATGTACGTCTTCAGGACTCTTTCTCTCATAAAGAAAATATATTCAATATTTACCGTCAAAGACGAATATACAAGAGGCAAAAGAGGTTACCAATCCCCTCTCTACTAATGCATCCCTCAAATTATGTGATGGAAGTCCTGCTACAGACCCTACTCAATACCATCAAGTATTTGGCTCCTTATAATATTTAACTCTCACTTGCAGTCAATAAACTATCACAATTCATGTATTAGTCATCTAATAAACATTGGTCTACAGTCAAACAAATCCTACGATATCTTAAGGGGACCATCAATCATGGTTCATTTCTTAGCAAACACTCCCCGCTTCATCTGCATGAATTCGTTGATGCTGATTGGGCCGGGAACTCTGATGATAAAACATCTACATTAAAAATGTCTTATTTTTCTTAGAGCTAATCCAATTAATTGGAGTTCTAAGAAGCATAAGACAATCGCACGGTCTACAACTGAAGCTGAATACCGTACCATCACCATTACTGCTGTTGAACTAAATTGGATCATGAATCTGCTCAAAGAACTTAATATCACTCCCATAATATATTACAATAATATTGGAGCCATTTACCTCTACGACAATCTAGTATTTTAGTCCCGCATGAAATACATTTCCATTAACTTTCACTTGCACGAGATAAAGTTGTTCGACGTCACGTATCTCTTATATCCATACGACTGATCAACTAGTAGACTTACTTATGAAGTCTCGTGCCAGCAAACTCTTTTTACTATATCGGTCTAAGATCAACATCCTTGACATAAGCTCAATCTTACGATGACATGATAAAAGATAAGATTTTCCTCAACTACACGAGAAACTCTTGTTGCTCAAGTAGGAAAAGCCTCTTCATTAGCAAATTCTTTAACCTATAAATAGAGCTTATATACAAATAAACAAATCAATCAAATTAATTCACTTTTTACTTTAACACCAACACCAACACCAACACCAAGAAGATTGAATGATTTTGGTGGATACACAAGGAGGAGAGTCTTACATTACATAGAATATTAGAAAAGTGAGTTGTAGGTAAGGAAGGTCCAAAGGATGGATAGTATACAGATGAATAGCGAAGGGACTAAGGTGATGTTAAGGAGTTTGGTTTCGCCCAAATGGCCCGCAAGTGTGATCGTTCCATCGGCCACCACTCGTGCCAAAGTTCCGGCTTCGGTGGACAGCAACCCGCCATTGTATGTTCCACGAGCAAGCCGGGATGACATAATTCGGGAAAGGAGGGATAGATTAACACCTGCAACCAACCATCGACTATGTTAGCCATTTCTGCTGTTCATGCTCGCTAATTTTATCATCATCAAGTTTAAGCTTTCGAGTGTTCGTGATCACCTTCAAGTTCCAATCTCATATCTACCCGTCTCTCCCAATATTTATTTATAAATTTTTGTGCAAGTACACGTTCAATATTTCAAGTTGTATTTCATTAAAATGATCTAAAATTTGAGAATGCGAGGATGAGATATGAACTATAAATTTCTGAGGAAAAAAAAAGTTGTACTTCGTTAATGATCTAAAAATTTGAAAATTCAAGTTGGTGGCTGTTTAATGACTATTTTCTTGGTTTTAGATACAATACTAATTGTATCTAAAACCAATTATGGTCAATTTATTGGTCTTCTTTATATCCTAAAGGTGCATTTGGACATATTTCTCCTTCACACACCAAGCCCTGGGGGTGAATAAAACCATTACAACAATAACAATATGATAAATGTTTAACTTTAGTTTTCCTGAAACTGATCTCACTTAATTCTACACCTTCCTTCTCTTCTCTCTGTCTGGAATTGTATGTAAATCACTTGCTTTTTTCTCATCCTAAAAGTATTGACGATATATATATATATAGTTATGATTATTCTACTTTGCTCAAGATGGTCAGAGAAGAAGCCAAAAAATAATGAGCAAAGCGCAAAACCCATAATATCTATCTAAAGATATGACAGTGAATCTTATTATTTCTTGGTTTGGTAAAAATTTTTTATCAGCGAGCGAGCACAGTGATTATTACCTTCAAGAACTTCAGCAGCCACAAATGTAATCAATGCTGAGCAAACATATTGTGGTACTCCGTAAGAGTTTGTGAATTGGAAGCTCAGTATTACTCCTACCAAAACCAAAACTTCAGATCCCAACAAGATCTGCCTGTAAAAGGAAGACAAATAAGATGTAATGCGAGTTAGCTACTGAAAAACACCTCTGAATCATTTACCAAGTAAACTGACTAACAAATAAACATCAAGGATCAAAATTCAACTGCTAAAATATGCCCTATTATGTTAAAAAATATCAAGTATCGTAACTCGAAGCGAAAAAAAGGGGGTTTCGATGCAGAGCAGAACCTAAGTTTGGTCTACGATGAGATTAAGCAGCTTGCTGCTGGCCAAATAGAACACATCTTGAAGTTTACTCTGTAACACTGGCCTAGTATAGCAAATTTATGCATGAAACTTCTTACCTGTCTTCAAACATGTTACTTATATAAGATCCAACAATGGCATTAACCGGAAGAACAGTAAGCCCCATGATTGCAAGAAATGTTGCAACTGAACTTGTAGACCACCCAAAGTAGTAACTAGTTATGACACTTGACTCCGAGAGTAGTATCTCCATCACATATTTGAGCATGAAATATATCAACAACTGGACCTACACAAGAATAACAAGTTGGTTCATTAATTCTTCAATCATGGATGATAGTTGCACTCATTTATAATCAATGACATAAAATGAGTGAAACAAAAAATCTCCAGAATCAAGTTAAGGATGATGCTATGAAATTCCTAACCTTTACTGATGGAGTAAGCAATCTATATGCCGAAGCAACCGAAGTTGCAGGTTTGCGAGAGTCTTCTGAAGCGTCTTCCCTATCATTACATTCTTCATCTCCATCTTCATGTTGCTTATGCTCAGAACTTTGTAGCAAAGGATGAACAAGGCCACTTTCTAATGCTTCATCCTCCACGCTTCCTGTTGAGGATCAGAAACAGTGACTGTTATCATTAATCTTGCGTAGTGTACTTATCAATAGAATAGCAGAAGATAGGTTTGAGTACAAAAAGATCAAGATAGTTATCTGAAAATGAAACAACCTTGAATCCTTCTAAATATTTTTTTTTGATAGAAAGAAACTCTAGAATCTAGGTGAGACAACAACTCTGTCAATCAGCTACAACCAGACCCCCTGTCTGCCAATTATTCAATGAATTGGGCTCAATCATTTCTTTTCACCAACCATTCTGTATCCCATCAACCTTTATATTTGGTCCCAAATTATCCAACCAGTCATTGCTTTTCGATGTGTAGCTGTGTAGACCTTGAAGTCACAAGTCACAACATAGTTTTCCTTTTTTTATCAAGATTGTTTCATGCAAGGAACCAACCATGTTAACGATTGAAAACTCATCAAGTACTTGAAATTTTCCTAGATAACATTGATCAGCTGCACGATATTTTTTAAGCAGAACAAGATGAAGGGATGTCATAATCAACAGTGATGGCAACACAAAGGCTTTCAGAAAAACCACAAAATTATCAGCAAATTCATTGTCATCCTATGTAAAAGATCGGTCCTTTATTGTCAACCTGTTGAAGCTCTCAAGGATGAGGTAGGTTAATGAAACAAGTACTAGACTTACATTTTACACAAATAACTTGGACCAATATAGATGTGTTTGCTTGACTTGCAGGAGTCTCATCACAAGAATATATCCTGGATCTATCGAATTTGTTCAGTCATATAAACAACAAAAAATTTCTGACCAAAATTAATGAAACTAATACTAAACCTCAACTAACAACGGTAAACAAATGCAGGTCATAACGAAAACTATATTCAGAAGCAGTTCCTTAGGATGTAAGGTCAAAGAAAAGTCATGAGGTAAAGATGTGTGATTAATGCTCTCAACAGCTACCAGCAAATTTCATCGAGCTGACATGCATTCAAACATCAACTACAGCCAGCACAGGCGTACAAAAGCAATGATATGGTCATGGCAAAATCTAACTAAGATAGGTAACCCTTTTCTCGAGGATGGGAATCAGTGTATACCATTTTGTCGGAGGTATAGTGTTGCCTGATCTTAGTCACTCTTCCTAGTATTCTGTTTCTCGAAGAGTAGAACCTAGAAAGCAAATTATCTACGACGTTTTCTTTGCTGGGAGATGCATATGATCAGTATATAACTAACATGTATTAGTGATTAAACAAGGTACAATAGACTATTTAGACCGAAATGGTACAGTTTCTGTAAATATGCATACTTGAAAGTTGGCATATGCTCATGTATATGCATCACATGCAAGTACATGCAAAGCAAGATGATTCAAGTGTAACATACCAGCATCCACATCTGGAGACAAATGTTTTACTTCATTGTCATGAACTGGCTCTTTGAATGAAATCCACAAACAAATCAAGTATGCTAACCAAGCAACTGACATAACCCAACCAGGTAAAGTATCTTGATTAATTGTTAGCGCATATATTTTGAAATTAGTTTGAAGCAAGCCAGCAAGAGCAGGACCGCTTGCCATCCCAAGAGCACTTGCACTGACAAAACCTGCAGAAGCCTGCATGCGGATTTTAAGAGGAACACAATCACTAATGTATCGACGATTAACAGCCCTCGCAGAACCCATCCTGCACATGAGTACATTCATCATAGGAAAGGGATATATGGAGATCATGTTTCAGATTAGGTAATAAACAATATGCTCAAATCTGATCCAAGGTTTATCCTGTAAAATAATTGAACATAAAAGCATTAGTCGCAATACTTCTGCAAGTAAAAAGTTATACTGAATGTATACCCATGCCTCTAAAACTGAAAAGATCATCATGCAAGGCTTATCCCATCATCCAAGGGCTTGGCTCTAAAGGAAGCCCAAAATTGAGAAGGCAAATCCATACTACCAAGCCAATATTAAACCTAAATAAATCTGGTGCTAAATTCCTTTCCTAATCAAACTTAAGCAAGAGAGGTGTCTGTCATCAGAACTGCAATGCTGCAACGAATGAAAATAAAGGAGGACAACATCATGAGCTGATCCTAAATGTTGAGCAGAGCAGATTTTTGACATAGGATGGCCTTCCCAAAAGAATCAAGATTTCATGTCTAATTCTTTGTCAATATTTGCAGCTTACTTGACTACATCAGGTGAATTAGTTGCTGTTTCATTTAGAGAGAACAATTACATTGTACTGAGAAGCTAAATGTTGTCTACTGTGTTTATATTTGTTCTGAACAACACTATCAAAGGGAATAGTATAAAAAGAGCACAAAATGTCTTAGAGGCACAAAGACTTGAAGTAACATATCCTTAAACTTCATAAATCCCAAGCACAAGCAGAAAAAGAGAATATTAAATGTATGAACTTAAATTACTATTCCTCAAGGTTATGTGAAACTTCGCATAGAGAGGTCTGTGAACTCCATTTCAAGTTACACAATGTAGAATAGTTATATGCTGTTTACATGAATGCATGGAGTCGATGTTTATCTGAGTCTCTTTCATATACTGGTTCTTGGCAACCATAGAGTACTAAGAAAATTTATCTATCACCTAGCAAACACTTATCAAGCTATTGTGTCTCAAAATAACTACATATACAAGTTTCAACAATCACATTGCCTTGACATTCAAGTGCCTAAAAGTCAAGGTGTGCATTGCTAAAATATGATAAAACAGAAATAAATTAAGATTTTAGAGCATATAATTTCACTCACACATTTCTAGAGTAAGTTTCATACTCCTTGAAACTTGTATACAATTATAAATCCATAGAATAATCATCATGAAACATAAAATGAACAATTTTACTTACCCACACAAGAGACGGCCGATGAGAAGAATTGTTAGGGAGTCCAGATCATAAGCCAGTGCATATAGAATATTGCCAAAAAAGAGCACAATGCTGCTAAATACAAGAGGTCTGAAGTATGACCTATTAGACCATGCACTAAAATAAACTGAAGAGAACACTTGTGCAACAGCCATAGAACCAATAATAACCCCACAAACTGTTGCAGCAGCTCCAAGGTGCGTTGAGTAGTGATCAGCAGTTGGTACAATGATATAAGTATTAACCATATAAAGGTAGGTGTTAGCCAAGTTCAAGAGAAGAGACATAAAATTATATCTTTTATCATCAACTTGGTCCTCCTCTGAACTAGATGCATCTTCTTGAACAATAAGTGCATGTTGACCCAGATATTGAAGGAAATTTGTGGAATGGGTTAGCTTGTCTACTGATGCATGTATTAGATGAATCACAGGATCCTTAGCCTGATGCAAAAAAGAAAGAAGAACAAGACCAAATATTTTGAGTTAGATGTTCATGGAAAGAAAGATATTCTAAATGGGACTGATGCAATATCAACAGCAGATGCAGGACCAAGGGAAGGCCTGGATTTCAATAGGGCATCTTTGTATTTGATTTTGGGGTTTTGCTGGCTTTTAGGATCGTTTGCATGATAAAGAATGGCTGATCGTAAGGTAACTTTATAAAATTTTAAATATATGAATAACCAAGATTTAGCGGTTGAAATTGAAAATATACAGAAATAACCAGCAAGAGCTCTAGCAAAATAAAAAAATGGACCACCAAGTAGCATATTCATAAGAGATATATAAAAGAAGGTAATGAATAAGGTGATGGAATTGAATGCCAGGTGATAATAAACCCAAAAAAAAGATTAAAATGCAAAAAAGAAAAAGAGATACTAAAAAAGAAGAAGTTTTTCTAAGACATACTGTGTCTATATTTATGATGTTACCCAAATCTCTGCTTTCTACTTGTAACATTAATTAATCTCCTTTACAATTTGTTTCTTCTTAACTTTCAGTAGCATATCTGTCATGAATCTGCTAGTTGCTGATATCTCAATTGAACTCTGCCAATTATTTATTATTGGATCATATTGCCTAAACTGTGCAGCTATTAAGTCCTTGTTTATTCTTAGATATGAAATATAACATATTTATCCTAGACTTAACACAATTTTATTACTTAATTGATGCTAAATAGAGACAAAACTAATCTTCTTTATGGTAAACTTCAAAGTACAAACCATATGCACTTCAGCTGATAGAAAGCAGAACTCTCTCTTTTAGAACCCAGACATGCTTTTGTATATTAAACATGACAATGTCAGATGAACCATTTTGGTCTTGCATCTAAGTCCATCAATGATGTTACATAGAATATAAATCATACCGTCAGAGCTGTTGAAGGCTGATCATAAATGGACAGATAGCTTCCTTGATGCTCCTGAAGATCTGCAAGTTTACGAGACAATGCTCCCACAACAGCTGCTATTCCCTAATTCAAATTAATGCTTCAGTGAATATGGTTGATGTGATATAGCCTTTTAATAGTAGAAAATATATCACAACTAAAAGGAAGTCAAGGATGAAAAAAAAAAGAACAAAAGTTCCTGAAGAATGCTGACGAAATGTATTAAGGTAATATTGGACAGATTACCACATGCTTGAAGACTTGCCGTAACTGAGAATAAGGATGATTTGATCTAGTACTTAAATAATAATCGGTGAATTTGTAGCCAAAGCATTTATCAAATTTCTTCAGTATTTTACGAATACCAGCAGCATTCAAATCTAGGAATCTGAGAAGTCTTAGAAGATCATGTCCAGTTGCTGCATATGCTTCACGTAGTTCAGATATCTCAGATATATCTGGATGCTCAAGAAGTTTCGTCTGCTGCTCGTCCAACTCTTGAATCCTGCATGCAAGAATCCCTTGTTGTTCCAGAAAAAAGAGGACAATCTTCTCAATCTGGACATAGTAATGAAGAGACCCGATAAGAAATGCAAGTTCACATGGGTGAAAAAAGTGGATTCATAGTTTCCTACTGAACATACTCTTTAAGATCTATAGAAGATAACAATAGGAATGCTAAAACAAAGTATTCATAACTAAAGAAACTCAAAAGTACTTTTTCAGCCGTATTATCATTATAAAGGGAATAACTTTTTCTATCAACCACATTTGGTTTTAATAAAACAACAGCAACTTTGAACTTCATAATATAAGTCAGAGGAACATGACTAAAACACTGGTAATCTTCAGGCAAACACATGTGCATGACTCAAAAACTTCAATGTCAATGGGCCTTGACACTGTAAGGTCTGAACCAAGTATAACTTAAATTTGAGAATTCAGCCAAGATTCACCAACCACGGATACAGATAAAAATTAATTTTGTCCAAAATAAAGTAAACAGACAACCTGATGGAAGCTATACATACTTGGTCATCTAGCATCTTTGAAAATTCTTTTAGAACATGGCGACGATCTTTTCTTCCTTGCTGCATTTGTTGAACAAACTGCTCAACCGTTCTCTTCATCAAATTATAATTAATATAATATCTGGAAATAGTATGAAATGATTAGTCCAGGTGAAACAGTTAAGTATTGAAAACAAAGCTTAGCGTCAGTAAACAATAATATCTGACAAATCAAATGAGATTAGAAAAACATAAACAAGAAAAATTCCAATCAACTATAAGTAATTAGCTAAAGAATTAGGACCGTAAACATGTGGTAGCTAATTCTGCATTATTCTCTGCTAGTCATATCAAGCATCAATGGTCCATCCCAGCAAGAAAAACTAGAATGCTTGTCCTTTAAGTACAAACAAACCAACAAGTATTACACTAATACAAGAAAAATTATGATACCAAACACAAAATGTCATGTATGATTATAAAAATCGAAATCTCCAAGAAATAAAACTATCAGAACAATAATGCACCATGAGGAAATTTCAGGTTAGAACTATGAAAACAAATAAAATGACAAGTGCTCTCTGCTAGCCTCAGGACAGACAGAAGGCTAACAGGAGAATCCGAAAAGTCTTGGAACATTGTATTTACATACTTATGTGCTTCCATTTGCATTCAATACTTATTCAAAAATTATGTTGTATGTTTAAGTCGGTAGCATATGATCAAGTATCTATGTTGATGTGATTTCTAGCAAATAATCAACTCTTGGATCAAGTAGGTGTAGATTGACAGCTGTCTGTAAGGATAATAAAACAACTGTTGTGGCCACAACTTGATGAGTAAGAAGTGAGAATGCACCCAGCTGATATAAGGTTTCTTGCTGCCAGGAGCTGTCAAAAGTAAGAGTCTCATTTGGAAACGACTGCAACTTAATGTAGAACTTACAGAAGAAAGCATACCTTTCCCACCCTTGAACTTGATTAGCCATCAATTTCTTCCCAAAATTAACCATTTTGACAAAATGTGCAAATGAATTTACACTGCAATTCTACAAGATAAAAAAGGAATCAGACTAAAATATAACTTTAGACCATAAAAAACAAATAAATCATGCAAAAGATCTATAGGTTCATTTAAATTACACAACTATCATAGCTCGCAGAATCATTCTATTTGGATCATATTGCCTCAGTGGTTCTCTGTAGCCAAACCAATCTTGCTGCTAGAATCAGCGGTTCCTACATGCTAAAAGAGATGGCTTCAATTAAAGAGAATGAAAATGTGGAAGAACAACATTCCCAACCTAGCCATATAAAGAAGAGAAAACCACTCTCTCAGCCTAAATAAGTCGACAACTTTTCTTCTTACTCCGTAAGAGGAAGCCTAAATACTAAATAGTTAGCTCCTTCAATCCATCTGTCTCTCTACAGTTACTCTCTGGGAATCAACTGGCAGCACACATGCTCAATCAAAACCACAAGAAATCTAAATATAAGAAGATTTATGAACTACATTCTGCTTCCACTCATCAGTTTTTTTTAAAAAAAAATAAATAAATCTGATACGTATTGTCTTTCTACGGCTGCCACAGGACTCATTGTGAATGTCACCCACCAATTCAACCTAGCACCTATACTGATCGTGTTTCTAAAACAATTCCTGAATGGAAATGTCATCAAGAATTAGACATTCAGCTACGGACTACTCATGACAGAAGACCAAAAGAGCGGTCCTGATAAAACTAGAAGAAGAACGATTATATACTCCTGCAGATCACTAAGGAAACCCTGAAAATAAGAAACAAATAGATCCTTTTAGCGACAAGCTGTACCGCCAAGAACAAAACACCACGTACCGAAAAGGCGACCGAGAGATCGAAGCAGAGCAAATCCGCGAACGTAAGCCCTGATCCACGAAGTAAGAGGATATCGGCCCAAGATTCTACCTAGCGAAAGAAAAGGCGCGTAATCCGATCGCGCCGAAGCTTTCCCGCACCACAACGCGGCCAAGATCAAGCGGCGAGATGCGACGTCGAGGGAGGGTTACGCGAGGAGGAGCCGAGTTGCCGTTCCCCCCTCACTACTGAGATGTGTATTTATAGAGAGAGAGGGAGCGGACGCAGTTCTCGTCATATGGAATTGCTTGCAACGAAAAATTTGGGGGGGGCCACAAATTATAATGTATTTGACTTCGACAGCTTCTTCTTATATTCTTACACACAACATCTGGGCACGTAATAACTACTAATAAGAAGCTTGATGATATTATATGATTAATTATATATTACCAAATCTAATTGCAAGTCAATATGTTGTTTATTTGAATTGGTAATCCACTAATTCTTTGATTCGGTCGGTCAAACTATATTGTTTGTTATTATTTGATGTGTTCTCTATGCTACTACTTCCACCAAAATATAGAAGACATATATATATCAACAGTCAACCTTCCCATCAGGTGTCTTTTTTTTTTCTTTTTTGTTGGATGCTTAATATCGAATCTGGCAAATGTGGCTTGTCAACGCTTACTAAATAATCCAAGTTAGTTTTCCTCTCCAGCTAAAAGGAAGTTGACTATGATTGATGTCAACGCTTACTATCATTGTTGTTGGATTATTTAATCATCTTTCAATATAGAATAATAATAGTTCACTCACTGTTGTTTTCTTGACTTTGAGATCATAGTGTTTGTTGCAAGTAGATCACTGTTGTTTTCAATATAGAAGAATAGTTCAATATAGAATAAATAGATCACTGTTGTTTTCAATATAGAAGAATAGTTCAATATGGAATAAATAGATCACTGTTGTTTTCAATATAGAATAGTTAGTTTAGTCATGAAGAAATAAATGATTTATTAATGAACTTTAGAAGAACTTAGCACACTTGGGCATGCCATGCCATGCCATGATTCCAACATGATGATGATAGGTTATGAGAAAGCTGACTCATAAATAGAGGAACTGATAATGATTATTAGTAGAGATTTTTTTTTTCCGTTGACTTTGAGGTTTTTCTTCTCCCGTTTGATTTGACTTTGAGATCCATGCAATCCAACGCTCAACTCCCAAAACGATCTTCGAAGTCAGGACTTTTTTGTTGATATGAATGTTGGAATGATTCTATTAATAAAATACTCTTATATGGATGAAAATTAAGAGGGAAAGAGGAGAGATCTGATACAAAGATTATGATCATACTCTCCTAATAACTAATTGAGGAAATCTCTTACAACTGACTGACTCATAGAGAAAATATCTCCCTCTAAATCTATATAAATATTACTCACTTCAAAATGTTATTTCAACCATCTTCATGACATCTTAATTTATCATAATATCAAAGTCAATCTTGCCTTAGCAAAGGCTTTCGCTTGTTGTCCAGCGATAATAATCCAAAGCTTCCGTCAAGGAAGCTTTCTACTAACTCTCAATGGGATCAATATCAACAACACAAAGATCTCGACTCGACGATGACCTCTCCTGTTGCTTTCGGATCATTGAACAAAAATCATCGACTCCGACACTACACTAAACATTCTGTCCCAAGATGGAAGACCAACTAGGGAAAGCACTTAAACATGATTAGTATCCCCAAGATCGATCACCTTAGAGCACTCCTATCAGAATAATGGCACCATCAGCAATAGGACCAGTGGGCTCGCAACCGAGCAGCTCTCCCTCGTTTCCTATCTCAGTTCCTCCATTGATAGCAAATATGAAGCTAAAGCCGTATCACCGTCATCACCTTATTTGCACCAAATAGTTGGTCGCCCCTCCTCACTGATGAAGAGCTCTTCGCCAACAGATCTCTGCTCAGATCTGTTGAGATCCACTACTGCTCCTCCTCCTCCTCTGATTGTAGGTCACTCTCTGTTCTTCCTCACCACTACTACTGATCTTCGATCACTACCGCTCTGCTGCTCTCCAAGAGATGACCATCCACTATATGATAATGAATTGGCCTAGGAGACGAATACAATGAATTAGCAATATCAATTCGGGCACGAGACTCAACGATATCATTCGAAGAATAAAATGATAAGTTGATTGATTATGAAATATATTTGAAATGCAATGAAAGGATGACAAAACCAATCATCAAAACTCAAGTCAGTCAAAAATCCAAAAGGAACTGACTAAGATGCCTCTTGACACATGGGTAATAGACATGCCCTCTTCTATTACACCATCAATCTTTCAATCACATGAGCAACTCCATCAATAATCAAAGTGGCAACTTAAATAACCATTAGCATCCCACCTATAACATCCATTAATAAGTCATCTAACAGCTTTATTATAAAGTCGGACACTCATTAAAAGTCTATCAATCTCAACCAAATATTTCTACTACACCTAATTCACCTCAAGTAAATATCATGACTACGATTCTTCTCATCATATTACTTTTGATCTATAGTACTTATCCATCCACAATGACTATGGAGATAATGAAGACATTATCATTGGTGACAGTAATGTAATCCGCATTACTCACACTGGTTCCACAATTCTTAATTCACATACTATCACTTTTACACTTGATGATGTTGAATGTGCACTTTACATTAAAATAAACCTTATTTTTATTTTTTAAATTTCTTATTTGTATACTATGGTTAAGGAAATGATTAAATTTGATTTCCTTAATCATGTGAAAAAGTTAGAAATTCTATTAGTTAATTTATTTCCTAATGAGTGATGTGATTTTTAGGAACTAAATAGTTTATATTTTATTTTCATGTGTGAACCATAAAAAATGAATACTACATTTCTCTCTTTACGTGTGAAAGCATAATAAATATAAATTAAAAATAAAAATTAAATTATTACTTACCTTCTGGGGAGATCTCATCTTCTTTTGTATAAAGGGGCTCCTCCCTTATTCCTCATCGAACCTGATAATGGAAGGATTGAGGAGGAGATGATCACGAGGAAATGATAGTTGAGAATGGGTAAGATTCTCTAATTTTTATTATCTTTAATTTATATTTTAAATATTGATATTGGGATTGTTATAATTTTATGATGTATAATAATATTTTAATTTCAAAATTTTATGATTAATAAATAATAATAATTAATTTGTGAGGTTAGAATGATTATTTAATTTATATTAGTTTCTTAAGCTTAAGTGAATTTTAAGATTAACTTAATTATTAAAATTATTATTTTTAGATTAATAATTTTGAATTAATTAATTAGATATATTTATGTTTCTACGATCTAATTAGTTTTAAATTTAAGATCATATATTTAAATTCTTTAAGTTATTTTAATTATTTAATATATTAAAATCTAATTTAATAAAATTAATCGAATTGGGGATTAACTTGAGTCAGGTCGACCCAGCCCATGTGGTCATATACGACATAGCTAGTGTGATTAGGCATGACCCACCCATATGACTATGTAGGAGCCTAACCCATATGGTAAGATACGATATAATCTATGTGACCATGCATGACCCAGCCCATGTGGCCAAGTACAATCTAACGCATGTGGTCATGTATGACTCAAACCATATAGTAATATACGACTCAACACGTGTTGTCAAACATGACTCAATACATGTGACTAGGTATGACCTAACCCATATGACTAGGTAGCAACCAGCCCATGTGGGAAGGTACGACCTAACATATGTGGTCAGGCATGGTCTAGCTCATGCGGTCAAGTACAACATAGTTCGTGTGGTTAGACACAATCTCAGCTCACGTGTCTAAGCATGATCTAATCGACGAGTCAAGCATGACTCAATTTAGTGGTAAGGCTCAACCTAACTTGCGAGTAAGGTTTAGCCTAGTCCATTAAGTTAAGCTTGCTCAATTATTAGATTGGCGCCAGACATATTGTTACTCATCTATCTAGCTTATTGTTCCTCAGCCCAACCTATTATTTGGGACAACCACGTGCGACACACATGACCCATCTAAGACTCAGGTGGGTTGGTTCGATTTGGGCTAGTACTATATCATATAGTTTGATTTTATCTTCCTTTATTGGTTTGAGCTAGTTAATTGACTGAATCATATAGGTTCATCGGTTTAAGTCAGTTTAGGATTATTCTAGACCAACTTAATTAGTTTAGAGCCACTTGACCTAATCAAGATCAATCAAATCTAAATTAGACTAGTCTAAGGTGATTCCAGACATGTTCAACAAGGATTTGAGGTTGGTTCTGTTAGGTTATAATCGAATTAAGTTTAGTTTAAGTCAATTTAGCTATTCTAATTAAGGTTTTAGTTGATTGAGGAATATTGAGATATTTATGTTTTATATCTTTATGATTCGATGAACTTAAAAGTTTTATCTAAAAATATCATTTGGAAATGATTATTAGTTTTCTATTTTCTTTGAGTTTATGATATTGATATAATTGTTATATGTAATATATGTGACTATAATAGTAGTTCACATTAGAAGTGCAACCTATGAAAGGAGCTGCAAACCCATCAATAGACATAGTCTAGTATATCATACATCAAACATGATCTTTTATAATATTTAATCATACTATTTTTTGGATATATGAATGAGTGAATGAATATAAATGAATGATCATGGATGTTTATGTACCTCTATCAAGAGCATGCATGATTATTTCCTTCAGAGATTAGTGGGTCATCAGATGTGATGATTATACAGTTCCTCAATCTGTTGTTGGGAGGAATGTGTCCCCACTTAAGCGGGTGATAGATACCACTTCATCTATTGTTGAAAGTGCGATATGGGTTACCTCTATTCGCTGTTGGGAGGACTCAATTCCATAAAATATGCCTTTCTATATGCTATTGAGAGAGTACACCATGATTTTATCATTGTGATGACTAAAAAGTGTGATGTACACTTTTGATATTCGATCGGTATGCATATATTGTATGTGGTCGATGCATGATTTTATTTATTACATAAGAAATTATCATTACTTTTTATGCATAAGTTTTATAATGAATCGACATGTTATCATTTTTATTAAATTATTGATGTATATATATATATATATATCACAAATATTGAAGATTATTTTTATTATTTTTTGAGATTCCTACTGATTGTTGATATGTTTTCATCTTGTATTTATTTTTAGAGTAATCTACTAGTTTGTAATAGATCTAAAGCTTGGTGTAAGATACTTGTGACCCTATCAGGAACATGTGATCTTTTTTCTAGTTAATAAAATATTAAATATTGTAAAGACACTGATTTGAATTCAACGATGAAGATAAAAATGCATTATATAATTTATGAATAATAAAATAATAATTTATTATAATTCATAAATCTGGGATGTGACATGTCAAGTCTACTTTTTTCCTTTCAACCATGCGAGCCATACCAACAATGATACATTACCAGATTCATCCGAAGAAACCTCAGACCCCCTCAAACAAACCTCTCATCACATCGTTTAGTAATTCCCCTCCGTATATGCACTCCCTTATTACTCTAGTTCTTTAGCTCCTCACTCCTTCAACAACTTCCCTACTTAATTCTTCATAAATTTACCTAGTAATGGCTGATGAAGCAGAACCCTTAGAACCACAACTAATGTCTTTGTCTTCTCCTTGGTCCAATGATATCAAAGTGCATTAGCTTGGTTAGGTACATGTCAATGACTCTCCACCAATACCTATACCTATAACACAACCTAATAATCTTATTGCACCTGAACATCATATGACAATATGCTCCAAAAGTAGTATTTTTAAATCACGTCAAATTCTTAACCTTCATACTATCACAAATTTTTCGCCTGAGCCCATTGAACTCAGAACCATCACTCAAGCCCAAAAATCTTCATATTAGTGCGAAACTATTTATAAAGAATATGATGCCCGACTCTATAATTTTACAATGACCCTTCTATAATTTCATCACACACAAAATATCGTCAGATGTAATTGGATATTTCAAATTGAGTAAAAACCATATGGATCCATTGCTAAATATAAAGCATGTCTAGTGACCAAGGGATTTCATCAACGACCAGGTATTGACTTCACATAGACTTTCAGTCCAATTATTAAATCGATAATACTTTGACTTATCTCGAATTTGGTTATTGTAAAAGGTTGGCACATATAACAATTGGATGTTAATAATGCTACCGTACAAGGGACCCTAACTGAACATGTCTTTATGCAGTAACCTCCTAGCTTCATCCATCCTCAATATCCAAGATTTATTTATAAACTATAAAAAGCTATTTATATATTTCATCAAGCTCTAGGAGTTTGGTACTTTGACTCATTTTTTGCATCAACTAGCTTCATCAACTTTAAGTCTGATGCTACCTTATTTCTACAACAACAAAATGGTAATACAATATATCGCCGATGTATATAGATGATATTATCGTTACAAGCAATAATCTTATAGAGGTCAAAGAATTTCTTAGGTAGTTGGTAGATCGATTCTCCATCAAGGACATAGGACCCTTAAGCTAGAAATAGGATGAAGATAAAGGAAGGGGATGCTATATAGAAATAAATAGGAGAAAGATAATAAGAGTGTAATCAGCCAACACTGCTTCTTCTATTGGCACTCCTTGTTTTCCTTAGAGGTAAATCACCCCTACCTATCCCTTTCGCATTCAAAAAAGAACGTATGGGATTGGAAGCAACATACATATCTTCATGACTCTTTCTATCTTAAAAAAGTATATTCAAAATCTACTATTAAAGACGAACATGCAGAACACCAAAGAGGTTGTCGCTCCACTCTCTACTACTAAATCATTTAAATTATATGATGACATCCCTAATGTAGATCTCACACAACAGCAACAAGTACTGGGCTCCCTACAGTACTTATTACTCACACATATGGACATCTCATTTACCGTTAATAAATTATCATAATTTATGCAATGATCATCCACTATGCATTGATTTTTAGTAAAACGAGTCATACATATCTCAAGGAACTCTCAATCATGAACTTCGTCTTTGTAAACACTCATCACTTCATCTTCATGTCGTTTGTTAATACTGATTGGGCAAAGAATATTGATGATTGAACATCTACATTAGGATATATTATTTTTCTTAGAGCAAATCTAATCAGTTGGAATGCAAAAAAATAAAAGACAGTTGTAAGGTCCACAACTGAAGCTGAAAACCGAGTCATTGCCACCACTATTACAGAACTCAACTGGGTTGCCAATCTGATATAAGAACTTGATATCAACTCTATATTCATTCCTACAATATATTGCAACAATGTCTGAGCTACCTACCTATACGTCAATCTAGTATTTCACTCCCGCATAAAACTCATTGTCATCAACTTCCACTTCATTCGAGATCAAGACATCAACTATATGTTTCTCACGTAAGTATTGATGATCAACTAGTAGACTCTCTCACAAAACTACTCACTTGCAAAAATAATTTCATTACATTTTAATGATATTTCAATAATCTTCTTCATCACTTCAATGATATTTCAATAAGCTTCTTCATCACATCTTAATTTATCAAGATCAGTTGATGGCCGTAGGAAATCCTTCCATTTGTCTTGTTGTTTTGTCATGAAGATGATAGATCTGCACCCATAACTTGGTGTAGTTTGCCTGCGTGCTTGTTTTTCTTTGGATCTGTGTGCTTATTTTCCAGGGATTACAAGAGCTGAGATCAAAGAAGAGCAAATATAAACACAAAGTTCGTCTTCTGAATCATTCATCGAGTTTAATCGTGCCACATATGTGTTGGTCGAAGCTGGTGAAGATCCAGAGAAGCGTCGATTCATGGGAACAGCTTCGAGAACTCAGCCGCCGCATGTAACCGAGTTAATGTACATCAGATTGCCTTGCCACCTCGTCGTCGTCCTCCTCCTCCGCAGCTGCCGCCGCCTCTGCGTCAGATGGAGTAGCTCCAGAGCGACACGCCAGCGTCAGCGTCAGCGTCAGCGTCCACGTCGTCCCAGATGGAATCTACCGGCGCACCCTCCGCCATACCGTAGTCGCAGTAGCCCAAATCCATGCCGTCGTAACTCATCATATCAAATGTGACTCCTTCTTGGCTGTCGATCCCATCTTCCAGTAACACTGATGAAGGCGTGGCCGCCGTCGTTATAGGCGACAATGAGGGGGATGTACTTGCTGACCTCTCCATCGTTAAGGAGGATTCAAAGGTAGCGTTGGAGTCCGACGGCGGCCGGAACGCCTCCGCGGCCTCGGCGGCGGCCCGTGCGATGTCCCGGGAGCAGGAGAACGAGGCCGGCACGTGGAGCCGCCATGCCGAGTCCGCGAAGTTGAGGCAAGCGGATCGGCCTCGTAGCATCATCGCCGCGACGTCGTGGGCCCGCGCCGCCATCTCCGCCGTGGGGAACGTGCCCAACCAGATCCTGGACTTCTTGTTCGGCTCCCGCACCTCGCACACCCACCGCCCGGCGGCCCCCCGCTGGCGCACGCCCTTGTACACCGGGTGCCGCGTCTCCCGGAACTTGGTCCGCCCCGCCGGCCGCTTCGGTGGCGCTTCCGACACAGTCGCGTACAGCCACGTCCCCTTGTTTCCCGAGGCAGTGGCGGCGGCGGCGTCATCACCAGAAAACGCCTCCATCCTGTTCAGGTTCAGCTTCTTGGAGAGCATTCGATCTGCGAGTGAAGCAGTGAGTTGCCGATGAGAAGAAGGGGAGAAGGATGCGGAGATATATATATATATATATATAAAGAGTCGAGGACGGCGACATCGCGATGGGGCACACGGGGAGGAACAGCTGTATAAAGCCGGGCGGCGAGGGACCATTTTTTTAATGCGTTATGGGCGTGATGGGGAAGCGCAGGTAACGGGACGTCGCGTGTGGCCAGGAGATCCTGGTCTTCTTCTTCTTCTTCTCTCTCGCTGTCTCTCTCTCTCTCTCTCTCTCTCTACCAAAGCCGACACAGGTGTTGTCTCCCTTATGGCTTCGAGTACCAGAAGCTAAATGATATAGTACTGGTTCAGAGGGTGGGCGGCTTGACTTGTGGAGACGACGGGGACGCTGCTTCTGCTCGACTCAGCAAAGTAAGTGGACCCATAAGCCACCAGCCAATCACATGAGTCCACGTCGGTTCTAGCCACCTGTCCTGTGATATGTACGACCACCGACTCTTTGGTAGCAGCGCCTCCCGTTCATTGTATTATCGTGATTTGACTTTGATATGATATGGAATGTGGTCGCCCAGTGGCTGAGGAGAAGAGAGCCCACGTTGGTGACAGTTAAGATTACAGTTGGGCCACCCGCGAGCGACAACGCGGTTTGGGATGGTGTGGGCGGTGGCGGTTGGGGAGTCGCCGTACTCGAGCAGCCCACCGACGCTGACTCAAGAAACATCCTCCGTAGCTTCTTCACCCACCGGCAACCCTGCTGCATGCGGTGGCCTCACTCGCTTCCGTCACCTGCAACTCCGGGAAGAAATAAGAAGAGATGGCTCTCAAACAGAGACATATATTGACGACGCCCAAAGCTCGTGCAACAAATCTTTGTTTGACTGGCCCTCCGTTGTTTATGAAGCAGTGAGCTGTTACCGCAGGAGGGAGGAGGACGAAGAGTGGATCGGAATCTGATCTCTTTTATTATTTTTTGGGATAAGGAAAAGGCGGAACCGAGTTGTTGGATGAAGCAAAGTGACAGGGCGGCGCCCCTTGGTTCAGGTGGCGTGGGCGGTGGCTCGGGACACGTTTTGGGAGATCGGGACGGTCGCTGCCGCCGTTGACCGATGACCTGTTAGGCTTTCACAGGTAAGGAGGAGAGGGTTCGTACAGTCAAATCATGGGCGGGCCTCAGAACCGATGCTGAGGGACCCACATTGTAATATAAGATTTATTATCAAATTTTATATAAGATATTTGCATTTTAATTTGTTCTTCTTAATTTTCTTAAAGATATATTATATGATATGTTATACTTATAATTGTTATATATTCAATCTCAGAGCTTGAGAAAGAAATAAATTTTTATTCTTTTGTTATGCATGAAATCACTTCTAACCTAAGACTAAGCATTAATTACTGAAATAATTATAACAATCAACTATAATCACTATCAGCATAAGAATATAATTTTAAAAAAAAATTATCTGTCATAGTGAATATCATAATTGAGATATTTAAGAACTCTTTTAATGTTTCTAAGTGATGCATGACTAGGTCATGAATATGTATAATAAACTAATTACAAACACAATATATGGCATTGAATGTATAAGATAAATTAATCCTTAATTAAATTTTTAACTGAATCTCATCTTTTTTAAAATTTTATTATCTAACATAAGTTTATTATTTATATCCATTCGAATATTCACTAGCTTACAAGCTACCATATGAAATATTTTTCATAATTTTTATTATATTTTTCTTAGCATAAAAAATTTTATTTTTATCTTGAATAATTTTCATTCCAACAAAATAAAAGTGCTCTAAATAAATCATTTCAAATTTTCAAGATAAATCATATCATCTATATATAATTTTACATACAATAAAAATTTTCATACATTGCGCTTGCGCTTTTATATATAAGGTTGGTGCACTTCAACTTTTTTGAAAGTTATGTTAAAAAAATAATTATGGATTCACATGTGGCATGCTCTCAATGCATGTAACTTGTAGACTTTATCTCTTTACAATTTGATTTTAAATTTTTCATGTTGTCTGAAATAAATCTCTTATAATTTTTCATTCCAAAAAAATTGATTGAATATTAAATTGATAATTTTATCAATTATCAATTATAAATTTCATTGATTTAATAAAAGTCTGTCGGAGACTTCCATTTTACATATTGAGGGTGTCGCATGACTCGTCAGAAAATTAGTGGGAGAAAATTAAGACATATCTTAATCAATTACTTTTTACAAAATTTGTATGTTATTTATTTATACTACATTTCTTGTTTGTAAGAAAAATGTCACTTGTACGTGACATACTTGATATCAATCATCTCACTAGTCTGAACTACACAGATTGGCTTTGTAACTTGAGAAATATTCTCACAGCAGAGAAAATCGCATATATCATTGACAATATTGTCCACACCGAAGGAAGGGGCAAGTGAGAATGAGAGCACATGCTACGTGAAGTACATAAACGAATCCACTTTGGCTAAGTGCTATATGTTGACCTCTATGACTCTTGAGCTACAGAGATAACATAAGAATATAAATGACAATTCCATCATTCTTCATCTTCGCTAGTTGTTCGAGGAACATGAAAGAACCGAGAGAAATGAGATGTCCAAGAGTCTCTTCCAAGCTAAAATGACAGAAGTGACATCGATTGAATAATCCTAGATGATAAATTGTTTGTTGATTTTATATTCAGTTTCTACCTGATACATTTTTATTAGTTCATTATGAATTTTAATATGAACAAGTTTGAGATGACTCGAGTTTCTCAAGTTGAAGGAAACTGAGAGCAGCATTGACATTAATCATCAATCAACTTTAAAAGAGAGCCATGGGCAAAGAGAAAGAATGCTTAGCTTGGAAGCATGGCAGAATCAGTAAAGCCAGGAAGGGAGTGGTTTATGTCCTCAACAGTTATAAAAACTCACCAAGAAGATAAGCGTAATTGGAATCTTGATTCCTCATTAGTCAAATGAGATGCAATAGGAAGAATGCTTAGCCTGAAAGATTTAGTAAAGCCAGGAAGATATGTGTAAGCCTGTAAGTTGATTCCTAATTCTATGATGCAATGCAACAGCTCAACAGAACCTGTGTCATGACAAGACATCTCATATACCACAAAAAAGATGAATTCCCATTCTTAAGCACATAAAACTCTAGCCTAAGATGAGAAACCACATAAAATTATGCATAGGACACATAAATATCTAAGATGAGAACTGAAGATCCACATGGCATACACAATCTGTTTGCTGTGTTGCTGTCAATCCAGTGGATCATCCCATGTAGTTAGGGAGGTAGCACTCTGGTGTCAGCTTCATTAAGCAAATAACTAATACCATCCAATATATTTTTTTCTTTGTAGTATAGACAGCAGACATGAGTGAGTAATCTGAATGTAGAGATGTCTACAAAAAGCCAACTAAAACAAGAAGCCTTGTGTAGCAGGTAGAAGAAGATTATATTCCATAAGCCTTATGTAGTAGGTAGAAGAAGCATCATGTGAAATAGTCTGCCTAACACAAAAAGAGCTACATGGAGTACACTGATGATTACAGAATACAGTGACTTTATAATTGTGGCAAATTTTTGGTAAATCTAGTTTTAACAAATGCTAGGACTTTCTAAATGACACAACAATTAATGTAGGGAAATATTACAACTTATTTCTTAAGGTCAGAAAACAGTCAAACTTGTCCAATTTGAACAGGCAACCAGTTCTATACTAACTCTTCATAAAAAATGAGTGAACTTGAAGAATTACACATTAAATTCCAAAAACAAATTTCAATATTAATTTACTCTAACAATCTGATGAGATTCACAAAAGCCAAAAGAATTCATTTTCATGAACATGTTATTTTATTCATATATATATATATATATATATATAATAAGTTTAAGTTTATGTTGAGACTATGATGAACCGCAGATTTGACTAATTTACAGAAAGATGCATCAGCAATATGATAAAAGCAAGTACATGAGCAATAAGCATGTCTCAGAGCATTCCACCAAAGATAACTAGAGAAAAATGACTGTCTTAAACCAGTTAAAAAAGGTGAAAATTGTACCTGATACAAGTGACAGTGGCAAGCCAAGATTTCCTTGATGTGCACAAGCATTTTTGACTGGCTAACATATTGAAAACTAGTGTCGGTATCCAATTTAGCGTGCGCTCATTTCCAGCTCCAGCTAAGTCCAGTTATATTGAAATGACCAGCCATTTGGGATGATGACCTAAAGGCCAAATTATTCATACAAAATAATAAGGAGGAAAGATTATAATTTGAGCAATACGAGTGCCGTGCCAGGGTATCCACCACTGATGTGCTTCGTGTGCTCCTTGGAACCGATTTATCATTGTGAAAGTATGAAGGTTGAGCTGATAAACTCACACACCTAAACTGCAAAATCAGATGTTAGTTTCAAGACAAGCGCAATAGCTTACTAGAAAAGAAAATTCAAATATAGCAGTAAAACAAATCACAAGCGAACAAGCATTTTCGAAAACACCAAACAACAATGCAGAGTAACCAGAAACACGAAAGCAACATGAGCTTCTTGTACATTTACACGAAATAGCCAAGTCTTGGTTGCAGTTTACAGATGTCTGAAAAAGAAAAGAGGTTAGATTTGAGTTTATAATCCCATTTCTCACTTGTTTTATGTTTCAAAGGAACAGTGAAACATAAGGCATGCAAGGTCAAAGGTGGTGTTTGACAGAATTTAATCTGCTAAACAAGCTCCGTAATCTGCCTTGTTCAAGTCGCTCAAGCAACTTCTTCGTGCCAGGAATGTCCATATCTGAGAGCTTCTTGAGATAACCAATTGCACCATGTGAAATCATCATCTTCTTGCACTTTTTGCTCGACAACATAATTAAAAGGCAAGAGACTGCATACTTGTTTGCGGTGTTCTGAGGACTGGGATCAAGCAACCGAACCAGAGTTGGCACACTCTTGTCATCCTTCTTAACATCCCTACCATTTTGAGGATATGTCATCAAGCTAGCAATTGCTTGTGCCGCAACCTCTCTCGCACCATTACTCTTGGCCTCAAGCATCTTCACAAGCAAGGGTATGCAACCAAATTCTCCAACAATTCTTTTGGTTTCTGCTGAGATGGAGAACTTACAAATGGCGGCTGAGGCTGCCTGCTGTGCCCCCAGAGATCCATTTTTCAGCACATGCACAAGGCAAGGAAGCAAGCCAAGTGAGATCAGACTCTCCATGGATACAGAACCAACCAGATTCTTCAATGCACCGACTGCTGATTCCTGTGGCAAGGGTCCTTCAAGGTATGTCAGAAGGCTCCGAATGCCTCCTTCGGATACAACCGTCCTCCTCAAGCTCTCATTGCTGCATGTTAAGTGCTGCAAACACTCAGCTGCATACTCCTTCGATCCCGACACAATGCCGCAATCAAGCAGATTGATCATGACACGAACTATTCCCTCATCCACGAGACTCTGCCTCTCTTCAGGCACTGCAGAAAGGTTGTTAAGCGTGCCAGCAGCAGCCAACTGCGAGATGGAACTGCCGACCCGACAGACTTCGATCAGCGGGCGAATTCCACCATGGCCGGCGATCAAACAAGCAGTGTCAGCGGACAGGGACAGCCTTTGTAGGGAGATGACTGCCTTCTCTCTTGCCACTAAGCTCCCGGAGTCCAGAAGACGGATCAACGGCGGCAGCACTCCTTCGGAAACCAACAGGTTCTCGCAGTTTCCTGATTCGGTAAGCAAGCAAACCGCAGTGGCGGCCTTCTCCCTGAGCTTGGGGGAGGTTGCTGTCAACAGCTGTATGAGGGCGGAGATGTTGCTCCGTCCCAGCACAGCCATCAAGCCCTTGTCGTCCTCCCTCATCGCCTCCAATAACACATCCAAGGCCCGGTGCTTGGCATCGGCGTTCCCGATCAGGAGGCGGGCGAGCAGCTCGCGGAAATTGCAGCTGGCGTACTCCGCTTCGCCGGGACGGGCGGAGGCGACCGGAGGGAGGGCCATATCGCCGAGGACGCCGGTCTTGACGAGGAGTCCACAGTCGCGGAGATTGAGATCGAGCTTGCCGGAGAGGGCGTCGAGGTCGCTCTGCATCTGCAGCTTGCCGACGGGGACGCTGACGTCGTCGCGACATAGATCGGCCAATTCGACGGCCTCGGAGACGGTGGCGGCGACGGACTGGAGGAGCTCGCGACAGAAGGCGTGCCGCGCGAAGCAGGGGTGGCTGGAGAGGTCGGAGAGGCAGGGGAGCACGCGCTCGAGCTTGGAAACGATGGACATCCACCGCCTGGCGAATCCCTTGGCGGACCTGGCCTTCTCGAGGGCGAGGAGGCTAGCGCGGGAGAGCCAGTGGTCCGCCGATTCGGCTGTGTCACCGTCGGCGGCGAAGGGCGCGGCCTCAGCCACCATGAGTCGCTGCTGAAGTTGTTGACTCTTGTGATCTGGGCAAAGCACGGAGCAGAGGAATAAGACAAACACAACGCCATGTAAATAAATACTCGCCGTAGGAATTGAATTGTCGCCAGCGCACGGTTCTTGAGGGGTAATATGGTCACTTCATGTTATCCACGAGCACCGTGGGACTGTCTCAGGGAGAGAGAGGAGTCTCAAACCCAATTGACAATAATGCCCTTGGGAGGTTCGAAAGCCTTCTGAATGGACCGACTCATTTGGGGGGCAAATCCGGCATCAAGCACCACGCCGTCGGCGTCGAGGCCGAGGTTCCGCCGGCGGATAGTTCAGCCGAACCATTCGTTGGCAAAGACAAAAACAACAAGTATAACGAGCGGGAGGAGGAAACCGCACCACCTTCTAGTAGAGCCTGGTCGCTAAAAAAAGGCAGCTTTGGCGGCGTCGGCGGGAGACGTCCGAGCCCTTCTCCTTGTTCTTCAAGAAAGAGCGAAAAAGGGAGAGAAGGAAGGTAGCTGAGAGCAGCGAGGACTCCCATTGAAGCAGAAGGGAGCTCTTATCTTAGTTATCGAAGAGGGGGCAGAGGTGGAGAGGGATTGGGGGGAGGGGAGGGAGTGCCGGGCAACGGAAGGAGAAGCCTTGATTAGGTGATTTATGGAATGGACGTACGTCGGACGGGGACCGCAGATCGAACGGCTGGAACGGGCTGCTCGATTGGTGATCCGACCGTCCGCGATGCTTCAATTTTTTGAAAACGAGGGGGGAGGGGGGGGGGGGGGGGGGGGGGGGGCCTTAGGCGACACGTGTTGATTCCTTCTGAGGACTCCTTTTTTTGAATCGGAAACCGACGGCTTAGATGTGCCCGCGGGAACAAGTTAGTGGACCGCGACGTCGAAGGAGGGGGTGCGAGCCCGAAGGCGCTCGATTACTAAAAAAATAAAATAAAAAAAGTATTTATAATTTATCTAATTAAAACTTTAGGGTGGATTCTCAACTTGCTGGACTTTTCCAGAAACGTGTTCCTATTATGTATACGATTAAATAGGTTTATAATTCATACGATTGGTAATGGGTTGATCCAATCACCTATCATGTAAAATAGAATTCGACCTCACTCAGAGAAATCCGATCTAGCATAATAGAATTCGACCTAGCATGAATAGATTTGATCTGAACAAAGACAACGGTGGAGTGCGGAGCACGACAACATCTGATGTTGACTCGATGCTCGAAAAAAATAACATATTATTCAAATGTTAAAAAATATATTATTTTTTTTTAAAATTAAAAAAAAATAAAAATAATATATATGTTATTTGGTTCCAATCCATTTCTCAAAAATTATAAATGATTTGGACTAGTGATATATTATTTTTGGTCCAACTCTAAAAATAGTGTATCTATCATATACCAAGATTTATATTTTCTACACAAATTTGTTACCGTAGGTATTCTACCTATTTTGCAGGTCAGGTGTTAGAAAATATTACATGTTTAGCCTTAATTTATGAAAATTAAAAAGAAAATAAGAAAATGAAACACTGTTTAGATGATGAAAATTTTAGAAAACCTTCAAAAATTTAAATTAGAAAAACAATGGCATATATTCTTCATCTTGTCCAATTCAATGTTTCACAAAAAAAAATATATATCAACTAATTTGGTTGAAGGCACCACCGCAATCATGTAAATAAATTATTTTATGATAGGATCGCCGGTCCCCATCGAACTACTTACACACACACACAATTGTAAGTTACATACCGACAAAGCCTTACCCATTGTGGACTCCATTGAGCGCCGTCCTCCCCAATTGGAGTCCAGCACATTCCAGAGAAGCTTTTGTGGGTTCATAATAAATGCAGCAATTCAATGTCCAAATCTAAATGTCACAAATGGTGGCATGTGTTTGTAGCAGCGTAATTAATGAAATTAAACTGGCCAGTGATTCCCATCCACTTTCAATCATCATTATTGATATGAAATTTAAGATCCACTTTCAACAATACTACTACCACCAGTCGCAAAACAGGTAGGTTAGGTACAGGAAGAGTGGGCACAAATGACCAAAAGAAGAGTGTATGTATAAAAAGAAGAAGAAAAAAAAAAGGGCCGCTAAAAAAGATTCGTGAAACATAAAAGCTAAACAACTTCAAAATCTCCACTCAGATCCACCAGCAAAACATTGGTCCCTAAAAGACATGCAGCAAGCACACACTGGAAGGAACATATGAGGATGGATCAAATGATGAAGTCAATGATAAGAGAGGGCAGCATTAGCATCAATTCTTTAATTTCATCTCTGATCATTCATTTTGACCTACTTACTCTCCTGGTCAAATCAATAGCTTATAAACAAAACTCTTCCTTATTCTGCACCATAAATAAATATGGCCATTTTGTTTACCTTTGAAATGCTAAATAGAACATAATCAATAACAATTTATTTCTCATGATTCGGAATGAATCCCTTCCTCCCCCCCCCCCCCCCCCCCCCAACGACAGACATATACACACAAAGAATAGTAATAGAGCGGACGGATGAATGAAGAAAGTGCGTGCAGGATTTCTTTTTTTTTTTTTTTTTTTTTGGTCCACAAATGAAAAAAGAAAAGAAAAAAAAAAAGAAAAAGGAGCAACCAAACGTTATCGTCACACATACTTCGGTGGGCATGTAATAGTAGTACTAGTAGTAATAGTAGTTCCTTGGGCAGGCGGGCCTTCAGAATAGTTCCCAGTCGAACCTCGCGTGGGGCGTGGACGACGCGGTGGAGGCGGCCGTGGTGGTGGCCGAGGATGGCGTCAGTAGATCGAACGTTTCCCAGTTCGTCGTCGCCGCCGCCACCACCACCGATTGCTGCTGCGACAGCAGCTGCTGCTGATGGTCTTGTTGTTGAAATGGGTTGCGTGTTTGCTGCGACTCCCATCTCTGCTGAGGCTGAACCGGATGCTGTGGCGGTCGCGGCTGGTCTTTCGCTCTCGGCGTGGCGTTCTTGATCTTGATCGCGTCCAGTGCCTCCACATGCTTCTGCACTCTCTTGATCTGGTGTCGGCAAAGCATCGATCAGCAACCGGCAACGTTGATCGAACACGGAAAAGGAGGAGGGTTGACCTGACCTGCATTTTCCTCTGCAGCTTCACATCCCCGTCGGCGACGACGGCGTCCAACTTGATCAGCTCATTCATCAAAGACTCGGTGAGACTGGCCACATCATTGTCCACCACCCGCCCGCCTTTGTTTGAAATCGCCTCCAGCGCCGACACCTGATCGATTCATGGGGTGCTTGCTCATCAATGACTGCCCTACCCCAAGATCATGGAGGTGGTGGGTTTTGGGACTCTACTACCTTGGTGGCGAGTCGATCGATCTCGAGGCTAATGGCGGAGATGGATTTGGCGGCCTTCTCCATCTTGTCGGTCTTGCGCATCTCGAGTAGGCGTTTGGCCTGCGCCGTGGGGTCTTCCACCAACACCACCTTCGACTTGTCCTTCACGCCGGCGATGTCGAGGAACGCCGTCGACTCCCTCTCCTTGCTCTTGTACATCAGCTTCATGTCCAGCGGGTGCAGCCCCGTCTTTGCCGACACCGCCTTCTTCAGATCCCCTGACAGCCACCACCACCGCCGACGCGCTCACTTGATCAATTTCCCACCACAGCAGGAGAAGCACGAAAAAGACAAGGAAAAGGTTGGAGGTCTTACCGAAGGTGGCTTGGGAGCTGATGTAGATCTCGTGGTACACGACCCCGAACTTGACCTTCACGCGGATGGTGGGCACGGGAGCGGCCGTGAAGTCGGCGTCGGGGTTGCGCATCTGGACGAGCATGCCGCCCGGCCTGACCTCCCACTCCCCAGCCTTCTCCGCCGCCGACGGAGACTCCTCGATCGGACTGAAAGCCGCCGCCGCCGCCGCTCCTCTCCCTCCTGTCCTCGACCGCATTTTGGTCCGTAGATCTTCGAAATCCGGCGAATTCACAGAAGAGAAAGCAAACGATACCACGCCTCCCCTGCTGAGATTTCTTCCGGAACCCGCAGATGGATACTCTTGAAGATGTAGACCACCTCAAGCGTCGGTTTCGGTGAAGGAGAGGAGAGGAGAAGCGAGGGAGGACGAAGGAAGGAAGAAGGTGGGATGGATTGCCGATGGAAAGACGAGGAGAACAACTGGGAGACAAGCGAATATATATATATATATATATTACTAAACAATCACAACCCAACAAAAACAATACGCAACGCGAACAAATATGGAGCACAAACAAGAAGGAGAGGCGACACAATGCCCAACTAGTGTTTGATGGATGACCTCGCTCCTCTCTTACCCCTCCTCCTCGATGAAAACCCAAGGAAGAACGAGAGAGAGAGAGAAGAAAGGAGAACAAAAATTACCGAAAGCGACCGGAGTGACAGAGGTCTCCCACCAACCCCAACCCCCCCGGCGTTCGCTTTGCCGCTGCAGCCCCCGAGGCTTCTGTGGCCGACCTTTACCGCTACGTAACACCTTCTCCTATCAGCGCACACACACACGAAACCCCCGAACCCGGTGGCCTTCTCCTCTCCTCTGGCCGATGAGGAGGAACTAAAGTCAGTGGGGAGCCGCCCCGGTTATGCCACGTCAAAGGGATTAACACCTTCTGCAACTCGCACCCGCGCCTTCATCACCTGGCCGGATCACGTCTGCAAATTAAAAAAAAATAAAAAAAATAAAAAAAAAGTGGACCCGCCGTCGCACGAGTACGCTGCAGCAGGGCCCGCGCCAGCCAGGCCACCGACACTCCCGTCAAGCACGGGGCCACGTGGGGCTCGATCGGCCGTCGATCAGCGTAAAGGATCGGGAAAGCGACGGCACACCGACGACGCCTGATCGCTCCACGCCGGCGACGTAGATGATGGAGAAATCATTAGGAACAACACGTAAGAGCCTGCGAGAAAACCATGGCTTCCTTCTCATCACGTCAAGTACACATGGCAATAAAGAAAACAATTGATGGCACATTGTAATTATAATTATCATATATCCCAGCGGAAGGTGGAGTTTCCATGTCACACATGTCGACTTGAGTGTTCATCCGACACGGATGGCCGGCGTACCCGTGGCTATACCGAGGTGGCATTGGCGGAACCGTGTGTGTGCATGTGTGAGGTGAGGTGGTAGAGAGAGGAGGGTGGGGGTTGGTGTATGGGAGAGAACAATAGGGAAGGGGGGGGGTTGGCACGACTGTTACGTTGTTGCGGGTGCTACTGATCTCTCAGCCTTTAGCTGAAGGGGACAAAAGAGGAGTGGGTGGTAACATCAATCGGACGGCTGGTGGCCGTCGGATGACGATATATTGGTGATGAATTGCTCGATCACACGGCCGGCTCTATAGTCGCCCACCCAACACACCACCTTGTCACAGCTGTATTATTTATTAATGAACGACTCAGATTGCGTCATTTTTTATTTATTTTATTTATTTATTTATTTATCATTTGATTGATCGTCCTTCTTTTGTAATTAATGGTCCATTCATTATCTTACGATGATTAGGGTTTTGATATACACGATCGATCCACATTATTAGTATGGTGATGCTAATAATATGTTTCAGGTAATTCTATATGTTATAGTAATGCCTAACTTCATGAAAATATTCATACAAAATAACTCTATATCTATTACTATAGTTGACAGAGCCGATAATATGACCGGCCTAGCAACCCCGCGACACAATATGCCCCTCTCCAACCACGTCACGACGCCTCTAGGTCAAATGCATGTAGGATGACAACATGGCCTCGACAATGACAATCGGGAAACTGGATGCATCCACCGATCCATAACACAGCAAACGACGTACGCTTGATGATGCAACTAAGAGCTTGCGACACCGTCAAAAGACCCAAGGACCCTGGAAAAGGGGTGCACCCAACGTCGCCAAGCACTACAGCAACGACGACCAAGCACGACCACTTTCGCCCTCGCAAGTATAAATACCCCCCAGGCATCCACACCAAGGGGATTGGGTAACAACTCCAAAAACTAATCTTTGCTAATATTCAAGCTAATCCTTGACTTGAGCGTCATAGGGACTTGGTTGAGCACTAAGTGTTCGATTGGAGTATTTGTGTTGGAATCCCGAGCCGACCAGCTTCCGGTCGAGATGATCTACTGCAAGTGGGGCCAACCTGAGATTAGGATCGGTTTGATTCATTGTCTATCAAAACTTCTCTCACACAAGTGTGCATTTGGTCGTCATGATAAGAAAACAAGATGGATCATCTTGTTGATGATGATGATTAAGAGAGGGATGCGTATGGGTTTGGATGACCGACGTGACACAGACCGGTGGATGTTGTTCTCATCGCCATCTTTTTTTTATCTTCACGTATTTGATGGTTTGTGAAGCATATGACTTCCTTGATGACAAAAAGGAAATCTCACAAGCATCGCAATGACCCACAATTGACCTACTCCCCCTCACCCTAATGCTCTTTTTTTTTTTTACTTGTTGCTTTCCCCAATATTTGAGCCAGTATAATTTTACCAATAAAATGACGTTGCCCAATCTTGGTTTCTGAGGCAGGGAAGCCCTCTCCAGCGTAGTAGCGTAGATGAACAGCATGAAGCTTAGCACTGAAATAAATTATGACCCATCTGGGCTTCAAATAAACACATATATTGTATGTAAGAAGAGAAGAACCATGTCAGAAATGTTCATCATATAAACTAGGCTGAGAGTAGTAGGGTCATGAAGGTTTTTTTATCCCTGTATTCCTTTCCTATCCATATATTATTTCCATGCTGTGTGAAGAACAATGAAACTGACTCATGGCTTCTCTTCTTGTTGATTATTTACTACCACCAGAATCTCTGATCTCTTCTGTCTCCATCTGCCTACGATAACACTGAGATGCTCTCTAACAAGCTTTTGTTTGTATCAGTAGTAGATCATATGGTGGCACTGTTGACCTTTTTGTTTTTTTTTTTACTTGTTCCCTTGTTTTCCAAAAGCTTATGGTTGTCTTGTTTTTATAATGAATTCTAACTTCTTAACAATCATGAAGACAGCCGAAATCCTTGCATGTGTCCATGATCAAGTCTTCTTTGTGCAGGTACCGGGCCATCACCAGTGCTTCTTACTACAGAGGGAGCTCTTGGAGCAATGTTAGTTTCCGACATCACGGAACGGAAGACGTTCGACCATGTCGTGAGGTGGATCGACGAACTGCGAGCGAATGCCGACAACTCCATCGTCGTCGTGCTGATAGGCAGCGAGTCGTCTCGACCGAAGATGCCATGGAGAGTTTGCAGAGGAACAAGGACTCTTCTTCTCGGAAGCATCAGCACTCGGCGGGGACAACGTGGAGACTGCTTTCCTGAGGCTTCTGGAGGAGATATATATGGAGTGATCTCGAGGAAGGCATTGGAGTGTGATGAAGCAAGAAGGAATGCTGCGAGTGATGTCTTGGCCTTGAAAGGGACCACGGTGTCGGTTCTTCCCCCCCCCCCAAGTGTCAATGATGGAAACTAGCGCTAATGAGAAAAGGAACACTGTGTGCTTTGCTTGTGATTGATTCCTCCCCTTACTTGCCTTCTCATGTGGGGCTTCTGCTTGCAAGAAGGATTCATGTAGCAAGGTGGTCATGGTTATGATTTGTGATCAAGTGTTCGATGAAATGAATGTACAATTAGTGTATGAATCGTATGGTCGTCTGATTGAAGAAAGGTGGTTTAAAATTTGCCTACAAATTTTTTTCCTTTAGCCAATTCAACTAAGCATTTCTTCAAACACGTTATATATTTATTGTACAAGGTTTCTGTTTTCCCAACGTGTTTGAGGAAATGCTAGGCAAAAATTGCACCCATACATACGGACGACACAGCACAATCCACCATCACGTCGCGTGGCCAATGAAAGCCCCCTCTTATCCTTCGCTCTCGGCGCACGGACGGCACGCGTCATCGTGTCTCGCGGCCAACCATATCCCTATAGCTCGTGCCTTTCACCCACCTCTCTCATCTCTTATCGTGCCCGCGAGCCCCAAACCGTCGGCGCCACCACCTCCTTGCGATGGCCACCACCGCGACGCTCGGCCTCCTCAACCTCCTCCCAAACCCAAGCCCAAACCCAAATCCTTCCTCCGGTAGCAGTAAGTCATTCCTCAAACCACCGCCGCGACGCCACCTCGGCCCCCCCCAACACCTGCTCCCGATCGCCCCACCCCTCCCTGCCGCCGCCGTCGCATTCTCCCTTCCTCTCTTCCTCAATCCTCAGGTGAGCTACGTCGTTTCCTCTCTATCCATCTGTCCACTTTGATCTCTGCCTCGGCTGGAGCAGTGGTTCTGTTTGGTTCGAAGGATGCGCTCGCGGTGGGTGGGGAGTTGGGGATCTTGGAAGGGCGGACCTTCGCGTTGGTCCACCCGGTGGTGATGGGCGGCCTCTTCGTGTACACGCTCTGGGCGGGATATTTGGGGTGGCAATGGCGGCGGGTCCGGACCATCCAGAACGAGATCAACGAGCTCAAGAAGCAGGTGGCGCCCGCTGCCCCTACGCCCGTCGCCGCTGGGGCAGACGGCGGACCTCCGCCGCCACCGCCGACTCCATCTCCGATCGAAGCGAAGATTCAGCAGCTCACCGAGGTACTTCTCGTTCCTCTTTCCCTAAATCTCGGTAGGTCTTTGTGCCAATGACCACCGATTTTTCAGTTGTGCTTGTGCGATATCAGGAGAGGAAGGCGTTGGTGAAGGGATCCTACAGGGAGCGGCACTTCAACGCCGGGTCCATACTGCTGGGGTTTGGGGTGTTGGAGGCGGTGGGTGGGTGCCTCAATACGTGGTTTCGGACCGGAAAGCTCTTCCCCGGCCCCCATTTGTTCGCTGGTGCTGGTATGTTATTCTTCTTCCTTACATTTCCTCGTATAGTTTCTGATGTCCAAACGAAACAATTCAGTGGATGAATGATGTAAACACTCACTCATCTCACCAAGAACAGAGCTCATCATTAATTTCTCTTTTCAATGTTCGGAAAGTGACCAGTTCATCCATCCCATGATTTGCAAGTTCATGATTTGTTATGGGATCTGAGATTGTAGTTGAAAAATTAAATGCCATTGTCATATCAGTTTATCTATCCAGATTAAATTATCAGAAATGTTTGTTTAACAGGAAATCAATTAGGAAAGAACGGAAATAGCTACATGTGACTGAAATTGTAGAGTGACCGATCGAGTCATGATAACCAATTCAGATCGCTGATGCGATAAATCGAGTGGAAACAGTTGGTGTTCTGTGAAAACTCGGTTTAAACAGCCCCAAAAAATTGGAGTTTGGAGTTTGCCGACTCTGATTGACCCGAATGTTCTCATCATATCAAACAAAATTGCATGATGTCTGACCGAGTTCTGCAATTCATAAATAGAAATTTTTCGGCTCAGAGATTTGGAGAGGTTTGACCGTTGTTGATCATGTAGCTTGTCGTGTATCCATTTTACATGTATTCAGATATTCACCTATGGACCTCTCAGATGCTTATCTGCATGCCATTTTTTTTTTTTTGGATGAGATGGACGGCTTTCAAATTTGTTTCGGATTGAAGAACGATTACAAGTTCAAGTTGTCCAACGATTAGGTGCACAGCTGATGGTGTTATTCTTTGTGGCCCACCTTCGATTTTTTGCTTGTCGGCCAATTTCACAGGGACACTGTTGTCTGAACCCCTCTATTAATTATCAAGTCATGCAAGTTCTCTTGATATTTTGGTTTTTGAAAACATTTATCTGCTCAACGTTGCATTGTCGAATTTGATGATATAGGACAATAAAACATGATGCATTATTACAAGAAAATAAGTCTCTACGGTTCTGAAAGAAACATCGATTGAAGGTCAATCTGATACGTCAGTCCATGACTGCTGTAATTCAATGAAAAACTGTGTATACGAGTTGGGATACTACGGTTGATCAAATTTAGGTCTGAATTCTTGCAAATAGAGCCTTGCCAATGTATGAAAATTTTTTTTTTTGACTGCCACCAGTTCAAGGATTGTAAAAAATAAAGAACCCTTGGTGATTAGGAAAGAGATGCAGATATACCAATAGTAAGGAACATCTTTGCAGCGTAATATTCTGGAGATTGAGCTCTCCGAATCTGATGGTAATTTAGGGTTCTGAAGAACAAAGCGAATGATTCGGAAGATGGTTATACCAAACTTTATGCCCTGCCTTTACTTCAATCCATGGTTGGTCCAAATAGCTCATCTGCAATTTGGTCTTGCTATATCTATGTAAGCTTATAGTTTCAGTGTGAAAGTAATATCTGATTCATATACCGGAGAACACGCAAACACTCAGATGCGCAAGAAAGTAGCACAGTGGAAAGTGTCATCAGGTTTCTTGAAGTGAGGATCCACCAGCAGCTATCATAAGCACCAAACAGTTGGACTTTCTCTTAGTGAAATTTTATGATGCAGATATATCTATGGAACATCTTTGCAATGTAAGGTTCTGAAGATTGAGATCTCTGAATTTGATTGTAATCTAGAGTTGCAAAGAATGAGGTGAATGATTGGTAAGCTGGCTGGCTACCTTTACTTCAATACAGGGGCCATCCAAATAGCTCGCCTTTAATATGCTTTTGTATATACCAAGTGTATGTATGTAAGTTCATAGTTTCACTTCATAAAAGTAAGCTCTGATAAGAGGCTCTTACTTTTATTTTCATGTGAGAAATGGAGAAAAGGTGAGCACATGAAAAGGAATTCTCATTTTCCAACAAAATATGTTGTTCCCATTGTGATTAATTCAATGCAATGGTCTTATCCATAAATTCATTCTTTTCTGCTTTCCCCTTGTGGTTAGATATGACTTCTTGTTAAAGTAATACTGATAGGTTATAAGCACCATCATGTAACCAAGTTGCTCTCATGTTTCGCATTGCCTTTTGTGTTAGAACTGTTTGGAGATGTACATATTGCAAATAACTTGTTTTCCAGTGCTAATTTTTGGATTCTGTGATTCGCGACACTGCTTTTGACACAGTTGCTGTAGCTATCGATCAATGATATGAATTTTGCGATTCTCATACCTCGATGACCGTGGTTATCTTAACATTGTTGCGTTCGTGTTGCAGGGATAACAGTGTTGTGGGCATTAGCTGCTGCGCTTGTGCCGGCAATGCAGAAAGGAAATGAGACGGCGAGGAACCTCCACATTGCGCTGAATGGCTTAAATGTTCTACTGTTTGTATGGCAGATTCCAACTGGTATTGATATAGTCTTTAAAGTGTTCGAATTCACCAAGTGGCCTTGAATTAGTTGTTCATATCTCTGCTTTTACATTCTCCATTTTCCAATCTCCAATCTTAAGATTGTCTTGTATCAAAACCATGAAATTGGAGTTCATAGTATGTATAAACTATGAGGAAGGATGAACTCTTCAGAATCTTTTTACCAGTACATTTATCAAATGATATTCATGTTCAAATCTGGATCTTGATAAAATCAATTAATAAATTTAATAAACTAATATGCTTTTGAAATAAATGATGTAGGAAATTTTTCGATCATAAACTCGAATCATTGAAGGGCTAAATGTTTAATAGGAGAGTCGGATATTATGCTAGAAGATTATCGTGTCGAAAATAAGATATTGAGTCAAAGGATTGATCGATGTACTAAAAAAATAAAATTCATACTAGAGGTTCATTAATAATCCTTCCAACAAGTAATGACGCGTATGTTGGGTCTCTGCTGGTGTTACGGCATGTCGCTCACGCTTGCATCGAATCGATCATCCCTGTGTCAGGTCAGTCATATCTATTCCAGTCATATCTATTCCAGGTTGGCTCTGCCCATGTCAGGTCAGAAGGTTTATTAATCTTTACCTATTGGAAGTATGAAAGTCGATGATCTCATAAAAAAGAAATGGAAAGTGGATATAAGTTAGGAAAATCAAATCACGATATATATATATATATATATATATATATATATATATATATATATATATATATATATATATATATATATATATATATATATATATATATGATAGTAGTCTTTACGCACAATGTGAAATTGGGATATCCTTTTTTTTTTTTTCTTTTTTCCTCTTTCCTCTAAGCTTTGCGTGGAAGGTAGGAAATATATCATAATAAGTAAAACTTTATATTTCATGAATATAAAACATAATGGATATATTTATAGAGAAATAATGAATATATATATATATATATATATATATATATATATATATATATATATATATATATATATATATATATATATATATATATATTGATAGGGAGAATAATAGTCTGTCATATCATACACCGCGTACTTTGTCGACCTGGCATGGGCAGAGCCAACCTGGAGCAGGTATGACTGACCTGACATAGAGATGGCCGATCTGGCGCAAGCACGAGCGACACGCCACAACAGCAGTAGAGACCTAGTATACGACGTCATCTGCCACTGTGCAATCTTGATCAGCTCCTCGGAACCATGGGGGGTTGTACAACAACATTGCAAAGAGCACACGCAACATGCTCGATCGTAGTACGACCCACCGTCGGCAGACGCTCGCGGCATTAAATACCCCAGCTGGGGTGCCGTAAGCATTAAAGATGAAGGTACGACTAGCCATCAATAAACAGGTATAAAAGCCTCCCCGAAAAGATAGGGAGAGGCGGTTGAACTCCCATTCCTTCAGAGAAAAACAAAATTTGTCCGAGACCTTCAGGGATTGGATCAGATTCCCATGAGGAGTACTAACTTAGCCATCAGAGGGATTTGGTCGGGCCACACCTCCCCTAACTTAGGCCTTTTTGCAGGAGCCCCAAGCCAACCAGACGAGGAAGGCGACCATTGGGACTACTGCATCATGGACCGCTACGCCCGTGGCCACCTCAGCCGGTACATAAGCCGCGCGAGCCATCACCCCCATCCGAAGGACTTAATAGAAAGGCAAATCGACGTCATAAACGGGGGGGGCACGATCGCGGCTGGCGATAGCTTCTCAGCCCGGAAGGTCTACGCCTGAATTGAGGTACAAAAGAGGCCCTGACAGCGACGCGACCCCGAGATCTCCTTCGAGTTAGGAAAAAAGAATACCCCGACCACGACGATACCTTGGTGATCTCAGCCCGCATAGCAAACGCCCGTGTAAAACACATCATGATCGACACAGGAAGCTCGACAGATATATTATACTTCGATGCCTTCATGAAACTTGGTATGACTAACAAAGATCTTGTTCCCATGACTTCGACTTTGACATGATTCACAAGAGATGTGATAGCTCCGATGGGCGTCACGACCCTCCCTGTAATCTTTGGCGAGAAGCCGAAGGCCAAGACATTAATGATCCCTTTCACGGTGGTCGAGCTCCCCTCGACATATAATGTGATCATCGGCCAATCATCTCTCAACAAGTTAAGGGTGGTCGTCTCGATGTATCACCGCAATATGAAGTTCCCGACCAGCGCCAGAGTGGGGGAGGTCAAGAGCGACCCTCGAGAATCAAGGCAGTGTTACTTGGCAGCGACCAACATCCCAAAGAAGGTTAAAAGGCCTCCGTTCCCAAACCTTCGGGAGCCCGCCAAACCATACTCTCGGCCTGAGCCGACCAAAGAAGTGTTGGAGGTCCCCCTGGATAAAGATCACCCGAAAAAAATAGTCTGGGTTCGGTCGCCTCTTCTTGAGGACTGGCGCGTTCAGCTTATTGATTTCCTCGGGCCGAATGTCAATGTTTTCGCCTAGTCACCGAGCTACATGTCAGGCATCCATCCGGAAGTAGCTCAACACCAACACGGGGAAGATTTATAATTGAGCCCCGTCACGGTTTAGCGCTTCATCTGCCCAAAATGTGGCACAGCTCACCCTGACGCTTTGGTCATCGTGCACTGCGAAAAGACGCGCAGACCAGATAGGGCATACATGGTGCGCCCCGCCACGTGGCACTCCTCGAAAGGCCCAGATGGGCTAGCGAATCATCATCAACTTTGAGCAAATCTTGGCGCCAGGAGGCAGTCTGCCTAACGTCGTCAGCTGCCCGATGTGACAGAAAGCGCAACACGGACAAAGTCCCATAACACAGCTCCTCACACCTTTGTAAAACAAGGGCCTTCAGTCCCGATTAGCATCCAGTGAGCTTTCTGTCCTGACCAAGGGCTCTCAGTCCCGACCAATTTTCAAGGGCTTTCAATCCCGATCAACACCCAGGGGGCTTTCAGTCCCGACTAAGGGCTTTCAATCCCAATCAGCATCTAGTGAGCTTTCAGTCCTGGCCAAGGGCTCTTAGTCCCGACCAACTTTCAAGGGCTTTGAGTCCTGATCAGCACCCAGCGGGCTTTCAATCCCGACCAAGGGCTTTCAATCTCGATCAGCATCCAATGGGCTTTTAGCCCTGACCAAGAGCTTTAAGTCCTGACCAATTTTTAAGGGTTTCTCGTCCCGAGTAAGGGTTTCAAGCCCCGACCCGCTTCAAGTATATTTTAGTCTCGACCAGCACCCGACAAGCTTTCAACCTCGCCTAATGACAGTTGATCCCAACCGATCATGTCAACCACGCATTGACCAATCCGTGCCAGTGACCATTCAGTGAAACTTCACATGGCTCCACGGACAATCCCCATACCAAATCTTCGAGTCGGAAGAATCTGTTCCCTCATTCCCCTTTTTCTCTTTTCTTAGGGGACCCCGAGAAAGCCTCTTTTGGGGGAGGAGAATGATAGGGAGAAGAATAATATATTGTCATGTCACACACTACGTACTCTATCGACCTGGCATGGGCAGAGCCAACCTGGAGCAGGTATGATTGACCTGACGCAGGGATGGCCAATCTGGCGCAAGCGCGGGCGACATGCCGGAATAGCAACAAAGACCCAGCATACGACGTCATCTGTCGCTATGCAGTCTCGATCAGCTCATCAGGACCATGGGGTTTCGTACGACATCATTGCAAAGAGCACATGCAACATGCTCGGCCGTAGTATAACCCGTCGTCGTCGGATGCCTGTGACATTAAATACCCCAATTGGGGTGCCGTAAGCATTAAAAATGAAGGTACGGCTAACCATCGACAAACAGGTATAAAAGCCTCCTCGAAAAGAGAGGGAGAGGTGGTTGAACTCCCATTCCTTCAGACAAAAGTAAAATTTGTTCGGGACCTTCAGGGACCGAATTAGATTCCCATGAGGAGTGCTAACTTAGCCATCAGAGGGATCTGGTCGGGCCACACCTCCCCTGACTCAGGCCTTTTTGCAGGAGGCCCAAGCCAATCAGATGGGGAAGGCGACCCCCGAGACTGCTGCGCCACAGATTCGACAACCAACTCCAGTTTCCCCGAGTTCCGAATCCCGTTGAGTCGATCCTACGTATGCAGGTCGAACCGCGTCATGCTGACTCCTCAACCACGACGAAATATCCAATAACATATATATATATATATATATATATATATATATATATATATATATATATATATATATATATATATATATATATATATATATATATATATATATATATATGGGGCTAGAGCGACTTGTATGCCAATATTAGGCAACAAGGAATAAATCAACCTTTACAGCATTTGACACAAAATAAAACAGTAAATGCTTTAACGAGTGGTTTCATCTCCAACCAGGAATGAGTTTTGCCAACCATGCATTGTCTCTCGCGCATTCATTGACAGATGTGCACAGTAGTTCTCATCACATCTACCCACTTATATTTCCGGTGCTAACGGGGGATATGAATGCCTCCTATTAAAATGTGCATATAATTAATTCCAAGAGGGTAATGGTAGATGAGAGAGGCAGATGGAGTCATTAGTCCAATTCCCTAAAACAAGTTGGCTTCATCACATACTCCTCCTTCCTATGGGATTGATTGATTGGTCCACCAGAAGTGTTATTCCATGGAACTCCAATTGGTGCAGCAGGATGTCAAAGCCTGTAATATATATATATATATATATATAATAATATTTTTTTTATAAATATTATTTAACATACAGTACAAGTTATTCACCATGGTTCCTTAATACTGGGCCAAACCTTTAAATGCTGTTAAATGGAGTCATTTACTCAGTTGTATCGATTGCAATGCTATTTATTCCATCTAAGAGTTAAGCCAGATGAGGGAACCCATTCAATAGCAAGCTGCTCACCAGTTCTTCCCCACTTCACTACAGTTGAGCGAAGTTATCATTCTCAATATATATAATAGTACTTGTTACTGGATGGATGTACTTTCTTTTTTTTTTACTCATTTACTTTGAGGACTGAGATGATGTGACTGTAACACTGTTTTGGACTGAGGGAGGTGGAGACTTACAAAGATTAAGATTAGGGGAAGTAATCTATGTGTGGTGGAGTTCAATCTGCATGTAGAGATCAACCATAATAACACAATGAATCCATTCTTATTAGTGTTGCATCACTCCTGTAGTTGCTGATCATCTCCTACTGTGGTGGATTCATGGAGCAACAGGAGAGCAGAAATGGAGCTGCCTACATGACATGAATCCACCTTCCCCGACTTGGCACTCCTTCCTGCACCACAAACACCATGTAGTATCCCCTCGGAGCCAGAACGGCGCTCGCCGGAGCCACCACTTCCACCACGTAGCACCCTCTGCTACTGCTGCTGCGACGAACCCCTCCCACCTCCAACACCAGCAATCTCTGGTTCATCGAGAACGAGTGCGTCGTGAACGCCGGCGCCACCATCGTCACCACCACCTCCTCACCCACTCCTTCCTCCAGCTGGGCCTCGATGGACAGCCTCTCCCCGTACGTTATCTCGGTCCCCGGCTTCATCCCAGTGATCCTTGGACGGCGAGGAGCTCCCAGGTAAGGAGGGTAGAAGGCCTCCAAGCTCAACTCGGTAGGAAACATCACCCCGGAGAACTCGTACTTAATGTTCGGATTGCTGCCGCCGACCAGCACCCGTCCGTCCGGTAGCAGATGCGCCGTCGAATGGTAGACGCGAGGCGTCGTTGTCGGGTTGAGAACCTCGAACCCCCGGTTAGCGACGCCGGCAACACCACTCCTGTAGAGGACTGGGTGCAGCACCGGTTCCCTCCCCATGTACCAGCCGGCGCTGCCTCTCCCGGCGCCGTTGACGATGAGCACGTCTCCCGTGGGTAGTAACACCATGTCCCCCATCACCCGACCCATCGGCATCTTCTCCATCGTCCACTCCGGTGATTCGTCGGTTATCTTCAGCCTGCCGCATGTGTTCGAGGCCGGCAGGAAGCGCCCCTTCGCCGCCAGCGAGCTGGCGTTGGGCATCGCGCCACCGCATATCATGACCTCGGCCTCGATCGCGCCGGAGACGTTGTGCTGAAGCAGAATCGGCAGGAGGACCGACGAGCCCGTGCTCGGGTAGTTGCGAGAGATACCGCCGGGCATCTCGGGGAATCTGCGAACCACTCGATGGTGCTCGTAATCGAGTAAGATGGCTTTCGTGTCGGCGAAGATGAAGAGGTTGCCGTCCGGGGAGAGATGAATGAACGGGTAGAGGTTGTTCTCAGACGCGTTCTTGGTCTCTCTCAGGAACGGCAACTCGAAGGTCGACGCGGCGCCGGAGCTCATCTCCTTGGGCACGAACTCGTAATCGAACTGCCCTCGCCCGCCCACCACGATGACTCGTCGTCCGTCGGGCAAGACGTGGGCGGACGCGTACCATCGCTTCACCGCGAGGCCCTCCTCGTCCTCGACCCAGTCGCAGCCGTCGCAAGGCGAGAAGTACCGTACCGCGCGTTCGCCGTCGTTGAATCCACCGGTCTGGACGAGGGTGCCGTTGGCGGTGAGCGCGCCCGCGGAGCACCAGGTGTCGGTGAGCACGGTGAGCGGCCGAACGGAGCGGCCCAAGGGTTCGAACTCGACGGAGTGAGCCCAGCAGTCGTGACGGAGGGCTTGGTCGCGGGGGTCGTTGCGGCATCGCTCCGACGGCAACGAGATGTTGGAGGCGCCGAAGTCGGTGCGGTCGAAGACGATGACCTTGCCGTTGGGCAGCAGCGCGACGTGCATGGCCGATATGCCGATGCTTCGCTTCAGTAGCTTCCATCGGCCATTGTGCAGGATCTGGCCGTGGGCGGTGGTGAAGGCGGAGGAGAGTATGGCGAGGAGGAGGAGAACGGCGACATTGGAAGCTGCCATTTTGATGCTTGATGTTTAACTCTGCGTTTTTATCGTCATGTATAAACTTTGGGTTTATATAAAGTAAAAAACATGGTGGAAAGTACAATTACATGAGCAAATAATTCTAATACTTTTTAAATCAGATAATTTATTTATTTTCCCTGTTAATTACTTCCCGTGATGATTAAATAAATCATAGTATTCTTTCTTACATTAGAAAAAAATGGTGGAGAGTACAGTTACATGATGAAACATTTTCTTTCATTTTTATCAAATAATTCGGTTTTTTTTCCTCCTTTTAATTGCTTCCTTCCTTAGATGGGGAATAAGAGTCCCCTTTGCATAAGGTCTTTTTTGTCCTCCAAATCTTTGATGTGTATCTCCATTAATTTGGCATGCATAAATGGGGGAGTACATATACTGGTGTTAATCCAACTTATGAACCTATAGTAGGAAACCCATAAAATTAAAAAATTAAGAACCTTAGTCATAACATGCCATGACACCTTACCATAGGCTTTTTCCACAACCAGAATACCTCTTGATGCAACAACAGCTACCTACTCCATTTGATTGGATGACTGGTTATTCCATAAATACAAGGCATAACATAAATGATTTTGCATGATTTATGTTATTAGGAATTATTGAAGTGTTTCATCAATTTTCTTTTTGGGAACTATGATGGGACATACAGATATAATTATTGAATTTTAGATTTTGATAAAAAAATTAGTTGACTAAGTTAAGATCTAATTGGCATTTGAGAAAAATGATGCATGACTAATTTCGATCATAAAAAGATAAAACAACTTAAGCAAAAGAATCAAATGTTGGGCCAGAGTCAGAAATAGAGTATCGGGCTAGAAGAATCAGACATTACGTCAAGATCAAATGTTACGGGAGTCAATATGTCGATGGATCGGGCGATACAATGAATATTTGCACGTCGTGCCGAAAGTTCGGACAAAGTTCAGATGAACCAATGATATGTCAGACAATATAAAACTTTTGTCCTTAGTCGTGTATGTCTTGATTATCGAAGATTAGGTCTAAATTGAGTTAATTTTGGGTGTAATCATGCTAACTCATTTAAGGGCCATTGGGCCTTAATTGGGGTTGATTTATGTTCATTGGGAGGCACATTCAGTGACCCAAAGTTGGGTCAAGTAGTGGCACCATCAGACCTAACGATGGTATCGCTAGAAGACACAATCTTCTAAGTTGTGTAAGGTGATGGTACCGATCAGACTCGGCAGTGATACCATTAGCATTTATTGCTATAAGTAATGGTACCACCCTGGATGGCAGTAGTACCACAAGAGCCCGATCTTCGAGGCTCTGCCAAGTGGTAGTATCGCCTAGTGCAGACGGTGGTACCGCCCGTACCATGAAAACTCAAAAATATGAATTTTTGCTCCACTTTTTGAAGTCATTTGGGGCCTATAAATACCTTACTCATTTTTTATCGAGGATGCAAGAATTGAGAACAAAAAATTGTGATTCTTAGTTGCAAACTCTATTATAATTTCTTGAGAGTTCCTCTCATCTTAAAATTTAGGTTTCATTCTAAGGGTAATGTGAGACTTGCAAAGGTTCTCTCCTAAACCGGTGAAAAAGAGGAAGGGTTGTAAAAGGGTAGTTGATCTTCGCCCATTGAAAGAAGATTATTAATGAAAGCTGGTGACCTCGACGGAGGAGGAAATCGAGAGTGGACGTTGGTCGTGACAACCGAACCACTATAAATCTGGTGTACACTTCTTTTGTTGCTTATTCTTATTGAGTACAAATTTAGTTGCTCACAACACTTTACTCACCTTTTAAGTCAAAACGTATTTCCGATACGGCTTCATCAAATGATTTTTAGAATTGATGTAATTTTTTGAAAGTACTAATTTACCCCCCTCTTAATACCACTATTATCCTAACAATTCGTATAACACCCAAGAGATACTAAATGACTTTTTTCGATAATTGAAAGGGTCACTCTATTCATCCTCTTATGTTCAATGGGATAGACTACACTTATTGGAAAACACATATGAAGATTTTTTTTATTTCTGTGAACTTTAATTTATTAAATATCGTCAAACGTGGCTTTCGAAAATCCTCTAGACTAATGAATGAATGGAATGATCTAAACAAAAAATTATTATTTTTAAATGCAAAAGCTATGAATGCTTTATTTTATGCTTTAGATAAAAATAAATTTAATCATGTTTCTATATGTAAAAATGCACATGATATTTGACACACACTTGAAGTCACACATGAAGGCATAAGTAGAGTTAAAGAGTCTATGATTAATCTTTTGGTGTATAATTATGAATTATTTTGAATGAAATAAGTGAAACTATTGTGACATATACACCCGTTTTACAGATATTATCAATGGTTTGAAATTACTTGGTAAAATTTTTACTAACCTTGAACTTGTTAATTAAATTTTACGATCACTTCCTAAAAACTAGGATCCAAAAGTAAATGTTATTCAAGAAGCAAAATACTTGAACTGTTATCCTCTTGAAGAACTCGTAGGGTCACAATGACCTATGAAATGACTTGTAAGGCATATGATGAATATGAGAATAACTTTTCAAAGAATAAGAAGGATATGATACTTAGAACCAAAGAAAATCACTCGAGTGAAACCTCAAGTGATGATGATGACTTGGCACTTCTAAAAAAAAATTTAAAAAATTCATAAAAAGAAATAAAATAAATCTTGTAAAATAATATACAAAGAATAAAAACAAACTAAAAAATGATATAATCATTTACTACAAACATAAGAAGCCGAAAAACTTCAAAAGTGAATGTCTCCAACTGAAGAAGAAACTACTAAAGAAAAAGAAAGTACTCAAGGTAACCTGGGATGAATCGAGTGTATTTGAAGATGAAGAACAAACTAACAAAGACGAAGTGGCGAGCTACGAATTAATAACTTTCGACAATGAGGTATGTGACTTAAACGAATCTTCTTTATCTTATAGTGAATTATCTGATGCTTTTCATGATTTATATGATGAGTTTAAATCAGTTGGTAAGAAATATAAATTGCTAATAAAGGATTATGAGTTTGTAAGAAATATAAATGACTAAAAAGGGATTATGATTCTCTTTCTAATAAATTTAAAAATTTAAAAAATTAGCATGACAATTATATGTTAACCTCTTGTACTAAATGTGAAGAGTTAGACTTAGTAAAAAGGAAAATGTGGTTCTACAACAAACATTAGAAAATTTTAAAATTCAAAACAAATCATTAACTATGATCATTGCTAATGAAGGTCATGTACATAGAAAAGAAGGAATCAATTTTGAAGTAGTAACACTCAACAAAAGCCATCTATATTTGTTAAAGTACCCATATTACGTATTTTTCCTAAAAATAAATATAATTATTCAATTTTAAATGATGATGCATGGCTTTAGCATAGGAGATTAGGATATGCAAGCATGAAATTGATTTCATAAATTAGAATTAAAGAACTTGTAAGAGTAATACCTAGGATTAAATTTGTCAAAAATAAGATTTATGATGCATGTCAATTAGGAAAATAAATAAACAGCAGCTTTAAACCTAAAAATCAAGTAAGTACCTCGAGACTATTACAATTAATTCATATGAATTTACTTAGACACACTTCTTAGCACATAAAAGTGATTGATTTAAATATTTTTAAAATTTTATAAACTAGTTCAAAATAAAAAAGATTTTATGATCTCGTCTATTCGTAGTGATTATGATGGTGAATTTAAAAACTATGATTTTTAATATTTTTGTGAATTAAATGGGTATGACCATAATTTTTTTACTCTAAGAAATCCATAACAAAGTAAAGTTCTTGAGAGAAAAAATAAAAGTTTACAAGATATGATAAGAACCATGCTTAATAAACAGTCTACCCAGATATTTTTGGCTTGAAACCGTTAACATGACATGTCGTATCATAAATAGGATTCTCCTAAGATCACTACTTTCTAAAAATCTTTATGAATTATAAAATAATAAAAGACCCAACATTTCATATTTTAAAGTTTTTAGTATATTTCTTGGATATTCCTCTATTTCTAAAGCTTATCGTTAATTAACAAAAGAACTTTACTTATTTAGGAATCCATCCATGTTATTTTTAATAAGTTTTTTAAATTTTTAAAAAATAATTTTGATGATGATTTTAAATTTAGTATGTTGAATTTGAATGAGAATTCTCTTTTCCTAAGCAACTTTGATGTATCTACTTCCAAAGAATTCTTATCCGAGGAATGAAAGTATATAGATGCACATCATAAGGAGCTAATCATTGGAGATAAATACAAATTTTTGTGCGTATGTGACATTTTTATCTCAAATTGAATCTAAAAGATGATTATTAGGTTTTTGTAATGCATGAGTAGTTAAATCAATATGAGAGAAATGAGATATAGAAAGTTGATTCTAGACCTAATGACCATCTTGTAATTGATACTAAATGGGTCTTTAGAAATAAGTAAGATAAACTTGGTATCATGGTTCAAGACAAGGCTAGATTATTGCCTAAAGTTTTCAATCAAGAAGAATGTATCAACTATGAAGAATATTTCGCTCCTATGGTAAGACTTGAAGCTATAAGGATACTCCTTGCCTATACATGTTATAATAATTTTAAGTTATTTTCAATATATATCAAAATTGTGTTTCTTAATGGTTTTATTTTTGAAGAAGTTTATGTTAAATAACCACCCAGATTTGAAAATGATCTTTTATCAAACTATGTTTACAAATTATCTAAGGGTTTCTATTGATTAAAGCAAGCCACTAGGGCTTGGTATAAGAGGCTTAGTTCTTTATTTATTCAAAATAATTTTTCAAAAGGCAAGGTCGATATCATATTATTTGTTAAAAATTTTAAAAATAATTTTCTTATTATTCAAATTTATATTCATGATATTATTTTTTATTAGTCATTTGTCAAAAATATGAGCCAAGAATACAAAATGAGTTTAATGGGTGAATTAACAGGATTTTAAATTAAGCAACTAAGTGATGAAACTTTCGTTAGTCAAACTAAGTATGCTTTAGATCTATTAAAATAATTTAATATAGATAGTGCTAAAACTATTAACACACCAATGATCACTTCTACAAAATTAGATATGGACTATGATAGAAAATGTGACTAATAAGGGTATGATAGTTTACTATACCTCACAGCAGCTAGACTAGATATTAGACTAGATATTATGTTTACTATTAAACTTTGTGCTAGATTTCAATCTAATCACAAACAATCTCACTTAAAGCAGTTAAAAGAAATTTTAGATATTATAATATCCAAGTTCTAAAATTTTTGAATTGATTGATTATGATAATGCTGACTTTGTTGGATGTAAAATAGATAGAAAAAGCATATCTGGAACATGTCAATTCTTAGGTCATGCACTTATTTTTTGGTCTTCTAAAAAATAAAACTATGTTATATTATATAAAATCGAGACTTAATACGTAGCAACTGGTGTATATCGTGCAAAAAATATTTGGATGAAAAATACTTAAGAGGACTATGTACTACATTTCTATAAAATGTGATAACACTAGTATAATATGTTTAACAAAAAATCTCATCCAACACTCTACAACTAAATGTATTGATATTAGACATCTACAACTAAATGTATTGATATTAGATATCATTTTATTACAGATCATGATATATCTTTAGATGTTATTAACACAATTTTTACTGAACCTTTGAATGAGAAATAATTTGATTTCATCGTAAGAGTGCATTTTGACTCTTCCAAATGGATGAACTCTTATATATATTGGATCATTATTGAATCAAGATTGTTTTCTATAATTCCATTATCTTCCATTTTTTATGTGATGACATCCATCCATGTAAATTTCTCTTAAGGAAACAATTCTCTTTAAGTAAACTTCACTTAAGTCAACAATTCTCAAGCCGCTTGAAAATTCAGTTATTATAACCTAAATTTCTCTCCTGAGAATAGTGGACAGTAAAGAGAGAGAAAAGTGCAACAAAGAGACAATACAATAACATTTTAGAAGAAACAAGACTGAAATAGACAATAATACAACACAGCAACAGAGGGCAAACTGGATAAGAGACCAACATATATGGCATAGAAGTCTTCACTTCAGCTTTCATTGCAAATCTATCTATACATGCATCCTCTGCAGGAGCTTTTGTGCTACATTAATCAACAAACACAGAGAAAAGAAGTGGTTAAACAGCATGCTCTATATTGAGTTGGCCAACATCTGAAACAGCTACATCAGTGGTTGCAGAATCTAGTGACCTCTCGCGTTTGAACCACGTACGGTGATGCCATGTATGTATTTGGTGTATCCGATAAAACTGAGCTTGCCATCCTCAGCTCTAATCCAGGCTTTCAGAACAATATAAGAACTTGGAGGAATCTTTAACTCCTACAGACAACAGAACCATTATATTCTAATGGAAAATACAGTCAATCAGATATGAATTTGGAAGTCTATGTGATCATTAGTACCTGGGCCAGTTCCTGAACAGAGATGACTTGGTTACCCTCCCGTTCAAAAAACTCGAAGGCTGTGCTAGCTATCTGTCCCCAATTATCCAAAGCCTCAAGGTGATGGGGACTGATTGCAGCAGCACAAAATTCCTCAAAGTCCATTGTTTTATTTGAGAGTGGTTCCATCTGGATTTTGTGAATCATATATTTTTTAGAATGACTATTATTTACAGTAAAATTTTTCCACTAGAAACAATTCAAGAAGCCAAAGAGAGGTTAGATCTCAAAACTTTCAAGCTTAATAGTGACTTGAGGACATAACACAGTACCAAGAAGACGAAAAAGGTTTAACATTGTTTTTGCACAAAAGTAATTTGCCTAGAAAAAAATTTATCAGCCTCAAGAGTTGGCAGGACGTGCAAAGGCCCTGTCAATCATTGTAAATTTCAAAATTCACTGTCCAAAATATGACATATGTGCTTTAGAAAAGTTCGAGAAAGAGGAAGTTTTCAGCGTAACGCTCCGTTATTTTCGAGGCAAAATATTGTTTCATCTGACACTCGTGTTCAAGATACACAGCCTCCAATACATGTCATAAGGACAATTTTCTTTAATGATCTCAATAATCAATGTTTGATAACTATGATATACAACAATGAAAAACCTATGAAGTGACAAAAAAAAGGTATTTTATAAGAAATTAGGTTGATACTGTATATAACTCACCGAATTCAGAATGTCAAATACCCGGGACTCCCTCATTGCTTCTGTTGCATTTTGCATCAGTGCCTGCCCCAAAAGCACATAGATCAAGAAACAAAAACGACGTATATAGCGCATCACAGAAAAGAAAAAAACCGAGAAATTACATTTCTTTCTATCATACACTATTATACAAATATTGCTTAATAGACAAATACAATTAATTAGACTGACCATCCGAAAGTTTTGAAGGGATACGTGGCCATCTTTATTTGGGTCTAACAGCTTGAACTGCAACCTCAGATAGAATAGCTCATCCTCTGTTACAGCTTTGGATAGTGCCTGCAAAAGAGGTACAGAAGTATGAAAAATTTTAAAACAAATTTACAAAAATTGACTAAATTATCAAACTAAGAGGGAGCAACATACATATATAGATACATATAAATGCATATATATAAGTACCTAAAAATAAATGCTGCAAAAAGATCAAGCATTGACATTAAATAAATTAAATTACATGATATTAACAAGATGATTATAAAGAGAAAATAGGCTGCGTATATGCAAAAAATGCATAATAGGAGACATAGTGACATGTTTCACTATAAAAAGATTTTACCATAGTATGTTAATTGCCCCCTCTAATCAGTTCATAACAGGAGTCTGAAAGAGCAATAGTAGATACGTAAAAGAATATCTTTTCGATGCATTTATAACAAGTATATAAACAAGCAAAGCAATGACAAAGCAACCAAATTTTTAGTGCTTGTGAACATCTACCCTCAATGCAGCTCGTTTGAGAGGTGTGGCATGAAGATATGACTTGATTAACTTGTATATCAGTATGTCCAGGGGAACTTGCCAACATTTATCTCGCAGCCAAGGGTGTGCTGCAACCAGAGAAGCAAATATTAGCTTTCAGAAATTGACTATAGTTGTAAGCCTCAACATACTAGCCAACCCTAGTCAGATATCTATAAATTAGAACTTTGGAAGCAACAAATACAACGAAGAATCATAGAACTATATACAGAAAGACGTACCAACTCTTCACTAGTGTGTTTAGCAAGGACTGGCAACTTACTCAAAGCTTGTGCAGCTGATATTCTTTTTCTATAATCCTTATTCAAAAGCCTTTTAACAAAATCTTTAGATTCTGAAGACACATCTGGCCAAGGTGAATCATCAAAGTTGGGATCAGCTCTCAGCACAGCATGAAAAATTCCTGATTCTGTCCGTGCCCAGAAAGGTCTGCTACCACACAACAAGATATAGGTTATAACACCGATACTCCAAATATCTGCCTCCATACTGTATGATCTATGTAAAACCTCAGGGGCAACATAGTATGCACTTCCAACAATATCATTTAGTCTTTCATCTGCACAGTCAAAAAGAGAAGAATTTATGAATGTCAAGCACAATATGACAACACAAGTCAAATAAAAGAATAGTGACGAAAACAATGCCTGAAATAAAAAGAGTCAAGTTCTTCAGAAAAAAAGAATGGACTACAACTATCAGGTCAGTTAAGGCCACACGATAGTCAAATATTAGAATAAAACAACCAGGTCAATTAGCAAGTCATCCATCATCTTTCACTCCATCCATCTCCATTTAAGATCATCATTCAGCCTAATATTGTATTTATTCCCCTCGAAGAATTTCAACTGATGCTCCTGGATAACCTTTTTCTGATGTATTTATTGATGGTGAGATTGTTACTCTTTTGTCCATGATGGCATGATGGTTAAACTGGGACCTGCATTAAATTCTACTGTTCTCTTAAATGTCCTAAGAGAACAGTAATCTTGTTATATGTTAATTGTGTTATGTATTTTCCTTCCTTCCATGTAATCTTGGAAGGGATATAGTGTATAGTGATGGCAATGTCCTAAGAGGCAGGGATATAGCACATAGTGAAGTAATGAATAACATTAAAGCAACAATAAGTCCATGTAGCTAGCTAATGCACACCTGGTTTATTAAAATCAGAAAGACCAAAATCAATCAACTTCATGGGAGCATTCCAATCTTTAGTGGTGAAAAGAAAATTCTGCTATAAAGTACAAGAGAATTAGGATCAGTAGCACTGAAGAACATGCTGGAATGAGAAAGTGACAAAAAAAATAGAATCAGTCCTGCAGGAAATGACTAGTGTGTTGTAATGACAAATAAGTTTACAAGATAGACCTCTGGCTTTAGATCTCGATGCACAACACCTTGAAGATGACAAAAGGCAACTACACTCAGTATTTGAACAACAATTTCCTTGGCATCCTCCTCTGTGTACCTTCCACCTCTTGAGAACACACACGCACACACACACAAAAAAAAAGAAAAATCATGTGTCAATAAAAGAAATTCGAAGTTCTTGTTAATGAATTTGATAAAAAAATGTATATATTTACCTGCGTAGAATTCTATCTAATAATTCTCCACCTTCACATAATCTGGGGAACACAGGAGAAGAGAGAGTAAGGTAACACCAATGCACTAAAAAAGAACCATGTACAAATCATCATCATCGAGAAGTCTTTTCTTTTTAAAATTACAAAAAAGAGGATTATCATCTATCAATAAGTTATATAAAGTTAGACACAAAATGCATTATGGCCAGTTATTTAAAGGAAAAGTAAAAAACCAATTGTAGTTTTGGTAACTGATATTCGGAGATATATCACTACAATCAAAATAAAAAATCAAAATATAATAAAGAAGACATACTCCATTACTATGTAGACATTAAGTGCATCCTCACATGCATCATAAAATTTGACAAGATTCTTATGCCCAGACAAAGCTTTCAAGATTTTGACCTCCCTACGAACATCTTCAACCGATATTGGTGTTGTCATCTGTCAAAAGAAAAACAAAATCAGTAGACTAACCACATGCTAATACTAAAATGAAGGATGCAGAGTGTGTGTGTGTGGGCGTATGTAACCTTTTTATTATGGTAAGTGCAAATTTCAAATAAACCTAGACTTGAAGTAGTCAATGCTTGTATCAATCAATTTATGAATGGAAAGCAAGGCCTAAAGTTCTCAAGGAATTATGTGCATATTGAAGAGAAAAAGTATACTCTATGTTGATGCAGAAGATCCTTTAGTTTTTATTTCTGCTAGCTTTGACCATACTTACGTTCATTAGATGAGGAAGCCATTCAAACTTGGATGACAAACAGACATCCATTATTTAAACACAAAAAAGTTATATAGTAAATTAGTAACAAGTATTTAAACACAAAAAAGATCCTTTAGTTTTTATTTTTGCTAGCTTAGACCATACTTCCGTTCATTAGATGTGGAAGTCAGTCAGACTTGGATGACAAAAAGACATCCGTTATTTGAACACAGAAAAGTTGTATAGCAACAAGTAATCCACCAACTCTGTGTTAGTAAAATTGAAGCACAAAAGATGTAACAAACTGCCTGATGGCACGCACTATCATTGGGAGAAAAAAAAAAAAGTGAAATATCTCTCTTCCATAAAATAGTAAACCTCCCACTCCATTTTCCCAATCCTTTGCAAAAATGTAAACCATAAGACTGGTGACTATGGGTTTAGCTTTCAGAGGATTATGCAATATTGGCATTACACAAGAAATATAACAAAAAACAATGTCAATAATTTCTCTGCATGAGTTAATATTGAAAATCTCAACTGTGAAAATGCTTAAAACCATATGAGCATGCAATGCCATAAAAAAGGAAGCATATGACTGCCATTTCATATTTAATGAGTCAATAGCAACAGAATGCCTCTTCACATTATTGTATCTTCCCTAACAATTATGAGAAAACCAGAGCATCTTAGACTCTCTATAGCACAATGGCATTTTGTTTCTTGATGATTGTCACTAAGCACAAACAATTTAGGACAGGCAATCAACGGCTACTCTTTTGCATTCCCAAACCAGAAAGAGAAACTAAGGTCAAGACTGAGCAAAGAACCAGTCAGAAGAATAAGAACACAAAGATGAGAGATAAAGCATCAAGTCTACTTAACAAGTTATTTGAACTCAGAATTTATCCCTTGGCACTAAGTATATCTTAATTCTTGAATATAATTTCTTAAGCCGGAAGAGGGAGAAAATTCAGAGCCCAAACCTTAGCTTTCGAGATTATCTTGACTGCAACACGCTGGCCCTCGATATCCCCTTTCCTGGCCGTGGCGAAGCACGTGTGCCCGAAATGTCCCCTCCCAACCACCTTCCCCAGCTCGTACTTCGCCCCGAGGTTCTTGCCATACCCGAAGTTCTTATCCAGCGACCTCTCCACCTCCTCGGTGCCGTCCTCGGGGATCGGACCCTCCTTCGGCTTCGGCAGGCCCTGGCGCTCCGCGAGGGAAGCTCTTATAGGCTTCGCCGGGGACGGCGGCGGGAAGGGCCGGCGGAAGAATCGCCGGGGAGTGGATCTAGCAGGAGAGGGGGAGACCCCGGAGGGGAGCGGGCCGGCGGAGTCTTGCGGGTATGGGCTGGGCCACGCGATGGCGTCGGTGCTGGTCGAGGAGAAGTTGACGGGCGTGGCGGGGCGGCTCCTGCTATTGCGGTGTGGGGTCGCCGGTGCGCCGCCAGCCCCGGTTCCGCCGTTGTAATCGCGGTGACGACCGTCCTCGGCGAAGGAGATGTTCTTGCCATGGCACAACCCCATGGCTCTCGCCCGCTACCGCCGCCGCTCCTTTTCCCCTAATCTCTCCAACTCCTATCTCGCTATGGACTCGAGGGTTTGGATGGCGAGAGAGTTGAGGACGAAGAGGCAGGCAATCGACCGAGAACGAGGAGGAGGACGGAGAAGTCACTACATGGGATCATCGGATGGAGTGGACTCGACTTCTATTCTTCAAGGGGGTGATTTGTAATACGAGTGTCCCGAGGCCGTTTGCTGGATCTCCTATCACTTAAATCGCAGGAAACACCATATTACTCGGTAAAAGATCCAACAACCGGGTAATTATTCGACGGAATGTACACGTGGCAAATGACAAGTGGATGAGTCACTCTGCGGAGAAACGAGGGCGAGCGGGGGATGGAGTCCACGGTCTCCGTTTGGGCGTGCCAGTCCCGCTATCTGAAGAGTTTCATCGTACGGTAAAATAAATAAATAAATGCATAAATAAATAAAAAGTTTAGTATACTCTTACACATCGATAAAATTATATTTTATCTTAACTATTGAGGAAAAAGAAAATTAAACTTTCACACGATTTTTGTATTGGACTAATCCATATGATAAATTGATCCATGAGGTGAACAGCTACAATAGGGTCACAATACTTTTTGGCACATCACAAAATTATTAAGAGCCTATATAAAAAAAATGCTATATTTAAGTGAAATTAAAATGCACTATAAAGTAACAAAAGCATGTAAAAAAAAAGAAGTGGTTCTATATTTTTTTTTACAGTTTCTTAAATAGAATTGCATTATTTGTGTCACTTATACAAAAAAAAAAAACACTGAACTTATTATGATATTAACAATATTAATATTAATTTCAACTTATTATCCTTGGTGGAATTTTATATAAAGTATTTTATTAATTAAAAAAAGAATATGTAAAAAAAATTGACTTTTATGTTAGTTATATAATTTTCGGTATCTCCAAAAAAATATATTGTAATTGGACTAATTGGATTGATTCAAAGCAAATAGTTATCTTTTTCAAAATTTTAATTTGGTGCATTTATTTTTCTCTAATATCTTAGAATGCTCCTCTCCTCTTCTAATAAAATAGTGTAGTAGATCAACTCGATGGATTGATCTTCACATTATAATGACTTTAACTTGAAAAATGGACACTATAATACAAGTCAGTTCATCAAATGGATCACTGCACCCTATGGAGTGGTCTTTAAAATGTGAAAATTATTTTATTGAAAATGGAGAAAGACATTCAAGGTATTAGAAAAAATTAAAAAGAAAATCTAGAAAAGAGGGGCATCATCTCCCAAAAAAAAAAAAAAAAAGACATTGGTATTTTAGAAGAAAAAAAATCATTATTTTAAAAGAAAAAAAAGCTTTCTTGTGAGGTTAAGAAAGCTTTTGTAGCTGTTGGTGGTGTCTTTTTTTTTTTTTTCTTCTTCCTCTTCCTTCCCTTTCTTGTGGCATCTTCCACTTTTCCTTGGCTTATTGTTGTTTCTCATTGGTTGGTGACAAATCATAGGGGTTGGTGGCAGTTTGAGCATTGATGATGATGAGAAGAAAAAAGACAAAAAAAAAAAAAAAGGGTGGGTGAGGGGGGGGAAGGTTGAGAGGACAAGAAAACCATCATCCACATTAATGCTAATTATGATTTGATAGTGTGACAGGTGATTGTAACTAATCGTTTATCTATTAAAAACTTTATGAATCCTTTTTTGGGTTTGATTGGATGCATTTGAATATAAAAAAAAAATACATATTTTAATCCTTCATTTTATGGTAAGTATCACTTGGAAAAATCACTCTATCTTCTTATCTTCTCTACCCATCAGATTTTGGTTTGGTTATACATTCAAACTGACATGAATGATCCTTTCTTTCTATGAAGTATACTATAAATTTTTTTGATGAGTTGGAATAAATTATATTGAATTATTTGACGTAATTAACCAAACACTCCCAAATAGATTAAACCTATAAAATAAAGATTACGTCAATCAATAATATACTCGTTAGGGTCCTCTTTTGATGTCCGAATTAGAATGTGTTGGAGTTGAAGATTATACGAGACAAAATATATTAACTTAAAGAGATTAAGAGAATGAATCTTTTTTTTTTTTTTTTTATCACGAGAGTATGTCTCCTAATAATCAAGTCAAATCATTAGTGAAAATACTCTTAACCCCTCCTAATAATTATAGAAAAATATTCTATCTTGATATAGATTTATCATCTTAATTTAGTGGTATCATGTAAGTTAGCTAGTTTGATAATATTATATGGAAGTTGGTAAGGTTGAACTGTGAGTCATGATAAAAGCTGAACCAAAACCATACAGCGTCTATCCAAGATACATGTTATTAATCAATGATAATATTAAAAACAAAAGTACTTTTTTTTATTTTAAGTAAGAACATTTGAAGGGCCTTTTTTTTTTTTTTTTTTTTTTGTTGGTGGATATGCCACCACCTAAATTATAGCATCAAAATCTTTATTCTTGAGTCTTTGACTTTGGGAGGTAATATGACACTTAATGAGTCAAATCAATCACTCTTCGATACATCATCTCCTGTGACTATATCAGTCTGTCAATCCTTACGTCAGAAGTCGACCTAACATAGGATCCACGTCAGAGATCGACCACCCCTCCGTAAGTACAACCCGAAAACCTGACGCATCAACGAGGCCATAAAACAGCGAGCAGCGCACGATGCCGTATAAGGACTCGAGAATCTCGCAAAATCGTACTCGGTGCAATCGGGAATTATAGCGGTAATGAATGACTTGATACGATGGTTCCCTCGACCGCAGGTATAAAAGTCTCCCCGAGGGAATCGTTAAGGGGTCTGGGACCGAAACCCTTTTTCTGTCTCATTCCTAAAACAAAGTCAATCAAGGTTCTGACTTCAATATTAGAGGGACTTGGTCGAACTCTCACAGCTCGTTAGGGTCTTTTGTAGGTGTTCGGGGCGAACGGGAAGAAAGAAGCTCCCCATCTAGTGTCCGATGAGGATGAACCTTGGGAAAACCTAATCGGACTGACTCATCGACCACGTCATGAAGACATTATAGAGATGAGGGAGGGTTTATTCTACTGTATCTATCATTCGACCATTCGATAACTCGGTTTCATACTCCAAAATAAGTGCAAAGTATTCGACTACTCTTCACCGTGGTTAAATCATGGCTTAGAGTTACCACTAGGTTATATCTTATATATGATTTTGATGAGTATGTCAAACCTTTAAGTAGAGGAGATTGTAATATCCCGATTAATCTTACATAGGAAGCAAACTCATAAAAGTCTAATAAGTATATTATTTTTAATATTAGCCTAGGTATTTTGACTAGTAACAAAATCAAAATGTTAGTACTTGGAGATCCAGTTTGTTCTTATAGAAAATTCACCATAATTTTTTTTGTATAGATAAGAAGAGAATGGATACATGGACCAAGTTAATTACTTAGTCATGAGCATGCTCGAGGATAACAAAGACAAAGTTCTTAGTTATAGATATCCTCTCAACCTATAATGCAATCAATCATCCGAACATCAAAGCCTCAACCATCAACTTTGGAGTGTTATGTGTTTAAACCATATTTTCTATTATTTTATTCATAATTAGGTGTACCTAGATTTTATTTAATATGTGAAACTGAATTCAACTTACATAATAGAGGAGATATATGGAAACTTCAAAGTTTAAGTTATCATTCAATCAAAAAAGTCATTCATCAGATCTTAACTTAGACTTAATACTAGCATAATAATAAGGGAGGGGTATTATTATTATTATTATTTTTTTTTTTTTGCTAGCACTTGACATTCATGCATGCCAAGCAATAAAATAGAGCAGTGACAACAAGAAAAAATTGCTTGCACAATCATAAACATGTGATATTCCCTTATTTTTTCAGTGCCAATAAGTTTTTGCTACCTACTATCGATAAACATTAACTTCTTAGGATAATAATAATAATAATAATAATAATAATAATAATAATAATAATAATAATAATAATAATAATAATAATAATAGGTGTTAATTGAGACTTCAGAAAGCTATGTTTGCCTACTAGTTTAAAAAAAAAAAGAAAAAACACCTTTGGAAATTAGAAACAATGTATCAGAATGAACAAGAGACCTTTTTTTATTTACTTCACTTTCTTTGTACAGTATCTTATCTGAGTTAAACGTAGATCCAATTGTTTTCATTTATTCTGATAATGACAACATACTGTTTAAACCACCCCGGTGACGATGACTAAGAAAAATAAGTTAGAAATATGGTGAAAGTTGACATGCAGCTTTGGTGGACGGATCCTGTGTTGACTCGGAAGGAGCCTCTTTTTGTGTTCTTATGCTTGTCGACCCATTGATCCATAAGTTTGACTCTCAGATTCTACATCAAAGTCTTAATCGATAGTATAAGTGTCATGACTCGTCTTCTCCAATGGTTAAGTTAGTAATGAGAAGTTAAATATTAAAGTGTGGTTCACGTAGGTTGGAATCCCCCTTGTTACTGTTTTACTTGGGTGTCTTTTATCCTCTTTCTTGATAGAAGGGCTCATACGAGATTTGTTTAATGTGTGTGGGGCGTTAGTTCAGAGCTTTTATACGAGATTGTTTAATGTGTGCGGGCATTGATTTAGAGTCATACGTTGCTGTACTCCTCGGGCGAGGAGCGGACCATCGATCTGTCTTGCTGACGTTAACCTGAGGTCCTCGAGCGATGGACGAAGAACGAATCATTGAACTGTCAGCTGATGTCAACCTAAGGTCCTCAAGCGATGGACCAAGTTACTGCTTCTTCTCAAGACCTAGGCCCAAGCTGAGTCGGATGCGCTAATCGACTTCTTTCGAGACTGACACAAAGATCCACATTTGACGGATAAAAAATATGCCCTATCAACTAAGTTAAACACTAATATGATCAAAATAGACTTAAAGATTAGTCATATGATATATATATATATATAAGTTTCATAAATTAATTATTAGTTGAAGCCCTAAATTATGTCAATAAACTTTAAAAACTTATTGTGATGCTAACAATATCGATAATAGCTGATGCACAGTGATCCAAGAATACTAATATCCGAATAATCATTGATATCTGAATAAAAGCAAAACGATCATTATTGAGTGTTAGCACTATTTGTTAAGATAACTAAAGATAGTGTTTTTCGTGTAATTTTTATTTATTTATTTTTAATTATGGCGTGTACAAAAAAATTTATGATATATACGACATCAGCTACAGTACATCATGGACGAGTTGCATATAGGTTCACAAGCCACGGGTCGCGGCCGATTCGAACTCCACCGGGTTGGTTGGTTCACACGGCGAGTCAACCCAGACGTTAGATGGCACATTTCGATTCCGTCGTCACACGGCCCATCTCACTGTTCCGAAAGCCAGATGAGAGCGGCTGTGGTGCCTTCCTCGATCAAGCATTTTGCTGAAGGCTAAGGCCGAAAGATCCATCGATTGCGTCGTACGAGGCGGCCGAATGGCAGAGTCAGCTGACGAAGGCGGTTCCAGGGATCCGGCCTTGGGAGCCGACGGGAATCCACGGCGCAGCCCCCAGGCCTCGACCTACAAGGGCAAGTCCTGCAAGGGATGCCTCTACTACTCCTCACGCCTCAAATCCAACGCCCGTAACCCCGTCTGCGTCGGGATCAGCCGGACGCTTCCCCAAGGTTCATATGCTTCTTCCTGTGCCTGTAATGATTGCGATTTGCGGGTTACGACAGTTGATTTCTGTCTGCTAATACTATAACATGGAATAAATGAGAATTTTGTGGCCTTGTTGATGAACAAAGTGGTGCCTTTTCCATGCAGCTAAAGGGGGCGGACTTTTGGTGGAATTTTGGGTGATTCAACTTCATTAACTGGGAGAACGTTTGTTGTGTTAAGACAAGTCATGTGCCTCCGCTGATTCCTTGGTGGCTTTGTTGTGATAAGAAGGAAATCTTAAGCAGGAAGCGTCTGATTAAGACCGTCGTTGTTGGTATTGAATTGTTCATTTCCCTTGAAGATAAATATGGACTAGTAGGGATTAGGAAAGTGAACCCTTCAAATAAAAAAAATCATTTAAATTACTAGAAGATTCATGGAGAATATATCTATGGCTGATTATGATAGGAAAAGAAAAGAGAGATAGAGGGGGGAAAGAGTGGTGGGAAATTTGGTGGAAGAGCCAAATGAGAAACTTTATTTCTTCTTCTTCTTCTTCTTGACAAGTCTCTACTATATCTACTTGATCATGAAATATTTCACCTACTTATATAGCTTAGATCAAAGTTACAATACTCAATTTGATGGCTACACTCGTGCACTTTAGTATCTTGACCTATCAAATATTCTATTGACTTTGTATTATCATTAGGCCATTTAGCCTCTTTCTTCATGATCATCTTTATCGTGTAACCTCTTATGTCTCTTCAAATCTATATTTTAGGATTCTTTTACCCATGTGTTCATACAAGTGAGACTTGAATTCTCACTTTTTAATTAAGTTTAATTTTTCTTAGCACCCCTCTACACTTATTCACTTTCATCATCCATTCTAAGTAATGTTTTCATTTTGAGAAATATCTTTGAGTTAAGGAGCTTGGTGAAAAATATTTGCAATTTGATCATCGGATGTGATATAGTTTAATGAACTTACTTCCCATATGAAATGAAAGCAAATATCTATATGCTTACTTTGTTCATGGAAGATCGGATTCTTAGCCATTGCAATAGTCGACTTGTTATCAACATAGATCCTTATAGCTTGATGTTGTGTATTATTTACTTCCTCTAAAAGTTTTTTTAGCTATATAGCATGATATACACCTGATGATGTCATTATATGTTTTACTTCAGATGTAGATAGCACCACAACAATTACTTCTTTGAATACGAAGTGGAAGCGGTGCTCTTCATTAAGCTCCATATCTCTACTTATAACCAAGGTTTTCCTTATCGAGCGGTAAGGCCCATACCGCCCGGTACATATCGGTCCGGCAGCTGACCGGTACGCGGACCAGCTGCTACCGGGCGGTACCGCTAAAATCGGCCGTCGACGGTCGATTTTAGCCGCCGACAGTTGATTTTGGCCGTCAGCGGTCAATTAAGGGAGAAATCAACCGTCAGCGATCGATTGAGGAAGAAAAAGGGAAGAGGAAGAAGAAGAAGAAGAGGAAAAGAAGAAAGGAGAAGAAGAAATACCTCGCCCACGCGCTCTAGCTGCTCGCGGGTCACCCGTGCGCCCTCGTTGCCCGCGGGTCGCCCGCGAGCCCTCGCCGCTCGCGGGGAGAGAGATCGAGGCGACGTCGCCTCTTTATTTGATTTTTTAATATATTTAATATTTTAATTTTATAATATTATATTATATATAAAAAATTATAAAATATTTATTATACCGGGCGATATGCACTGTGCATACCGCCCGGTACCGGTACCGACAAAATGTCGGTACATCAGTATGGACCGGTACGTAAAACCTTGCTTATAACAACATTTGAATTGTTAGGATCAAATAATTTGTAAGATTTACACAAAAAGATCTTTCTTCTCGGCCATGCTCCTCTTGGAGTCTTCTTCTCGAAACTTGATATAGAGCATTAGATTATGATATAGACGACACAAGCAATTGCTTCATTCACAAACTCTTTGGGTGTGTTTTTGGTTTTGAGCATGCTTCTTACTATGTTAAGAACGGTCTGATTCTTTCTTTCCGTCACATCATTTTGTTTGAGAGAACATGACATCGTTAGTTAATGTTAATTGTTATGTTCATAAAGAAAAAGTCTTCAAATGCTTGAAGGTGAAATCACCACCTCAACTGGAGTAGATGGTTTTAATATAATAGCTGGTTTTTATATAGTTACTGTGTTCAGTCTCCACAAAAGTTTTGAGCTTCTTGAGCATACTAAAGGCTTTCCTTTTCTTCTTTCAAAAGAATAAATCTGTTTTTCTTATATTTGAAAATAGTGATGCTTCCCAAAGGGTGTTGGATTAATGTATCCACAAAGATCAGAATGAATTAGTGGAAGTGGATTCTTTACTTTAATATTTATCTTGTATGGAAAGCTTCTTCGTTAATTAGAAAAAACACACCTTTTACCTATTTGACTTGAGTATAATGTATAGGGTAGGCTTTTTTAGTAGATAGCATGTTGATCATTCAGAAATGGATGAATCACATTCTGTCTGTATCCCACTTCACCCTCTGTATTTTTGATATGTCCGTCATGTTTGTTCTGATTGATGAATCTACTGTTTACTACTGTTCTGGTGGTCATGCAGAAACGGATGAATCACATTCTGTCTGTATTCCACTTCACCCTCTGTATTTTTGATATGTCCGTCATGTTTGTTCTGATTGATGAATCTACTGTTTACTACTGTTCTGGTGGTCATGCAGAAATAGATGAATCACATTCTGTCTGTATCCCACTTCACCCTCTGTATTTTTGATATGTCCGTCATGTTTGTTCTGATTGATGAATCTACTGTTTACTACTGTTCTGGTGGTCATGCAGAAATGGATGAATCACATTCTGTCTGTATCTTCTGTTATGTTCGATTTTATTTATGATCTACGGTTCCTTGTCAGTTCATCTACTACATTCTGACATTATCTATCCATCATTGATATGCTTCAAATACTCTATATTCTGTCTGTTATGAACCAAATATGTTTGGAAAGAAATGACATTTGAACTCCTGTCTCTAATGGGTTGATATCCATGACTTTTTGTATCTCTGCTTGTTATCTTGATACCAGCTTGTTTGTATGTCATTCGCCTTTATCTTGGATTTGTTAAACGCTTGCTGAGCTTTCTAGCTCACTCCTTTATTGTCAACTCTTTCAGGTTAGCTTGACACTCATTAAATGTTAAGCTTGTGCTGAGGCAGTGAGAGCTAAACAGATTGTTGGCAAGTAGTATTGGATGATTTATTGCGGTTCTTGTATAATAAATTTTCGAGTGGAATGAAATGTTGTCGATGAATTTGATTGATGTATCATGTAACAATTTTAAATGACCCTTTTTCGTTTGGAGTTACTTTGGAATGTTGTGTTTTGTCCACGATGAAGTGAATTTGAGGTAAATGGTTAGTTTGGTGATTGTATAAATTCTTTCACTGGTGAATTATAAGTGTGGTTAATATCTGTTTATTTAACTTTGGGTTTTCTAGATGTTTGAGTGATGCTATGTATGTTTATAAACTGTACAGATTTTATATATGTAAATTATGAAGAAATAATGTTTTCTTGATGTCCTGAAAATGTTTGATTGGATCCTGGATGGATTGTGATGATTATAATATTTATATGACATAGTCACAACTCTCGAACGGTATTTAATTCGGGGTAGTCACAACTCTCGAACGGTATTTAATTCGGGGGGCGTGACAGAGGTGGTATCATGAATCACATTCTGTCTGTATCCCACTTCACCCTCTGTATTTTTGATATGTCCGTCATGTTTGTTCTGATTTATGAATCTACTGTTTACTATTGTTCTGGTGGTCATGAATCACATTCTGTCTGTATCCCACTTCACCCTCTGTATTTTTGATATGTCCGTCATGTTTGTTCTCTGAAGTTCAGATGTAAAACAACAAAGCTGTAAAGTCTCGACTACCTAGATAGCCATAAAGTTCCTAATTAAGTTCAAAGTATTTAAATTTTTATTTATAGTTTCTATTAAGGTCTTTTTAGGTCTTCCGCTACCTTTCCTCATACCACTACTAGTAATCATTTCACCTCTTCTAACTATTGTAATTGTAGGTTTCCTAAGCATATGTTCATACTATCTTAGATGATTTTCCCTCATTATATTTTCTATCGAAACAATATCTAATTGTTCACAATTAAAAACAATTTGTTTCTTATCTTTCCTAGTAACTTCGCGCTTCCACATTAACATTCTCATCTCAACAATACAAACTTTTTATAGATGTTGCTTCTTAATGTTTAACACTCAAATCCTTAAAGTAGATTCTTAAAGTTTTCCTAGTTTAACAACTATCTTATAAAATTTCATCTAAATCTGAAAGGTACCAGATGGTCACATGAGACTCCAGATTCCCCTTGTCATTGTAAGCATCCTATTTTTACTATATGAATAATATTTTTATAAATCTCTTTATCTTGTTAAATAATTGACCTAAGATACCTAAAACCAAGGAATGCAATACCGGGCAATATGTACCGGTCCGCCAGCTGACCGGTATGCAGACCTCCCGCTACCGGGTGGTACCGCAGATTGGTAACGGTCGATTTCAACCGTCGGCGGCCGATTTCGGGTGATATCAGCGAGGAAGGGAGAAAGAAGAAGAGGGAGAAGAAAAACCTGGAGTTCGTCGATTCGTCGCCCGTGCGATCCGTTGCCCACGGGCGATTTCTTCTACTTGTGTGGTGAGAAGAAACGTCTCCCCGCGTGGGGAGAAGGAACGAGGCAACGTCGTCCTTTTTTTAATTTTATATCATATTATATTATATTATGTTATATTATATTAGATTATATTATATCAAGTGGTATGCCTATGCGTACCATTTGGTATCGGCATACCGTACCATATCGAGCTGAGCTCGGCAAGCCGAACCTTGCTAAAACTTTTACTTAATAGATATTCTTGCCCGTCCAACTTAGCCATATTTAGAGTTTAAATGTTCAAGCCTAAAGTATCTTAGCCATGAGATTCCTACAAGTCCTTGAGCATCTTGTCACATTATGGTTAATGGTTAAGATGAATAATCTATTCTCTTCATTTGAATAATTAAATGATTTGTGTCACATCTTAGAAATAATTGTTAATGTAAATATCATAATCATTTTTTCATAGCTGTCGAAGGCTAAGGATATTGTTATTCATGTTTATCACACAATAAACATCTGAAAGAAATCGATGATTTTTATTTTTGAGGCGGATTAAGATTTTACCTTTGCCTCTCACCGATACTGGAGTCTTCAAATTAGACTTGTCCTTTTACAGTTTTATTCAACTCTATGAACATAGTTTTATCAATTATCTCCATATATATGTGGTTTCCATGTATCATTGTTTTGCATGACAACTTCTTTAATGTTAGTAACAAGAGGATATCTTCTTCTTTCTTTTCAACAAAATTAACTTTTTCCTCAACTTCAATTGCTTTAGTTCTAATAACATTCAAAAGCATAATGATTATATATTTTAAACCAAGGTTTGCAATTTCGACCTGTACCACCCGGTACGGGCGGTACATACCGGTCCGTCATGTTACCGGTACGCGGACCGCCCACTACTGAGCGATTCCATCAAAAATCGGCCGTCGGCGGCTGATTTTGAAAGAAATCGACCGTCGACGGTCGATTGAGTGAGAAATCGACCGCCGGCGGTCAATTGAGGAAGAAAAAGGGAAGAAGAAGAGGAAAAGAAGCGGGCGGTTCCGTCAAAAATCGATCGTCGGCGGCCGATTTTGAAAGAAATCGACCGTCGGCGGTCGATTGAGTGAGAAATCGACCGTCGACGGTCGATTGAGGAAGAAAAAGGGAAGAAGAAGAGGAAAAGAAAAAAAAAAGAAGAGGGGAAGAAAGAATACCTCGCTAGTGCCGTCCTCGCCCGCCTGCCGTCGCCGCCCGTGGCCGCGACCGTGGCTGCTTTTTCTCCCGCGCGAGGAGACAGATCGAGGCGACATCGCCTCCCTTTTCTTTTTTTTAATATTTTAATTTTTTAAATATTATATTATATTATAAAAATATTATATTATATTATATTTTAATACCGGGCGGTACGCATTGTGCATACCGCCAGGTATGGGTCCCGTACCAGTACCGATAATATGTCGGTACACCGGTACGGACCGGTAAGTAAAACCTTGTTTTAAACAATAACATTGAATCTTGGAATGATTATACTTTTGGCCTTTTGTATCTCCTCATTCTTCTTGTTTTGGCTCCCTCATTGTTTCTACCTCTTCCTCTTTCTCCTTGACCATGTTCTTTTGCCCAGCCATGGCTTCTGCCACATCCTCAGCCTCTTTCCATGATCACAATCACTTGAGCCGACTTGTTCCACCGCATCCGGTCACCTCTTGTTGACTAAGTGTTTGTGTTTGCAAAAAACTCATTATCTCATCAATAGTCATATGGTTTAAATCTTTTGATCCTTGAATAGAGACTATGATATAGTTGAACTTCTCATGCTATAATCGAGCTATTTTTATAGTCACACGAATATCTTTTAGTTTCTCACTATTTCGTTTTTATTTGATTCATAATGGTGAACATTCTTATAAAATAGTGTTGGACTTATTCATATGCAAAGTTTCAAAATTCAGCTTTAAGTGAAGAATCTCTGAGGTTTTCTTGGAGGTGTTCACGGCCACAGTCCTCTCAAGGTTGCCTTCATCTACCCTTTGGTAGATGAGGAAGAGCGACTTATTGTCTCCTTATTAACTCCTTAATTTTATAGCCCATATAACTTCCTTCTTCATGGTTATCTATATCATGTAAGCTCTCATGTCTCTTCAAACCCAGTTGCGATTCTTTTACCCATGTTCATGCAAGAGACTTGAATTCTCCCTTTTAACTAAGTTTAATTATTTTAACAGATTAGTTAACTACCAACCTTTTTGCCACCGTAGATTGCTTTGGCCTGAGACAACTTACTACTACTGGCATATTCACATAGAAAGAATTCATCAATTATTTTGCAGGTTTTGATATAAATTAAGCTTGATCTATGGTAATCTCTTGGGAAAGCTTGAGTTTGTGATGTTTACTTGAAATCTGAAATATTATGTACATGAGATCGATCCTTCTTTCATTGAGACCTAAATATGTACTCTTGTGACCAGTACCTAACTACATCATCGGTGAATCTGAAATGGAAGCTACAAAAGAAGGCCGTAGCTTGTCAGATTTCAAGTACACTTGTGTTGGTTATTCAGTTTTCCTTGATACGAAAAACAATAATGCTGAAAAGCCAGAGAACCAAGCAGAGTTGCCATTTTGTGCAGGCATTGAGGTCATTTCTTGCTTCTATAAGCTTCTCAAGTGCATATTGGCTAATGTGGTGTTCTTTTTCAGAACTATGTGTCTTTTGATTACTCTTTTATATCTAAGAATACTCGCTGGAACAGAAAGTTGATTATAGGCATAGACAACCAACAACTGCTATAGTTGATTATATTTACAGACAGACAAAATTACAGATAATTAAATGCACAGACAATCACCACTACATTTTTAACATGATTCTATAGTATCATGAGAATTTCATTCATATTTTGGTAGTTGGATTTGACCCTAGCTTTAAGTTGAACTTTGGTTCAAATTATATTAAAAGTATCATTAGTCATGAATGTTTAAAATATGTCATTCACGTCACAATCAGGAGATGCGAGAAGTTGATAAACAGCAGATGTTGCATGAAATCATCTAGTTGAGTCTTCTGTTAAAATGAAATATACTTTGCTTCATATTGTTCATGTTTGAGATATTTAGTTTTGCATTTTACCTTTGTATCCAATTTAGATGGAAAAAAAGAGCAGGAAGAAGTGGGAAAGAGAATCTTTTGTGTAAAAACATTACTTTCAGTTCTGGGATTCAGTATACATGTTCAAAACATGTGCTATATGTGTGCTTTACTTTTGTAACAGCTGAAAACCTTCACTGTGTCCAAGATTGCTACAAACTAGATTCATTGCCACTTCTCTAACATCTGGATTATATTTATTGCAGTTATTAGTGGACAGAAGAGCGTCAACTGCTGGTCATGTTCCTGCAAATGTTAATAAGGAAGGTAACGAACCGTAAAAAGATTTTGTGGAAGTTTATTTGAAAATATAAGATGAATATTAAGTTGTCTAGCACTTGTTACAATGGATCATTGTGCAGAGTTTTGATAACCTTGCATCAAGGTTTGCAATACCGTATCATACTGCTCGGTATGCTCGGTGCATACTGGTCCGATAGAGGACCAGTACTCTCGGTACTTTAGTATACCATGTGTCGATATACTCAGTACAGCTTGGTGTGTACTGTACCAACAGCTGATCGATGTGCTGGTACGGTACGAGATTCCGAACCTTGCCTTGCATAGCTTTTAATTTGGTTACATAGTTAGGTTTAGCAACATGTGACTTTTCTGCTTCTTGATTTTTGAAATTCCAGTATTTTCTAGTGCTAGGGTGGATAAGTTGGATAATGTGGAAGGGACAGTCTTTTAAACAACAAGAATCTTTTAATGACGATGGAGGTGGTGGATGAGAAGTTTCTTGTAAGAAATTTGTTCCTTTGGAGGAGCTAGATGTAGGGAAAGTGGAGCTGAATAATATGTCAAGTTTCTAGATAGTTAATAAAGATAATGTCTCAGATCAGTATGGGAATTTTTGTTTTGCTTGCAGATATTGCTTTAAATTCAAATTTGGACCAGAAATTTCCTTAAAGCACCATTTAGTCCAGAAGAAACGAAATTGATAATAGCATTACCATTGTCTTGTGGTACCATAAAAAATGTGCCAGTGTATAGAAGTTGAACCAGATTAGAAATTGTAGATGGGGAATTCTGTTTTTTGATCTTGATTTGATTACAAAATCATTGAAAATGCACTGACTTTGGAAGTTGTGACACTGAAAATTTTGTTCTTTTGGACAAACTTATAGTTTGTACAAAGAGTCTTCTCACAGCAGATTCTCAAATATCATTACTGAGGATTCCTTGTATTCTTTAGTCAATATTGATAATCGTGGGCAGTGGTTTGACTTATCATTGCTTTCTTCTTAATATTGGCCCTGCAGTATTTATCTGTTATTATTGTCAAGATGTATCTGGCTCTTATCATTCTGATAAGACACTCCAATAACTCAAATGTATTCAAGAGGTTTCTCAAGACTTCTTGTCACATAGTTGTAATTTAATAATTTGGTCATAAAATTATGACAATTTGAGTTCAAAAACTGAATAGTCAGTTATTGTGGATATATGCATTACCTAGTAATGTTTTGGATATTTTAGGTGTATGATTAGCAGCCAGAGTTAATTCTGGGCTTTCTGAGGGGAGTGTAATATATAATCTAATGAAGAGATGCAAACACTCTTGCACTTTGAAGGTTTTGACAAGGATGAGATTGGCCATCTTAAGGGAATAAAATCTGGATGGAGAGATGCATCATTGCAGGTTGCTCCTTTGGCTATAAAAGTGATTTTTCATGCGATCCGCGGTTTCTAACCGAGCATGCCATGAAGTATCAAGTATGAGCATAGTTATCCAAACTGAATTGGAAAGCGACTTGGCCAAGTCGTGGGTCACTGGTAGGACCAAGGGTTTCAATTGGTCGGACTCATATGTTTAATTCAAAGCAAGGTTTGCAATTTCGACCTGTACCGCCCGGTATGGGCGGTACATACCGGTCCGCCAGGTTATCGGTACGCGGACCGCTCGCTACCGGGCGGTTCCGTCAAAAATCGGCCATTGGCGGTCTATTTCGACCGTCGGCGGCCGATTTTGAAAGAAATCGACTGTCGGTGGTCGATTGAGGAAGAAAAAGGGAAGAAGAAGAGGAAAAGAAAAAAAAAAAGAAGAGGGCAAGAAAAAATACCTCGCCAGCGCCGTCCTCGCCCGCCTGCCGTCGCCGCCCGCGGGTCGCCTGCACGTCGTCGCCGCCCGCGAGTCGCCCGCAGCAGCTTTTTCTCCTACGCAAGGAGACGGAGCGTCTCCCCGCGCGAGGAGACAGATCGAGGCGACGTCGCCCCCCTTTTTTAAAATATTTTAATATTATATTATATAATATTATATTATAAAAAATATTATATTATAAAAAATATTATATTATATTTTAATACCGGGCGGTACGCACTGTGCATACCGCCTGGTACGGACCGGTAAGTAAAACCTTGATTCAAAAATATATTTTTTTTATATAAAATTCTAAATTATATATAGTAAAAATCTAATATACCAAAACTAATAAAAAATTGAAAAATCTTATACAAATGAAAACAAAACTTCAGTTGTATAGAATATGATAAAACTATTAACATTATGAACATAGACCTTTATCAAAATTAAATAATATTTGATAATATTTAAAAAGTAAAAAATGAATATGTAATCTAATTACGTAAGACTTTATATGGATATAACATATATGTATGATGAAGGTTAAATTGAAATTTATGTTAATAAAATGAAGTACAACGAGAAGCTGACCAATAGAAACAAGAGCAAGAGTGATCATGAGAAGAGCGAACTATAAATTATCAAAGGAAAAAAAAAGAACAGAAAATACGAAAAGACATAAAATGGGGGTAGGAGAAGGGTAGAGAGAGGATGGTAGTGGAGGGAGATGAGGGATGGAGGGGAGAGGTGGTTGAAGGAAGAGAGGGCAGGGAGAGGAGAAAAGGTTGATTTCTTTCTCACCTTAATCCAATTTATAATTGATGTAAATATCATTTAAATCTAGTAATAAGAAAATTTTAAATTAAGTAATATGAGCTAATGTTACAAAACTGGATGGGTTTTATTTAACTCGACCAGTTCGTGCAAGTCATCTGAAAACCAGTTGGTTCAACTGTTTCATTCCGGTTTTTAACATAACCGATCCAATAAGTGAATCGTACTGGTTAATGATCCTGTTTTCAATTGTTCTGATGCATACTATGAGTATGATCGACTGTCTTATGCCTACTGAAATCCAAGAACTCATTTCAGTTATTCGTCTAAGTCCATATCTAGTTGTTGTCAATTAATCTAACTTGGTGATTGTCAGTCTGCATATGATTAAACCATGTGATGCATCATATATTATTTTTGTAGTGAATTTGCATGTTTACCAAAGGATCTCGACAACAGTAAAAGATCCATGTAGCAATCCAAATAGTTACGCAACAAATTGTTTTCATTCGTAGACTTCATATAATTTCTTTGGCATGAGAAAAGCTATTAGTATTTGCTTGTTCATCAGAAGTTTGATTTCTTCAGTGTTTTTGGTTCTTTTTCTGAAATTTTTGTTATTCTGATCTATTGTTTGGTATTGCTATAGATGCTACACATCATTCACAACCACGAGCACACCGAGCAGCTCACCCTTCAGGGGATGAATTCTTCAACAGGAAAGCATATGGTTTTAATTCTGTTCCTACGTTTTCCTCAATGTGATTAAGAGTAAAGAAATGCTAGAGGTTTATCTCCATGCAGGTTTAGAAAGAATGCTGGGCTGGTGGCTTCAGGTGTCGCTAAGAACCTGAACAAAGTCGGCAATTACATCAAAGAAAGTGTTGACAACATATTGTATCCGTACCGCAGGCGACCCAAGTAAGAGCTCGACCCCAACCCACACATCTAGTCGCGAACAAGAAACAAAGAAAAGAAGTGTGCTTTTCTTGATGTGTGTTCCTCTCTGTTGTTCGCGATATCAGTTTGAATCTGTAACCTTGTTTCGAGAATAATTTTGTTGTATAAATTCAAATGCCCGGCTGCTTGCTTGCTGCATATTTTGTTTGGCCAGTGGTAATAGCTGTTATAGGGGCCAAACATTAGCAGCATTCATATCAGCTGGTGCACTTGTTATACCTCTTGTTGGATAGACCTCTGGTACATTTGCTGTGCATCTGTCAATATTTTTTCAAAGCATATTAGGTTAACTAAGTCCTTCATGGTCAGAGAACATATTACATGTCCTATATGCTCAGATAACATTATGTTGAGCTATGATCCAACTTTTTTTTTTTCTTTTGTCTTTTTAGTTATTAAGTGTTGGGATGATCATTGAATCTAGACACTGATTAATGTTGAGAATAATTATGTGAGTCACTCATCTAATCATAGATTGTCGTATAAACATCCACATCGAGTCATCATCCTGTCCATGTTTAGTTGTCATCTTTGTATAATTAATAGTGATGTGTGGATTCATAGTTCCATATCATGATATGCTTTTGGCCTCAAACCTCTTTTTATTGTGGTAGAAAATGTAACTAATTTGCTAGGTATTGTTGAAATAGAGAGTGCCTTGGTTCACTTGTGATGTTTGAGAAGAATTATTTCTACCTAAACATTATTTATTAATTAAGCATCAGCTCGATCATAAAGGTCGAACTCGTCATGTATTTTGCTCAGAATGATCAAATCTTTCTCAGAATGATCAAATCTTTCTCAGAATTCCTCTCTTTCACTGCGAACTTTTGGCTTGGCATTGACGCAGAAAATTTTCTCATGTCATGCATGCATTGTTTTCTAAAAGATTTTTAAGCATCGCAAAGCGACAAGCGAAGCAAGGAAATGACTGATGGAATCTGTGCTACAAATGATTCTTACACTATTGACTTGCAACAAAACTATTACATCATCTTTATTATAGTTCTCATTCCATTTAGTTGACACATCTGATATAGAAAAAAAAAAAACCCCCTCTGATCTGACCTTTTCAATGTCTGAAAATTAAACACTGCAGCAATCTAGAATTTTATTTTATTTTTTTTCTTGTTGTGTGGTCTTGTTCTACTTTGTCAGTGTTGGATCAAAAAACAGATCAGAATAAGCCATATCAGCATCAACTATAGTCGACTCATTCCACCAATAAGTTTTCTATGGTGGTGGCTGTGATAACCTCTACAAATCCTCCATTAAACAATCAAAGGATATGCTGCAGCACCAGGGTTAAACAATTGAGAGGGTGAAGTGTTCAATGACAGACACCCAAGAACAAGGACAGCTACCCACCACCAGTTTTAGTTCTTTGTTCCTACTCCGTCTACTTCCCTTTTTGAGTTCTAAGCACCATTGATTGACCTTGCACTACTCGGATAGAGATGCTTCAGAGATGCATCTGCTGCTGCTTCTCCCTTGACGGGCGTGAGGCTGCACGAAGAAGGTATCGTATGGTCCTGCATGCATACTACTACTGTTTCAAAGTTGTAGAGTTGTGATCACAACTAGTAAGTATGGTTTCAGATCAAACAAAGGCCATGGTGGCGGCTATCCTTGGGAAATCTACACCCTGAAACAGCTCGCCCATGCAACGAGGAACTTCCACGAGGACAACAAGCTCGGAGAAGGCGGCTTTGGGACCGTCTACTGGGGTAGAACTAACAAAGGAGTGGAGGCAAGTCACTTACTAAATCATCCATGGAGTCTCTGTGTCATGGACTGACCTGTTGCCGTCGGCCGGTGTAGATCGCTGTGAAGCGGCTCAAGGCCATGACGGCCAAGGCGGAGATGGAGTTCGCCGTCGAAGTGGAGGTGCTGGGGAGGGTGAGGCACAAGAATCTCCTGAGCCTGAGAGGCTTTTACGCAGGTGGCGATGAGAGGCTGATCGTTTACGATTACATGCCCAACCACAGCCTGCTCAGCCATCTCCATGGCCGTCGCTCCGCCGACCTGCTCCTCGACTGGCCTCGCAGGATGCAGATCGCCATCGGAGCAGCGGAAGGACTGGCGTGAGTTTTGAGTCGGGTTCATGGTGTTACCATCGTCGCTTTTTAAGGTGTTTGATTCGATGCCCTCCTGACCCTGTTTCAGGTACTTGCACCACGAGGCGAGCCCCCACATCATACACCGAGACGTGAAGACCAGCAACGTGCTGCTCGACGCCGACTTCGGCGCCAAAGTGGCCGACTTCGGGTTCGCGAAGCTGATCCCGGAGGGAGTGAGCCACCTGACGACGAGGGTGAAGGGGACGCTGGGCTACCTCGCACCCGAGTACGCCATGTGGGGGAAAGTCGCCGAGAGCTGCGACGTGTACAGCTTCGGCGTTCTCCTGCTGGAGATCGTGAGCGCCAGGAAGCCCATCGAGAAGCTACCCGGCGGCGTCAAGCGCGAAATAGTGCGGTGGGCGGCGCCGCTGGTGGAGAAGGGCGCGTGGGAGCGCATCGCGGACCCGCGCCTCGGGGAAAGGTTCGAGCCGGCGGAGCTGCGGAACGCGGTGACCGTCGCCTTGCGGTGCGCCGACCTCAACCCCGACAACCGGCCCACCATGAAGGAAGTGGTGGAGCTCCTCAAAGGCCGGGGGTTGTGGAAGAGGACGAAGGAGGTGGCGGTCGAGAAGGCGATCGGCGAGGAAGGAGAGGAGGAGGAGGAGGAGGAGGAGGATGCCGGAATAAGCGTACCTTCTCAGCCGGAGAGGCAGAGCTGGAAAACCACAATAGTGAGGTAGAGCAACTCTCCCTTCTCATTATCAATGTATCCAATGTGTGGGATGTAAACTTTTATATATATATATATATATATATATATATATATATATTATATTATATCACAATTCATGTACTTTCTATGTTCATACTATCATTTCATTCCATATGTACTATTTATGAGCAACATATCTTATACTATGACTCCCTCATATTAATCACCTTCATATCAGAAGTCAATACGTTGAGCTAATATATAAAATGATCCATTTCTTTACATTTCTCTCAAAAACTGAATTGTAACTAAATTGTATGTATTCTGTGATTGGAGTCTAAAACTGATGTACTTAATGGGAAAAATAAAATTTATTTATCTCCTTCCATTTTGCACTTTCGATCAAATTCCACATCTGCACAACCAAAAATATGAGAAAATCATAGAAATCACCCCGAAAGAATCAAAGAATTTACATATTTCTAATCAATCACTGTCAATTCTCAATACAAATGATCAATGAAAATTGAGTTCTTGAGGTATGGAAATTGTGAAGGAATTGAGGAGGATGCAAACACAAAGTGAAGATCCAGTTCAGGTACTTACAAGAAATAGAGAACCTTAATTTCATATCTAGGATGGGGTGCCAAGGGAACCAACATAACCAATCCTACCTCATGCTAATTTGTCTGCATACCTGCGTCTCATGCATCTAGTGCCAGAATACCCAAGATCTTTAAATAAATAAATAAATAAAAAATCGCATTGATTCCGGAGTGCATTGAGGGGCACTGCCTTCGGTCCGAGTGATACCGGAGCTATGAAAGAATAACAAGCTCATCGGAAAGGAGGATACTGAACTGATCCCAGTTCTTAAATCTTAGTCCAAACAGTTGCAGTTGCAGCTGCAGAATCCCCAAGCACTACTGGCTCTCTTTCTGAAAAGCACAGGAACTCTCAAGCTAAATCACATTAGCCGGATCAACTTCCGTTTCTTTTGTTTGCACGATTCATTTGCCTGGAAACAAACTCTGCCTCTTTCGATCTTCCACTTTCTTCAAGTGCAAGTTTTAGAGCATATAAACAACTTGAAGAAACATGTGCACCGGCTCTTTCATTCGTCTCGTAGAACAACCTAAATGCCTCCGAAGCCCTTCCACTCATACAAAGCCCACCGATCACCAAACCACAAACATCACCATTAACTTTCTCGCACTTCTCCAAACTAAACAGCAACATCTCTTTAGCCTCCAGGAATTTCTGGTTCTGACACAGGGATGGAATCAACTCCTCCATCTTCACGCGATAACCATTACTGTAAAGCAATCCGACAATCTTGAGAGCTGTATCACTTAGGTTGTCTCCAAACAAACTGCTGATAACATTCGTCGAAAGATCGATATTAGGGCGAATCTTCCTATCCAACATCAAGGTGACCAATTCACCAGCTTCTTTAGCATACCGACTCTTCTTTGCCAATCCCGCGAGTACTGAATGGAATGTACCTGTGCTAGGTCGATGCCTAGTGTTCAACATTTTCTTTAAAGCCTCCCAAGCAAAGCCTATCTTCTCCTGCTGCAGGAATCCCTCGATCAGCATTTGAAAAGTTGCAGCATCTGGCACAAGGTCCCTCTTACCCATCGACACCAGCAGCTCATACCCTTCTCTCAATCGCTCCTCCTTGCAGTGTCCCAGGATCACTGTCTTAAACGCTGCCACATCTACTTTGGCTTCCTTATCCAACAACTGTTGAAGCACCATCCTTGCCTTCTCTGTCTTCCCATTATGACACAGGTAGTCGAATATTGGGTTATAAGCTGCCAGTAGGGGAATTCCTCGCTTCCTGAACACCTCCGTCTCCAACAGCTCGTCAACGAGCTCCTCAGCTCGTACAAACTCGCCTTTTTCACACAGGCCCTTTATCATGGTACTGTAAGTTGCAGAATCACGCTTCACCCTCATCTCCGTCATTCTTTCAAACACGTTAAGTGCATCGCTGATGCTGCCCAGGTTGCAATGCGCAGCTATCAGGGTGTTAAACGTGCAAGTATCCGGCCTAAAAGTCAACTTTTTGCCACCATCATCTCCTGGTTCCATGATCCCCTTGACCAAATCCGTCCTCCGGGCTACGCAAAGCCCTTGGATGAGGGTATTGTATGTGATCTTATTAGGTTTGAGGCCGAGAGCCACCATCTCGTGGAAGAGCTCCACGGCCTCATCCGGGAGGAGTTTGCTGGAGTAGCCGCGGATCAGAGTGGTGTAGGAAACAACATTCGGTGCAAGATCGGGGCTTTTTGTCCGCATTCCGTTAAGGAGATTGTGGGCGATGCGGACCTTGCCCGCGCGGCAAAGGCCGTCGAGAAGTGTGTTGTAGGTGACGACGTCTGGGGCGCAGCCGTGCCGCGGCATCTCATTGAAGAGGCGGAAGGCCTCGTCGACCATGGAATTGAGACAGAAGCCTCGGATGAGGGTGTTGAAGGTGCAGACATCGGGCCGGACTGCGGTGGCGAGCATCTCGTCAAAGAGGGCGGAGGCGGCGCGAGTGCGGCCACGGCGGAGGAGGGCGGCGAGGAGGGAGTTGTAAGAGAAGACAGAGGGGGAGGGGATAAGGCGGAAGAGCCGGAAGGCGGAGCGGAGATGGCCGGCGGCGGAGAGGCGACGGACGAGGGCGTTGAAGGAGTGATCAGGGAAGGAGGATGGGGGGAGGGATAGGAGGAGGTCGAGGGCGGGGCGGAGAGCGTGGGAGCGGAGGAGGAGGTGGAGGGCCTTGGCGGCGAGGCAGGGGTCGAGGGGAAGGTAGTGGCGGGACCAGAGGAGGAGGGGACCGGCGGCGGAGGGGCGACGGAGGAGTGAGAGGGAGCGGAGGAGGGCAGAGGGGGTGAGGTCGGAGGCATGGGAGCGGGCGAGGGCGGAGAGGGCAGCGTCGAGGGACGGGGGCCAATGGCCGGCAAGGTGAGCGTTGACGAGGTTAGCGATGGCGTGGGCGAGGTCGATGTTACGGTCTGAGATGAGGTGTGAAGGTCTGGATTCGATAGAGGAGGAGGAGGAGGTGGAGAAGGCAATGGAGGCGCAGCGGAGGGCGCGTCCAAGACGAACCATCGGAAGGTGCTTCCGGTTGCAGTCTCCTCGACTCTTGAAGCATTGCCGATGGATGAAGGCGGGTCGAATTCGGATCCAATTTATCTAAGCTCCGCATCTGAATCCGATAAGTTGAGTAACCTTTTCATGTATCATCCGATGAACCGATTTGAGTGGGAAATACTATATCATACCATAAGGTACATTCGCTATGTATCAATCCGATAAATGATCGATATGCTCGATACAATTTTATATCTTAGTGTATCATGTGTCGGTACGTTCGATATGTATCGTACCGAGAGCTAATCGATACATCAGTATGATACGAGATTGCGAGTCTTGGGTGAGGGCATTGTGTTATAACCCACTAAGCAAGAAGTTGCTGTCCTGAGACGATGACTTCTCCTGTTGGCCTCCGGAGCTGTGCCTCCTCCAATCATTTCCCCTCCAAGCAAGGATGATATTGTACCGTCTCATACTCCACAAACCTACTTTAAGGCACCTTTCAATCAGTAAAATAAGGTGTTTTCTAGATCTGAAAAAGTATATAATCCGTAAAATAATTTTATGCAATTGAACACAATACATGCAGTTTATAGTCAATCATTGCATGATGAACCTAGCTCTAAGACCATTATTTGGAAGCCTCATAGGAGCATCAAATGCACAGTGGAAAACAAAAACAAAACTAGTTTCCCACATTTATAATGTCGTCATGCGAAGATTGGTGCGCAAAAATAAAAAAATCGTAAAACTGCGTAACACATGTTAGATGTTTTACCTAGAGAGATCATATATCTCTGAAAAATCAAATCCAAATGAGAGGATGAAGGAGGTAAAATGTCCTTCACTCTAGCGGTATCTACAATGGATGCAACAATGATGCTCCTCAGATCGCTGAAGGATCTCCCTCTAGATCTAAGGATCTCCCTCCACGCGTAGCACACAAGAGTTATCAGCCAAGGAGGAGATGAGGCTAAGGAGAATAGGAGGGTGGCCACCAGAAGCTCTAGCCTATAAACCATTTAGTCCCCTCTTATTTATAGAGGTCTTTGTCAACTTAACTCGAGTTGATCCTATCCTATTGGGTAATGGATCTCTATCCAACTACCCAAATCTTTTAGATTATCATATATTGCAATAACAACGGGGTGATTACTCAAGCAAAGAAATCCAAGTCTCATTAGAAGTCTAAGCACGTTTTGAGAAGATTCCACCTGATCAAAGATAACGTGGCCCGTATAAATGTAGGAACGAAAAGAGTTCCATCCGAAGATAATATTATAGATCCACTGACGAAGCTGCTGTCTTAGATTATCTTTGGGCATCATAAGGGTCTGAAGGGGATCAGACACGTAGTTGCTTGGTTGTAGGTCAAGTGAGAGATTGTTGGTTATAAGTGCCCCGTAAGTTAATCACATGAGTGATGACATGTTATGAGATCTATTTACTTATTGTTATTATTATTGATGTTTTATACTTTATATTATCTATTTTTTGATGTTCTTGGATCTTTGTAATGAGAATTGGATTATGATAAAGATCATGATAGTGAGACCAATTCATTTTAAACATGGATTCATTTTAAACATAGATCTTAAATAATCTGGTCATAAGTTCCTCAAGAGGGATATCGAGATAATTGGATAGACCAATTTATTATATGTCCATCCATATGATGGAGACGGTTGGTGTCATAGTTACTTACATAAGGACACTAGGTATATAGTGCAAGTGTTTATTATAGAATGAGATTGATCCATATACGGAGTATTGGATGACTAATGATACCTAACATCAGACAACGCTTCCGTAGTCATCAGTTGTGTGAACGATTCCATAGTCATCAGTTGTGTATCTTGTCCTTAGACTTGAGACACTAAGGATGCCTTGTTTGAGCACTTCATTCTTCGATGCTTGACTTATAAGTTTGAAAGTTTCAGATATGGTACAATCGATTATCGAGAATAGTAGCTAACCTTACAAAGGTAATTGAGTATTAATAGAGGATCATCAACTCTTGGTATCACTCTATAAATAAGTGAAAGGGATAGCCAAAAAAGGTGATAAGTTACACTTTTGACCGCTCCCTCATATTCTCTACCCTTCCCTTTTCTCTCAACTAACCACCCCTTTCCTTGGTGCATATGGACAATAAAGAAGAAATGAGTTCTTCTTCTATGCTTGTTGTGAGGTGTTGCACAAAAGCTGTGAAGAAGGTGCGTGAAAGTTGTGAGCTTTACACGTTGCACGGGACGAGCATCATCGCTTCTTCTATCGTGTAGATACCGCCAGAGAGGAGGATACATGCCCTCCATTATTTTCTTTAAAGATCCGAGATTTTTTTGAGGATATACGATCTCTTCAGGTAATATATCTAGCATATGTTGTACAATTTTTTTTGATTTTACGGTTTCTCTCGCACCAATCCTCGCACAATGACTTAATATTTTCTTTGGGAAATCTGATTTTTGGTTTTTTTTTCTGCTATGCATATGATGCCCAATTTATGAGATTTCTCAATACTCTCACCTAGGTAGATTGTCAAAATTGTAGACTCAAATCCGTAGAAGAATGGGCTCTCGCGAACTATTATCATGCGATGATCCACACAACAGATGAAGTAGTAATGCACCTCCTCTTACAACACGATCTTTTCTCACTTTCGCACACCATAATCCTACAACAAATTCAAGAAGGGATTAGCTCTTCTTGCTGTCCTCACGCCCCAAACAAGGCTGATGTTAGGGGAGAAAAAAGAGGGAAGAGAATAGGAGGTCAATAGCCAAAGAGTTTAGCTTATAACCCTTTAGTCCCTTTCCTATATATATATATGGAAACTCATCAACTTACTCTAATAGATCCTGCCCTATTAGGGATTGGATCTCCATTCAATTACCCTGGTATATTGGACATTGGATCTATATCCAATTATCCCTAGCTTAATGGAATTTGATCTCTATCCAAATATCCACTCTAAGCCTTTATTGGTTTTCACCCAATGAATACAATAATATAGGGGCTTATTGGATATCATATATCTAATCATGTACTCGTGCATCATTCACCATATGTGTATGAGCCTTTAGTCCCAATACCGAACTGGCCATGAATCACACATATCAGAACTCCTTCCGTCTTAGTGAATTATTATCTAATAATAATTCACTTAACTCATCAACTATAGATGTACCAAGCCACTACGTTATAGTCCTCATACAGTATACAGAGATCTAATCCATTGGACCTATATGCCCTTAGTTATCGTGTACCCATAGTCTCTCATCCATCTAATATCCCAGAGATCATATTTCGCATATGGTACTATTAGGCCCATACAGAATCCATATGAGTCTCACTTTAATCGGATTCTCTTGGAGAGCTCATTTTCTCTTAATCTGAATAAAGATGGCTAGAGATTTGCTTGGGTAATAATATATGAGATATTCCTCTCATAATATAGAGAATGGATGATCCTATATTGATACTCAATTATTTTCGTAAGGGTAGTTGTCATTCCCAATAATCTTTTTTTTGGTAAGTTTCATTCCCAATAATCGATTACACTAGATTGAAACTTTCAGACCCATGAGTCCGGTATTAAAGAATATAGTACTCAAATAATATATTCTTGGTGTCTCAAGTCTAAGGACTAGACACACAACTGAGATGACAAAATCACTATCTAATTACTAGGTATCATTAACTATCCAATACTCCGTAAGCAGATCAATTAGTGAAATTATTCTCCAGCGAGCACTTACATGATATCCCTAATGTTCCCACATAAGTAGTTTTGAGATCAACTACCTTTATTATATGGATGAGTATATAGCACATCAGTCTGTTTGGTTATATCGATGTCCCTCTTAATTAACCTATGACTGAGATTATTTAGGATCTGTATTTAAAAATAAATTGTTCTTATTATCTTGATCTCATTATGATACAATTATCATTGTATAGATCCAAATACATCATAATATATTAATTAAGAAAATACCACAATAATAATGATAAAAAGAATGCATAGTGTATCATACATGTCATCACTCACGTGATTGGCTTGCATGGTATCTATAACTAGCACCTTAAGCATTCATTAAGGTAGTCTCTTCAGGCCTTCCCGGAGGTGGTCACTTTGAGCGATGGCCAAGGAGGTCACCTCAGATGCATGCAAGGTGGGCATATCGAGTGCTCACCCATGAGGTTCGTCGAGGTGGCAATCACCTCTTGAGCAGTTCCTTGGATGGTTGTTAGATGCTCACCCTGAGAGGGGTGCATCAGGGGTTGTTGAGATGCTCACCTTAAGAGGGAAGAACTAGGTGCATTTAGGATGCTCATCCTGAGAGGGGCACATCATATACTTTTGGATACTTTACCTCGAGAAGGGTACACTAGACACCTTATGGATGCTTTGGGTCATTTTCGCTATTTTGTCATTAGAGAGGAGTGCCCTGGGCTATGTCGATTGCATTGTCATCATAGAGGAGCACCTTGAGCTATGTTGGCCATGTTGTCATTGTATAGCTCTAGTCATTTCGACTTTGTTGTTATCATAGAGGAGTGTCTCGGTGTCAACCACATTGTCATCATAGAGGAGTGCTTCAGGTGGTGTTAGCCATGTTATTATCGTAGAGGAGTGCTTCAGACCATGTCGGTCATGCTATTATGGTAGAAGAGTATCTCAGATTGTGTTAGCGATGCTAATATGGTAGAGGAGTGTCGTGGGTAGTGTGAGTCTCGTTATTGTCATAGAAGAGCTCTTTAGGCCATGCTGACTATACTGCCATTGTATAGGAGTGTCTCTAGCCATGTTGGCCATATTGTGGGATAGAAGCGGAACATTCTCACTAGAGTGCATATTGAGTGGGTCAGCAAGCCGATGCTTTTGCGATATAGACCATTCTTCTAGTGCTAAAATGATAAGAAGAATATAAGGTGATGTCCAAATCAATTGGACTCGATTCGGACCCATGTGCGTAAAAGGTCTAAGATGCTGACGGAAAGGCTTAGACGCTCCTCAAGGTTTGAGATGTACTCGGGTGTGCACTCCATGATCGACCTACATAAAGACAAAGATCAATTGAGTTTCTTGACGCGATCCCTCCGATGCTCAAGTCAATTGTTAATAAAGGTAGAGTAAACTTAGTTAATGACCACTAACCTCAATTTATATAGATTGATGGGGGGCATTTTAAAATAGCTTGAAGCCTGACCGTGTATTACCATATGTTGAGCCCTTATTGGTCACAAACCTGTTGGTGGAGGCTCTAGTTAGATAGGAAAGCTTTTAGATTTCTGCTTGTCATCATAAAATAATAATAATAATAAAGATCGATTAAATAATCTTATATTTTGATAAGAAAAATAAATTGATAAATTTAATCTACTAACCTTATCTTATGAAAAGTAATGTTGGTACTCTAACCAAGGGATAGGACTTACATATTTGAATTTTGAAGTCAGAAAATCAATACATAGGTTTGGTTGACGAGCCACAAGATGGCCCTCAAACGATGACTTTAGATTTGGCAGAAGTCTTTCTTTAGAAGCCAACACCTAAAACATAAATTAATTATTTAGTAGCTATATTTGAAGTCATTAGCTATTAAAAATTGGATACTCGTTTCAAACAATACCCTTAGTAACCCACTATATAAACACTTGGCCAAAATTCTTATTAACCCTTCGTATTATGCCTTAAAATCAAAGTCATCCCCCGTACTTTACAACTCGTCTAAGTGACTCTTCGTACTACGATTTCATATCAAAATCACCCCCTGTACTTTAAAACTCGTCTAAATGCCCCTTCATACTATGCCTCAAAATTAAATTCACCCCCCGTACTTTAAAACTCGTGACCCCACGTACTATACATTAAAATCAAAGTTACCCCTCGCACTTTAAAACTCGTCTAAGTGACTCCCCATACTATAATTTTACATCAAAGTGACCCCCTCTGTTAGAAATAAGGTCACCCGATTAGGTAAAATAATTTAAAAAATTATTTTTATTTGAGGATTACAACTAAATAGTCCTAAAGCCCTAATCCATTTTCTCATCTTTTTTTCTTCTTCAACCTCTATCAGCGTTCTTTTCTGCAACTCTGATCTTTGTCTTTCTTCATCAACCTTTGTCGGCGTTAGTTTGTTTACATTTCCTCTATCTTTCTACATTTCTTATTTTTTCTTTGACATTAGTTTGTTCGTCTTTCCATTGTATTTCCGCCTTTATGTTTTTTTCTTTGCTTTAGATCTATGATTTCTATAATGTTGTTGACAAATAAATTAAAGATAAAAATGTGTGTGATTTTTTTAGTTTTAAATTATTTTTTTGATAAATAATTTCTTAAATTATTTATCTTGGCGTAATCTTATTTCTAACAAAGGAGACCACTTTGATGTGCAATCGTAGTATGAGAGATCACCTAAACGTGTTTTAAAGTACGAGGGGTAACTTTAATTTTGAGGCATAGTACCGGAGGGGGGAGGGTCATTTAGATGAGTTTTAAAGTACGAGGAGTGATTTTAATTTTCAGACATAGTATGAGGGATCACTTATACGAGTTTTAAAGTACGAGGGTTGACTTTGATATGAAATCATAATACAATAAATCACTTAGACGAGTTTTAAGATACAAATGATGACTTTGACTTTGAGACCTATATCAATAAAAATTTTGGCCTAAAGACTTTTTAACTTCATAGAGTGAGTTACCACTACAAACCTATCTAGAAAGGAAGCTGTAACGACAGACAGTACAGAACTGGTCATTCTATTTACTCACATGGTGTCATACATCAACAAACTTCTTGCAAGGTCAAACTTCAGGTTTTTCTCATCACCAAAACTCTGGATTCTTATCTCCTCTCTTGCTTACATATCCAATAAGGAGAAAAAATGGGAGAAAAAACAATAGTAAACAATTCAGAAAAAATATCTCTCTTGCAGAACAAGGCATCATATTTGTTTTAATTTTCTACAACTCTTTTTGAAGACCATATCATTGGCTCCTTAAAGACAAAGACACTGCACCAGTTTTCTTCCTGTTTGACTTGTTTCCCCAAGTATGCTCTTTTGCAGGATCCATTTGCATGGCTTGTTTCAAGCACTCGACGACTTGGCTCATTGATGGACGCTCCTTCGGATTCTTGACGAGGCAACTGTTGGCCAGCTTACCTATTTTGCATGCAGCTTCGTGAGAATACTCGCTTCTCAATCTCGGATCCATGATCATGGTAAACTTCCTGGTTTCTACAGGGAATTGCCTCACCCAATCCAAAAGTTTCTGTTCATTTGTTGGTCGATTTCTATCCAACGAATGCCTGCCCGTAAGGATTTCATAGAGAACCACCCCAAAACTCCAAACATCACTCTTGATTGTGAGATGCCCTGTCTCTATGTAGTCTGGAGCTGCATACCCATATGTTCCTACTACCTGTAACTCCATTAAATAATAAAAGCATGAATTCTACTGTGATACCACTTTTAACAAAGCAAAATTGTTATTAAGAATATGCATTATGGAATATATTATTGTAGCAATCGTATTGACGTAAGCAGTTGCACCGGCCAACAACTAGAGCCAGGGTCAAAAGATGGAAACCAGAAATTGTGTCAGTGTCCATGGGCATCAACGTTTATACCGTAAGAAACTAGTTTTCGGATGAATTACTCAGATCTTGGTAATTGTGACGCTGTAAAATCTAGAATAAACAATGCCATAACTATTATATAAGATCGGCATGAATATATCATAGCATTTGTATTGATCTAAGCAATTCACTTTGATGAGAAAAGCATGAATTCTACTATGTTGTCATAAAAGCATGTGTTATAACAAAACAAAAAATGTTATAAGAACGTGCATTATGCAATATAGCACAGTAGTTGTGCGCCGGCCAACTAGAGCTTGCACCAAGAGACTGAACGCAGATGGTGATTATGACGCTGTATATCTATAATAAGCTATGTTCCAACTGTTCCATAATAAAAAGGAAAAAAAAAAAGAGATGGATTGGAAAGAACGTATCATAGCAATTATATTGGCACAAGCAGCCGTGCCAGCCAAATAGAGTCCATGCCAAAGACTGAAAACTAGAGATTGTGCCAGTTGAGGCTCATGTTTTGACTGGAACAACTAGTTGTCAGATGAATTTCTTAGATCTTAATAACTATAACACGGTAAAATCTAGAATAAGCTATGTTCTAACAATTTGTCTGAAGGTCTATGTAACTGTAGTAAGGCAGATAATTGAGCAGTGTATGCAATGTAGGCATACCGCTGTCGAAACATGAGTGTGCCCAGCTGTAGGTCCTTCTCTTGCTAAGCCAAAGTCTGACAGTTTTGGATTGAACTCCTTATCCAATAACACATTTGATGCTTTAAAATCGCGATATATAACCTGCCAAAATAGGTGGAATATAACTAGAAGCTTGAAATCAGTAATCCATAATTACATTTCTTGAAAAGCAAATGAAAATTGAATTAGGCAAGCAGTAATAATAATGAAGAAAAGAAGTTTGAGCACAGCAACAATAACAATTCTCATTGTCTTCACTACTCACCTCAAGAAAGTAACTATCACGTCATACCTTATGTATTAGAATTCAAAATGTAATTTACTAAGTTAACCATAAATTTAAGCATACATTCTTGATACTTTCTTTTATTAAAAGGAGAGATATCAATGAACTATGAAATAGGAATATCTTGATCATGGAATATCTTTGAGAAATAGGAATCCATGTTGTCAAATAATTTCATGCAATTATTTTTATTATAGAATGAAGCAATCATTCGCTTTGATTTTTATTTAAATGATAAAATCTGATTTTCAATAGCAAGATATACAAAGTAAGTGTCACCATTAGTATCCCTCATCAGATATTGAAATCCAGATATACTTTTCTTTCCGCTGATGTTACTATGTAGAATGGCGATGCATATAGAATGAAATCTAGCTCATTAAACTATCCCAGTTGAATCTATATCTGATACAGATTGCAACATATTTATGTGTTTTCAGAAGTCAAAAACTTGTACGACTCCAAATTCAGACCAAAGAATCAATTGAAAGTGAAACCATCAGTTGTTGGCACCTCTTATTGATCAGGGCAGTGGTTGTTCGTCCAAGGACTCGGATATGAAAAAAGAAAAAACCTAATAGATTAAATTCAAATTAAATCAAACCAACAAACTATACAATCATTTGCTAGGACTAGCTGAAAAGAAAACAAAAAGTTTGAAATAGAAGGCATGGATCACAACCATAAGCTGTAGTTTATGTTATTCTCAAAGCTAATTGCTGTTTAAAATAGCAACAAAATTTGATACATTTGCATATCAGGATGAGAGCAGGTAAGCAAGCAGCAAAAATTCTAAAAGGGTTAGGCAAAACCTGCACATCTAACCCCTCATGCAGATATGCCAATCCTTGTGCCACACCCAAAGCTATGTGGAGTCTCAAATTCCAGGGAAGTGCAGGATAAGCCCTGTTAAATAGATGATCTTCCAAACTCTTGTTAGGCATAAACTCATACACCAATAATCTTTCAATCCCTCTTTCACCATCTTTGGCACAATATCCAAGAAGTTTCACAAGATTTTGGTGCTCAACAACTCCAAGAAATTGTACTTCTGCCAACCATTGCTTGTGACCCTAAGTGGCAAAAAAATGTTAACAATGGTTGATAATTGAAGGAAGCAATGACATCTAAAAATATGTTGATGTTTGAAAATTGTCAAAAAAAAAAAAAAAAAAAACTAATAGACAAGATTTATTGCAAATCAGGATTAGATAGATGACAACAATCGCATTTTTCAAGTTTAACAGATGCAATGTTAATGATCCAACATGTATCAACAAAATCAGCAGTATAAACTCTCTCCCTTAAATCTTCAAAGAGAGATTACAAACAGGCATAATGTATTATATGACATATGCCACATGAGTGTTGGATAGATAAATTAGATTGCTTTATCTTTCGTAAATAATGATAGGATGGTATATTCTATCATTATCCTAGGAGTTTCAGATGGATGAGTTGATTTGTTTATCTTTGGTTCTCTCAAATCTCTTCTTATAAGCTTATATAAGGAAATCAATGGAGATATCTTTCAGTATGTGTTTCATCTCATCTTCTCTTCTTCTTCCCAGTTAACAATGAATTCTTATACAAAGTAATTAATATTAATTAAATGACAATGGAAACTCTGCTACGATGCAACATGTTTAAGAATAAGAAAAGTATAGAAGATTTTGGGGGAGAAATTGAAGGTGATTTCAGGTGTAATGTTCTATGCTCAAAGTCAATAATTAGTATATAAAAAAAAAAAGAACAAAAAAAATCAGGATCACAGTTTAAATTGAATACTATCTATAGATTGATTTATTGTGGTCCATTAACTATTGGTTAAAACAAACATCAAAGCCTGTATAACCAGCCAAACTGATTGGTTTTGTCCTATTACTTGCCAATTCCATGCATCATCCAGGAGTTCAGTATCAGTGTCCGATGCTGGGAATTCATACCACTGCATGTCAAAAATCATACGACCTCCAAAATTCACAGTCATGGAAAGCTTTGTTCTTTATCTTATGCAATGTGCCATGAATCTAATAGGATCCAGTGCCTAAGTTCTAAAACTTATTATGATCCAATATCATCATCAACCTATCGTTGCTCTACTGTTTTGACAAAGTCAGCAAAGCCAGCTATCTTAGCTGGGATCTGCAACTATATGATCCAAATAGCATTGCCAAAGCTAGAATGGAATTATTAACATAAGTAATTTAAAAGCTTCCTTTAAAAACTAAATGAAACAAACACTTGGCCTTCTAATCTGTAGGATGTCATGTAGCAGTGCAGATTCCATCGTGTACTGGGAATCATGTTAAGGATCCAATAGATCTCTGATCCTGTAATTTACTTGGATATAAAGAAGAGAAATATGCAGACCAAATACCCTCACTGCTCTGATATATAACGATGAGAAAGAACGACAGTAGAAAACTCTCCTCTTCACTTAAAAATCCATCTATTATCCGAGAGAGAAAAGATTAGTGTTAGAGAAATCCCAGCTTTCCATTTTCCCCTGCTTTTTTGCCTTTCAATCTCACCCCCTCCCGTCGAATTCGATATCTAATATCACATTGCAGCTCTCAGAACCATCATACATATACTGATGATTTTTGACTGCTGCTTCTCCTAAATGGATTTCCTGTGTATGTATACCAATCTATGCAAATTCGAAGCTGCATTAGAACACAGGTATCGTTGTCAGAGACACGTATACGTATACCTGCAGTCCTCTCTGGTTCAGCTTCTTGATCGCCACCAGCGTCCTTCCCTCTTCTCCATTGGGAGGTCCGATGTAGCCCTTGTAGACGCCCCCAAACCCACCTTCCCCAATCTTGTTCATCCTGCTGAAGTTATTAGTAGCCGCCCTCAGCTCGTCGTACTCGAAGACGCGCAGGTTGTGAGCCCTCTCCTCGAACAACGCTGGAATGCTCCTCTGCGAAGCCGAAGGCCCCGTGGACCTGCTTGGGTTCTGCTTCCCGGCGGCCGACCCATCCGACCGGCTCGCGCTGCTGCTGCTCAAGGCAGTCACGGCCGGACCGCTGTTCCTCTCCGGCGTGCCATTGGCCTTCTTCCTAAACCAGCCAAAACATGCCATATCTTGGAGCTCAGTTCAAGATTGCTGCTTGGGCTTCCAACAGAGCAGCGACGACGACCACAAAGCCGTATATGCGCGCACAGGCAGATCAAAAGAACTACGATCAGCAACACACAAGAAGAAGACAGATCGGGAGCTGTACGCTACAAATAGCAGCTAGTTTCGGGCGAATTCTACGTAAGAAGGGAAACTACGACCTGCTGCTGTTCGCGTTGTGTGTGCGGCCATCTCTCCCTTTCTCTTCCATCTCTATCTGTAGGTGTTCTCTTTCTCTCTTCCGTCCGTCTTCAGTGCTTTCTTTGACCAGTTAGTTTCCTGTGGTCATGGCAGTGAGGTAAGGAAGAGATGATTGCTTTGAAAAGGAACAGTGGATAACACGTTTGCTGACCCTTTGATCCATTTAGGGGAGTTTGATTTGGTCTTGAAAGAGTCAAGATTGCAGGGCTGTTCTACCGCAACTAAATGTGGTGCGAGGAAAGCAGAGAGAGGTGATGACGAGCGACGGAGTTCGACGGTGGTGGTGGAATTTATTACATGAGGTGTTCTTTTTGCATGGTGGAAGATGCCTTTATGACTTCGTTTTTTGTCGTCGTCTAAGACATGTCTGGATAACTGGAATTTTGATCAAAAGGAAATGTCTACTACTATGACTTGAATTATGATTTTAATTAAAAAAAAATCTTATTGTGGTATTATCATGTAAAAGATTGTATAGATTTTATTTATATTTTAGATCGAAGTCTTTATGTGAAGGCTATGTGTGTGAATCCATCTCGGGTCCTAACATTGAAAGAGAGGCCACGAAGAACTTTTTGACTTCTGATGTAGCTTAAACCCACCCCGAGGAGAGAGCTGTCAATTTTATCAGCATTAATTAGCCTACCTTTACAAAGACTTCCTCATTTCTAGCATATAATTCATTGCTTGTGTTGGATAACAATGCAATTTTGTCAGCAGCAGCCCTTTCTTCTGCAATCAATGTATGTGGAAGTACCATGGAGGGAGGGGAGCTTTTTAATCTTGTTGTTCTAACTTTGGTTAGAAGTCCAATCACAAGACATAAGATTTTTTCAAAAAAAAAAAAATAATAATCTTAATATTCCAACTTACTTTTGTTGTATGTAGAATTAATTAATTCACGCAATCTCATTGGGAAAGTAGGCATGGATGGAGTCTTTTTAAAGGAGCAAACATACAGCCGGACATTGTTTTCTTTTGATTAATGAACATTTCAGGGTGTATGTACTATCGGAGGTGAGAAGGTGCAACTGATGAAGAACAAACACTATGTATTAATCGATCTATCTCCATGATTAATCCAAGCAATAAACAATGGTCTGTCTTCCCTCAAAGCTTTTCTTCAAGTTCCATGAATTGATTATAATAATATTTGTCCTGGTGATCCTTTAGGGTATCCAACACCTTTTTTTTTTTCTCTATCATTAATGCCCTTGACTCAGTGGCCTCTTCCTGGTCCGCTATCAGAATTTTCAACCTTTCCAGTCTCATTTCAAACATTGGTTTCAGTTTCCTTGCAACCTTAAGTCTTATGGTGTCCGTCTCTTCCATCGAGTTGACCTCACGCACGAGCTCCACAGTACCAGCTTTGTGACTAATATATGATGAGCTCACGTATCCACATCCTTTTGGATTGTGATGCAGACTTCTTGGGTTTAATATGCTCACAACTTGTCCTTTCAGATTGCGATGCAGAATGCAAAAATAAATTGGTGAACATCATCTTCATTATATGTTCATAATGGCCAACTGCACATCTCTCACGAAACAATCAAGAATTTTTGTACACCTAGAATTGCTGCAGTGGTAGTGTACTGAAAGGATACAGAAAATGAAGCAAGCAGAAGAAGACCACAAGTGTTGACTGTCACTGTGATACATTGCAATGATACTACTGCACATTGGTGATCTGAGTTACACACATGTTGATGATGTGAAGGGGCCTCTCATGGCATATTTAGGTGAAGGATGTGGCCACAGAAGAGGTGGTGACGAGGCCGGATAGCAACCCAACAAGCACTGCACTGTTGTAAGTGCTAGGCTCGGTCTGCATGGAGTTGTTACGGCTGTCGATGAACGAATCGTTCTTAAATGGCCCACCCACAAGTCCTCCTGTGGCAACATTTGGATTCGGCGCAATCGACGTGAGCCACTTGAAGCCTTTACAGCCAGTGTCGAGGTTGGCAGGAATCGATGCCCCCCTGTGGTGAACCTGTTGAGGATAGCTGCTTCCGTATCCTACTAGATAACTTAGCTTCATTGGGTTGTTGCCCAAGATATAATCAGCCTGAAAACAAAAGTCAACGCTCTGAGGATGATTGATTTGCCTGATGTAATCAACAGTTTGTGATGAGCTTACAGCATCATTGTGACCAAAAAAAAAAAAAAAAAAAGGGATGTGGATTTTCTCTCTTTAAGCAACCGACACATAAAAGGAGCCGCTATGGAAATCATAATTCTAAGTCATAATCACTAGCCACCAAGCTTGTACATTTACGAATGAGAAAATGGTATCTGCAAAGTTACCTGGGATGTAGCAAAGTTGCGGAGGTCGGTGGGAGTAAAAGATTTTCCACTGCACTGGATTTCTGGTGTTCGGGAAGTGAGCATGTAGTCACTGTAAACTACAGCCAAGAATGAAGCAGCAACAGGATGCTGAAGAGCGTTCCACTCGTCTATCCATATCAATCCGCCTGCAGTATCATAATCATAAATCTGCATTACGTAACATTTCACTCTATCCATATTATTCCAATCTTTTGATATTTTTTTTGTTCATGACTTCAAAAATCAACCATAATCATCACAGCACCGCGAAGCTAACAGAAGAAGCACAAAATATTTGTATCCAGAAGGTGCATGGTGACTGTTTTATTTAGGATCTCAATAAATAAAGCACATCTCAATAAAGGTAATGATCCATTTTGCAAGATGCAGAAGGAAAATGATTGATTTAAGATAGAGATAATATTGAACCAGCAAGGTCAAATTGAATGGGAAAGCAAACTTATGGCAGTAAACCACAATATCTGAACAATAATGTTGATTTATACCATCTGTTCTACTGGAAGTGGTCGTTGGGGAATCTGGTAACAAGCCACACATGACAGCTTCCGCTGTTCTTCTGTACAGTCGCAGACCCTTCATCTCTGCATTTGAGGATTGGGTTGAACCAAAGAAATTTACTCTGGACAAAAGAACCTGCACGAAAAGTTGCATAATAATTTTAATAATGTGATAATCACTAGGTCCTCTCTAAATAGCTACGCCTAGTATGATAACAACAAAAGCAAAATGAATATGTTTCCAAAATTCTATTGTTTAAAAAAGTGTTATACATAATGGTCAATAATGTAATCACATCATAACAATGGAAACCACAGAATTTTTTTTTTAAAGTACAACAATTTTAGGATATAGAAAAGACACTTCACTAAGCAGAGTTAAAATAGGGACTAATCTGCTAAACTGCATGAAAAGGACTTAGATGATGATGGGAAAAATAAATCTGTTAATACTTAAACCGGTAGCAAGTAGGATTCATCTTAACGCATATGCAGATATTAACCTGAGTTCCAGCACGTTTGTCATCCCAGCTGAACCATGTTGGTCTACCCCAGTCGGCAAAAGCATTCCCATGTTGCACTGTAACATAACTTAGATATGTTTGATCTCCAGTGGCATGATAAAGCCAGCTAGCTGCCCACAAGAGTTCATCACCATAGCCAGTAGAGTTGTAGAAATTCTGGACTTGGGGCAAGCTGACACTGTAGGAACCTCTATAGCTATCAGCAAAAGTAAATAACTTCTCGGCATGCTGAAGGAGCAAGTCTGAATAGGTGATGTTTCTAGTTTTGAAAACCAGGGAAGCTGCAGCCATAGCTGCAGCTGTTTCAGCAGCCACATCTGTTCCCGGGATAGTTTTGTTAACCTGTGTAAGAGGCCTCTTCTCTATCATTGTTTCTGGCCTTTCCCAACATTTGTGGTCTAAATCAGGATCTCCCACCTATCAGCCACAGATGCATTTCAGTTGTCACATGTATTACAGTGCTAAACAAAGAAAAAAATGCTGGAACTTTCAATTGCAAGGAAAAGAATACGGGAATTAACAGCAGAGATCTGGATTTTGCACACATTTACATTAGATACAGGTGATATAATGCCATAAAGGGTATGGATCTTGTTCCTACTCATTAACTAGGTTTCCATTGAACTTCTGTTAAACATATGCAAGGTAAAATATGCTTAGTTGTGATCACATATCAACAATCAGAAACTAAATGAAAACCAGAACACTCTATAAAAAAATTTTAATTCGTTTATTTTTTTGCATGTAATTGTCAAACATTATCTTGTCTGCATATAACAAATCAGAAAATCTGATAGCCAAATAGAAGACCAGCATCAGTTGACTGATCAAAGGACAATCTGAAGTCAGAACATGTCATTTGCAACTGTGTTTACCAGCAAAGCCACAATGAAGGCATGGTAAAAAGTTCATAATAAACCGTGCTTCCTTCTTATACTCAATCCTCTTAATCTAGTTAATCTTCTACATCTCTAACACAAAAGAAAACATCTTGAAGCACAAACACAACAATGAGAAATGTTCTAAGAGAAGCACAAAGCAAACCTTCAGATTGGGTGCCACAATTTAAAACGGAAAACAAGTAAATAACAGATTCTGGGAGTTCTCATTACCTGCACATATAGCACATTGTCAGAAGGATGGGCATTGATCAAATAATCAGTGATCCACTTGAGAGCATCTAAAGCTGACTCCAGCAGCTTCACAGCAGACATTTGATCCCCGTATTCAAGAATTGACCATGACAACACCGTTGCCGTATAGGCCATGGGAAAACCGAACTTCATGTGATCCCCTGAATCGTACAGTCCCTTCGATAAGTCCAATCCTGCCTCTTTTCCATCGTCCACAGCCGAATCTCCTCTCCAAGAGATCTTGTTATTAACCAACTTACCCGCTGCAGGCAATCGACAAACATAAACAAGGATAATACAAAGTCCATGAGGGGAAAGAAAAAAAACTAAGATAAATTTGATCTGTAAAGCATTTCCAATTCGACCTTTCTGTAAAAATGCACAATTTTACATAATTAAGTAAACAAAATAAAAAAAAAAGACTAATTTTGAGATCTGGAGATCTATAACACCGGAAGAAAAAAAAAAATACTAATTTGAGCCTACATTTTAGATGGAGAGAGCATACATTTTTGCACTTGGAAGAATTGCATAGCTACGGCGAGCGCATTAGCATACTTCTGATTGATGGCCCCTGGTGGCCCGGGAACTGGGAGCGCCTTCCGGTGGTGCGTCTGCTTGATCGTGAGCACGACTGCGGCGGCGACAAGCACCGCCACCACCGCCACGATCAGCCATCCTGTGCATCCCTTGGTGTACTTCGACGCCCCCATTCTCCAATCCCCTGCCTTAACCGGTGGTTCCGACTCTTCACCTGGTGAAATCGAGGCCTCAGATTTCGCGGGCAGTGCGGAGAAATGCAACAAGAAGGTCACGGAGAGGGGGTGCTTAGGGTTCGTAGTGTGTTCAGATCTAGAGATCGAGAGGCCGATCTGGGAAGGGGAGTCCGAGTCTGTGCAAGAGAGACGGGAGTCCACTTCAGACACACACACACACACTCTCTCTCTCCTCTCTCTCTGTCGGCATTTGGACCCAAAAGCTCCGTAACGTGTCGGCCGATGACAAGGGAGTGGGCTAACCGACACGAGAACTGGAGTCATCTAACTGGGAGTGCAAGTATTTACCCTCGGGTCCCACTTAAGAATCTTACGTGTTCGCCACTCGACCGAGCAAAACGCTGATGGTGTTTGTACGAAAACGGAATCCTGGTTTACTGGTGGCGGGAGGTGGGGGGAATCCGTCCGGCTCTGTTGTGCCGCCGCAAACCCGTATGCCCTGCCGCCAGTTGGTAGCGCGGCCGGGGCAAGTCGCGGGTCCCGCACGCGGCTCGACCGCACCGCTTACTCCGACGGCGGTTCGTGACAAGTTGGGCCCCTCCGGAACTGCGTCAATCGAAAGGAGGGTAGATCTTCCGGTAAGCTTAAAGAAGTATGAACAAAAGAATTAACGCAGGATGTGACGGAACAACCGGACGGTATTAACTATCTTATGTGGTTGGTGAGATGTCTCGTTTGGTGCACGGTCAACGGAAGATTGTTGACTACATGACAGAATGTTGAGACTTTTAGATATAAAATAAATAGGGACAGCGAAGACCAACGTAAATGATGAGATTAATATGCAAATCCCAAAAACTTAGTATTTTAAATAATATTTTATTGCCGTTAATTGGTCTGTCAGCGGAATAATATTAACACTTAAAATTGATACTAATATATCGCTTAACAATATGAGAGATCAAATAATTCATCAAGTTAACTCACTAACAATCACTATTAGTCGTGAAATATGTATGTAAAATATACTATTTGAAGGGGCAGATATGTTATTTCGAAGCTGCTATCAGAGGATATAGATGTGTAAGAACTGGTTCTTCGTCTTCTTTATTCGACTTACTATTTGCTAAAGGACTTAAGGTGACTTCTTTGGTCTTCCGTAGCGGAACTGAGCCCATTGGAAAGCCCCTCCGAAGAAGAGAATTTAGGGAAAGCGAAGATAATATGAAGGGAGCAGGGGCTGCAATCTTTCATCATTGCAACCTGGTAAGTTACGATTTGGATCCCACATTTCGAACAGATTTTTTATTTTTTAGTTTTTATTTTACCTGTCGATCCATCTATGCCGTGTCACATCGTTTCGGGTTCGGAATTAGGGTTTTTAAGAACCGTCATTTTCCCTTTACATGCATGTTTTTGGTTCGGTAGGAAGCATCTCTGTGGTTCGATTCTATGATTTTTAGCGAAAATTTGGTTCTTTTGGGGGGGGGTTGTTCTATTGGAAATTAAGAGAAGGAAATGTCTTTTCCTCTTGATCTTAGCCTCTGGTGTTTGGATGCCTTGGTACTTAAATTGCATTTGAATTGCCTGTTTCTGTATAATTTTTGTACTTGCTTATCAAGGACACATCATTTTTTTTTAATGTGTCCCTGCGTTCATGATTGTTCTTGCGTGAATGTTGTAAACAATGCATATAAAGATTTCAATTCAATTATACTTAACTTTCACTAGTTCTCTTGGTGTAATATGTACCCTGGAGTTTTTGAGGACTTAGAATTATGAGCCGCCTCCTAAAGCGAAGTATTGCTTCTGTGCTCCTTTTACTTTGGAGATTTGACCTTCCAATTTGGCTTGCTTTCTGAAGCATATATATTTGGTGTTTATGTGATTATTATTTGCTATCAATCAAAGAGTTTTCTTTACTGAATAGATGATGTATCTTCAGTAAGAAAATTAGTTCATTAATCATGATAAACTAGAGGTATAAAGGCAGCATGACAAATTAACTTTTTTTTTCTTTCATTATTAGTCTGTGTTACAAGATCATTGTTTTTCTTGTTTAGTAAAGGCTCTTCTTTATGGTTACAGTAGAGAGAGTTTATGGATAACGAGAATGAGCAAAGTACACTAAAGTCTCAACCCCTTGCGAAAACCACCACATGGAAGCATGAGTTTGAGGGCCACCAATCTCAAGTTGAAAAATTTAAGTGAATGTTGAGATGAAATGTACAGAAGATGACTCCAAGGAGTTAGCATACCTCCGGCGTAGAGTCAAAACCACCGCAACAATGCTAATCTACCTGAAATCGAAAGTGAGAATTATGGCAGTTACACATTTGGCTTGTGTGCCATGTGGTATTAAGCATCGAGAGGGGTTAGGACTTGTTGACAAGCATGGCATACCATTGGCTGAATGGTCTGATTTAATCGATCCTTCTTCTCTTGAAAGTTCAGAAGGGAAGTTACACCTGGCAAGTAATTTTAATCTCTGATCTTTTGATGCAAATGATGGAGCATATTTTGATGAAATATCTAAGATGACTCGCATTGTAACAACGTAATGGAATCTCTTGTTAAGAGAGCTATCAAGGCTGAAACTGAAGCTGCTGCCGAGAAAGAAAAAGTTAAGTTAGGTCTAGAAGAAAGCACAAGAAAGACACTCCAAATCCAGAGCATGACAGTAAAGGTTGAAGAAATGGAAAAGTTTGCACTTGGCTCAAACACTCTTTTGAATGAAATGCAGCAGAAGGTTGAAGATATGGTTGAAGAGACCTCAAGACAATGACAACGAGCTGCTGAGAATGAGCAGGAGCTTCATTGGGTGAAGCAGGACTTTGAATCATTGACGTCCTTTGTTAGCAGCCTTATCGGCATCAGAGAATCACTTCTATCCTCCGAGCGACAGTTGCAAACTTCTGAAAAGCTTCTCGACAGGTAACATCATTCTATTCATGAAGCCAACTGGTTTTTGTTGTGTACATAAATATATAAGATTATCTCCAAAGTTATATGCCGAAGGCTTCATTGCTATCTGGAATTAGCACACTACATATTGCTGTTTATCAAATTTTTTTGGTGGAAACTGTTACGCAGAAAATAATTTTACAATTGAGTTCAATTGTGTCCGTTGTGTAGGTTGATTGCTGAGACTACTCATCTTGAGAATGAGAAGGTTAAAAAAGAAGCTGAAGTTAAGACGCTCATCGAGGAAAATGTGAGGTTAAGAGTTTAGTTGGACAAGAAAGAGGCAAAATTGTTGGCCATGAATGAGCAGTGCAAGTGGATGTTGGTCAACAATCCGGGCATTTAGATTCTCTTTTACCTTCTGTTCCACAACCAGACCTGTCTTACAATGGTGAGTTATTCTATAATACGATATATCATTTATTTTGCTTTGGTGTCTATGAAGCTGTTATACTTGGAAACTATAGAGCAGATGAATATTTAATCAAATTGTTCATGCGGTCCCTTCTCCTATCTTCCGATCCTTGAATGTTAGATTGATTGCACACAGGAAAGTTCGGAAGGAGAGCACGATGATGAATCAGTTCGGTCCCACTCTTTTTGGGAAGAAGATGCCATGTTACTTGCATATACATACTGATGCCATCGTAACTGATCTCTGACTGATTCCTGCTCAGTTAAGCTTAATGTGCGATGTTGTATGTATGTGACATGAACAGCTTGAAACTTCCGAGAATTGTCATCCCTTGTAATCCTGTTCGACAAGTTTTACATGGCACTCTACTAGAGATATTACAGAATTTGGTGTCATCTTTTTGTCTTCGGTTTGTTCTTTGGGGTATTTTGTTGTTGAACTTTGTGGATTCATCAACCATAAAGTAAATATCTTTATGCCTTTCATCTTTGAATTCTATACCTTCCTGTCGCCTTTTTTTCTTTTTCGTTGAAAGAAATGCGAGTGGTCTTTTTTAAAAAAAAAAAAAAAAAAATCTGAATCTGAAGAGATGTTTAGAAAATAGCAACTTTTAATTCCTTAAAAAGAACATTTGAAGTATTGCTTATAGATCGAGTGTAAGGCACATGAGTTTTCCAAGATCATTCATTCCTCTTGTAGAATCGGATGCCCATCGTGTTTTTTCTTAAATTAAAAAAAATCACAAATGGTATTAACTTCGATAATTTTTAATACCCTCTCACGGAATATATCTCAGCATTCAGTATATATTTTCTACTTTTAAATATCGTAATAAAAAAAAACAACTTTCTCCTCTTATTCAAAAATAAAAACTAAACTTTTCTACTGTCATCTCCATGAGATAGGATAAGCGGAGTTCATCACCGCTAAGTATTTAATTTTTTTATAATTTAAAATAATTTATCAATGTTTTAGTACTTCAATTTTTATAAAATTGTGATATTTATTATTTTTCAATTTCCGAAGAATGGATATTTCATATTTTGGTATTGTTTAAGTTGATTTAATTATTCTGAATTTTTATATCATGACGTAATAAAATTCTAAATATATTTAATGATTCATTTATGATATATTAGATTATTTTAATTAACGTTAATAAAATAACGTTCGATGGGGTTATTTTACTTTGGTTCAGACCTTTTTAGCTCGATTTGAAATCAGACTTGTTTGGGCCAAATTTTGGCGATACGTAATTAAATATGCTATTAATTTAAAATATACGTAAAATAATGTTTTAAAAAAAAATATAATTTATTCATCTGTGATAGGTTATAATTTTTTTTGATTTTATGGGTTTAAATACTTAGATTTAGCTACGTTTTGAATAATGATTTGGAGACTCTTGATAAAATTCAAAATTTAAATAAACTCTATTCAAATGTAACCAACTAATTATTTTAATTAATAATATTATACTCATCAGACTAATCAATTATTCCATATCGAATGGATATTAACTTCGAGACTGAACTATTAATAAAAAATACTTAAATTCAAATTAATAATGGTAGATGCATCATCATATATCGATTTATAATTTTACCCACCCACTTCTACCCAAAAAATTAAAGAAGAAGGCTCTTATTAATATAAAATTTAATTATAAAAAAAAAAGAAACGTCTATTTTCATCACTAAATCCTGACAAAGAAGGCAGAACAAAGTTATAATACTTTATTCTATAAATAAAGAGACTTTTTTTTTTTTTTTTTGAGGTGGATTATTCCTGGTAACAAAGATTAAGGTTCATTCGGATCCCCTCCACATACCATTAAAGACATCGGGAGCGAATTAGAGAACGACTTTTGGGTTGCCATTAGGCACTTAATCCACAATTAATGACGCTGCAGCGCTCACAGCCCTTTCACGAATCCCAAAGCGGGCATAACTAAAACCTTGGCCAATCCCTTCCTTTCGTACTCGCCTGTCCTGCCCCAGACACACGCGCCCGTTTCCGCCAACAGGGAGAACCGTGGGTCCCGTATGGAGGGAGAGTATGGACAAAATCACGTGTCCGCCGTTTGGTGGAATCAGCGGATCGTGTCAGATCGCAGAGGAAAAAAGTCCGACGTGGAGGAACAGGTGGGATTTTGCTGTCGGCGGTCGGATGGGGATCCGATGGGCGGATGTCAGCCGTCGGATCGAGGAAGATGTCGTACGTTCTCGTATTAAAGCGCAGATGAGATGGGTGGGGGGGGAAGAGACAGAACGGGGATAAAGCAGAGGGGTGCGACCGTGCGAGAGAGACAGAGAGGCCGTTTCGAGAAGCATATGGCCGCTGTTTGGGGGGAGGGGGAAAGCTTCGATCTTTCCGTCTATTTGGATCGCTCCTCACTCGCTGCTACCTCAGTGGGATCTGTTTGAGGAGAGGAGATTCTAGAAATCGAATGGGAATCTTCGTTGTTTGAGATCGGCCGCTGGATTCAAGGGTGGGTATTCCATCCTCCTGCCTTCTCTCTGTTTTCTCGCGTTGTTAATCCTCTATTTTGTTCGAGTGAGAAGAGTCTTGGCGCATTTGGAGTTTGGTATGGTTTCTGCAATCTGGAGGGTGGAGTGGATGGGTTTTGTGTTCGATGTCTCCGATTTCCTTCCTTTTCCGACTTTGTTGTTGTACGGATGAGCAGGACTTCGCTTCCTACGGGGGGTTTTGAGATGGCAGAAAAAGGATATATATAGATCGAGACTTGGGATGGATTTCCGCGGATTAATTTTTTGGTTTATTTCCATTCGAATTCTTGTTTCTGGCCTCATCTTTTTTGAATGATCCCATGAATGTCCGAAGAAAAGAAGAAAAAAAAAATCCCTCCTTTCCCCTTTTATTCTATGCTTTTGTTTGGAACCCGATTCTTCTCGGCTCAGAGGACGAAACTCACTTTTTTGCTTTCCATTTCCTTCTCTCTTTGCTTTTCTCTTTATCTCCTTCCTCCTTGTTCTCTTTCTTATTTTTCTTCTGCAAATTTTTCGCTCGTACTACTATGTTACTCATTTCCGGTCTCAGTTTTCTCCTGCCATATTCGAACTCTGGGATCCATCTGCTTCTGAGGTGATAAAGGGTGAATTTTCGACTTCTTCCGGCTGAAGACTCCCAATGGCCAAAAAAAAAAATCTCTTTTCGATTCAAAATTGGAAAAAAATATGCCTCATACGTCCTTTCACTCGATACTCTCCCTTGTACCCCCACCGGGCATCTCCCCTTCTCTCAATCTCGAGTGGATATGACATAAAGCCCACATAAGAATGTTAAAAAATCTTCTTTTTTCTTATCACTTCGTCTAATCTGGGCGGCTTTGTTTATCCCACAGCGGTGAGAGGAGAAGGTGCCTTCGGAGAAGATTTGGCCGTCTGATCGCCGAGTCCATGGTGGGATCGGATAGAGACAGGCAGCGATCGCGAGATTTGATGCGTGGAACAAGCAGGGCGAGTCGGCTCTCTCCCGCTAAGCGACAGCCAATTGGCTTCTCCTCGCCAACCGGTATTCGTGCTCTATTCTCCCTTCCTTGTGTTCCCTTATTGCCCCTTATTCCTTTTCGAATTTACTTTCGTAGGTACCATACTTCTCTTTTTTACTTCTTAACAACCTCCTTCTATGTCGTATAAACGTGTCCCACCAACCTGTTTGCTCTTTTTCCTCTCGCAGGCTCTGTATCCTTGTTTTCACGTTCTTGGGTGTTCTTTGTGGTCAATTCACTGAAACTCCTATTTCGTTTTGATCTTTTTCAGTTTCAAATGATAATGTCCACAGTAACAGTGGAGATGGAGTAGACACGAATGCGTCGATGGCTAGGTGGAAGGACAAGGTCAGGACTTCAAGGTGGAGATTGAACAACAATGATTCGTCTGGTGAAGTGGGCTGCAGCAGATCGGAAGGTGAGGAGGCTAATCCTATTGGTGCGATGCTTGGTAGTATCACCACCGCTACTCTAACTAGTAGGAAGACAGTTGGGCTCCATGAAAAGGTTTGATCATTTTGCCCATAGTTTGTACACTGATTTTGATATGTGTTTATGTGGCTGATTCTTAAATCTTTAAAAGGTTGCTGAGGATAGTGATATTGTCGATCCTGCATCTGTGCCAAGGAAATTGAGATCAGGTATGTGAAACTCACTGTGTATTGATTTTGTTTACAAATATTTATTAAATCTTATTTGAATTATGCATTTTTTTATCTGCACTTTAATTTCATGATACTGAACATGCATTACCCTAAATTTGTTAGGAAACTGCATTTTCTTGGGAGTTTTTGTGAATATAAAATATTTTAGAGGTTGACTTGTAATTTTTTATTCAGTTTCCAAGGATCATAAATTATTTATACTGTTTCATGTAATTTCCACTATTTTAATTCTGGCACTAAACAATATGAGGACAACAAGCTGCAAGTCAAATTTTTTGTTTTTCGATATGGTTAACTTATTAAAGTTATATGTAAGGTTGATGGTTCTGTAATCTTTTCTGCTTCAGCTATCAACAAACGCAGCAGCCAGATATCACCTAATGAAGCAACAGTTACAAAGAAGAAACATCATTGCACTTCTAATGGTCTCCAGATGCTGTATGGGGATGGCAGAAGGTGTAAACAAAGCATGGTTAGTTCCTTAGATAATTTGTTTATTTTTATTTGATTTATTTTGGTTTGTTTTATGCCTACAGGTCCAAGGTAAATATTATTGTTTTCTGTTTTATGTAGCTGTTTGACTCACTTACCAAGGATGAAGAGATAGCCATTGATGCTTTATGTACATTATCTAGAATGCCACCTCCATGCAAGCAAATTCCACCACAGGAATGGAGTAGAGTGTCAGAAGATTGCCACGATATCGATGCAACCTCAGGCCAATGTTTAGAAGGTCAGCTTTCAGAACTTTTGTGGTCAGCAGAGTTATGAGTTGAGTGCTATGTATGTTTCCTATTTGGTTTGATTTTTAATGTTTGGAACTTGAGCACAATATGTTATTTAACAGATATAAAAGAGGAGGATAAAAATGTTTTGCAACAAACCACTGTCTGTGAAGTAAGGAGTCTCTCTTATATGGAAAAGCCATTGAAAGAGACAATGAAGGATGGACATACTCCTTCCAGACAACCTATGGCAGTTTGTGGAAAGCCAACTTATGATTTCAATTGTAATACAACTCCTGAACCTGGTGGTCACATAGATCCCTTGTCCGAGAATGAACACCCAGGGAATACTCCTTTCAGAAATCTTAGGAGTTCTTTAAGCCCTTCAGGAATATTGCCTCACAGTTGTAATGGAAAGAGGTGGGTTCTGTGTATTTCATTTTATGTGTTATTTCATAATAATTGATTGCTAATTAAATATGCTAAATATTAAGTTTGCCCTATTCTTTCCTTTCTGTGATAGGGCACTGCAACCAACTCAATATGATGATATAACAGCCCTTCCACCATGCAAATCAGATATGCCACTACAGGTAATACTTCTCCCTCAACTTTAGATGATTTTTTTCTTTTCCTGATATGAACTAATTATCTTTGCTAATTTTAGAATGGAGATGCTGCATCGGCTTCACTGGGACATGAAGTTCAACGTGCAGAGCATGGGAGTCAAAGTTGTGCAAAACTTGTCTATGAGGAAGGTAGCAATTATATGTCAAAAAGAAACATTCTACAAGCAAAATAGTTTCTAATGCTACATGTTGGATGCGAAGATTCATGATTAAATCGAATCATTGAGTAACTTCCTACTGTATCTGTCAGGGGCTATTCCACCACATACCGAGGCCTCAAGCAATTGTGCAGAGTGTCCTGACCTTAGCACTATTACTGCTAGACTTGCTTCAAATGGAATTGACCATCCAACTAAGAAGGTGGTGTTTCAGCGCCTCTAATTTTATATTTCTGTAGTAATTTACAATTATCGACTAAAGTATCAATATGCTATGTGTTTTTACTCCATGAATTGTGTAGGTTTATGTGACGTTGTAGTTTTCCTTGTTTGACGTTGTAGTTTTCCTTGTTTGCACCAAGTTCTAAAGCATTGTCATTTAGGTTACAAACATCAACACAACTTGTCTATTATTTCATCTGTGCAGTTATCTTAAACTGAGATTGGCTTGCAGCTTTTACTACTAGTATTTAGCTTCAATGCCATTTTAGGCCTATTCGATAATCCTGTGTTTTCATACACAATTGGTTGGTTTTATCTGTTCAGGTTCTGATCAATGTGAAGTCAGCTACAAAAAACTGTGCTACTCATGTAGTCATATGCAATCTTATCAAAAGCTATCAAAAGAAGGGAAAGCAGCGGACAGTGTTACTGTCGTCTGAGGAACCAAAGTCCAGGATCGAGTCAAATTTGCATGCAACATTAAACAATGATATATCTGGGTTACGAAGTGGATCCAACAGTGTGACATCTGCCGCTACCAATGGTTCTATAGTTGAGAGAAATACACATGGAGGAAGAAATGAAATTCTATGTAGCAAAACATTTATGCCAGCTCACCTGTCTTCAGTCTCATTAGAAGTCAAGCAAAAGCAGGTAATTTTTATTAATTGCTCTCTCTCTCTCTCTCTCTCTCTCTCTCAGGCACACACAACTTGCCTTGATGTTCCTAATGAATTGTTGCATTTTGTTCAGACCTGTGACTTCCTCTCCTTATCATCTGGTGGTGTTGCTAGTACTTCTCCAAATGAGCATCCTGGGAAGCTTGTTTCTCCTTTTTTGCATGCTCAGGTTCCACACCATTCTCTCATGTCATATCCGTTTCCTCGTGTACCATATGCCCCACCTTACCCAGAGAAGCTAGCACCTGCAGCTACTCAACAGGTACTGATTAAACATAATTATTGTGATAACTTTGGCAGTACAACAATTGGCGAAAGACATCTTAGGCTTGTTCATTAGGCGTTTAGCTTAGTTCATTACCGTCACTTGTAATGTCATCTTATATTTTTGTTAGGAAACAAATCAAGACCCAACTTTTGCAATGATAGCATAGAGCTTGTAGCATGCCCATCTCTCACTTGATTCATGTTGGAGCTTTTGTTGTTTGTTCACAGGCACAACTACAAGGACCACATTATGGAGGAAACCCATTCCATGGACTTATTATGGACAACACTATAGGCAATATACAGCTGCAGCAACAGTGCCAGCAGCGACAGATATGGGAAGCCCATCTTGCAAACTACAGGTCTCCTGTAGGCGTTTCAGTGTTGCAGAACGGGCAACTACGTGAATCATCTGTTCCCATGTCCCAAAGGGTTCAAGCTTCATCAACTTTATCTCCTTCGCCTTTGCAAGTACAAGGTGGATCCAGTCACCGCCGACCTATCTTTCAGCAACACCACCACCGTCTTCTTGCTAATGGTTCCCCATCATCTTCCAAAGTAAAGCCTCATCAAAACCAACAATTCGGGCATCTGCATTGACTAGATCCAATCATGAAGGACCCCAATCTGCAGCTACTTTTGCAATGGGAAGGAGTCGCCGCCGAAGATTAAAACGATCAGACAGGATGAGATACCCCCATTTATGAAGACTAATCATCGTATGCAGGATCATGCTTTATATGGTTAGTTAAATGGGAAGACAACATGGTCATGTGTTACTATAGCATTCTTTTTTGTGCAAAAGCAATGTGTGTAGCATCATAACTTAGTTTAGTCTAAAGATCGGAGGAGAAAAAGGAGCCTCTCATGGTATGTATGAGATTATTCTCTGGGTTGATTCATTTTATGTTGCAACTAATTCTGACCTGAGCTGGTGTAAAGGTTTGGTGCTAAGTTTACATGACTGATGTGAAAAGCCATCACAAGCAGATGGGTTTTGAGTTTCTTTTGTCAACCTTGCCAATTGAATATGATTTCTACCTCTACAGCTGCTTGCAATCTCATCTCTAGCTACATGGTCTATCATTTTATCATCTTATTCCTCACATAACTGTGCATTGAACATATTGTTATATATATATATATATATATATATATATATATATATATATATATAACAATATATATATATTGTGATCATGTGATTCCCAGTGAGTCCCATGGAGGAGGATGTGATCATGTGAACGATCAGGAACTACTGGGAGCTCCACTTCGGTGAACAATGCAACGACAAGGACTATGATTCAAGGAGTGAATGTCACAGTACCGCAGAGGCGGGTCTTTCGTGTGTATGCATCGAAGCTTGCATCAGATGAAAGCCTTGGTCATCAGCATATGGGAGCTGGGTACCACCGAGGGAGTAGTCAGATTATAAGTACCAGTGAGTCTCATGGAGGGGACTTGATTATACTAAGGTATGATCGGAGCAGCTGGAGAGTTGGACTGCTTCAGTGCTCACATTCGCTTAAGGGAGCTCGACAAGTCAGAGGACAAAGCCAAGTAAGCGAACGTTGCTACCAAGGAAGCTAAGGAGAACAGAATCGGCGTGAGCCCTACAACAAGAAGGCGGAGGCCATGCATGAGAGTTGCAGTCTGTCTTTTCATCGACTAAGGAGAACTGCTAGGAGGACACAATGGTGTCGAAGCAGGTGGTCGGAAGGGGTGAGGAAGCGACGACGAGTCCTATGGGGCTCAGCTACCCAAAAGCAAAGCGTCAGTTAGAAAGGAGGTGGACTCGGAGGAGCACCACAGTGCCGCAGAGGCGGATCTACCGATCGCGAAGGAAGGGATGCAGATGCAAGTCAACGGATAGTAGGGCTATGGGCTTAGCAGCACCATGGTACCGTAGAGGCGGGACTTCCATAGAGTCATCGATCCCTTGCTCTCATGGAGGGAGAGCATTGGTCGTAAAAGGGACCGAGGAGGTGGAGAATGCAAAGGCAAACTCCAAGTACCAAGACAGGGCAGAAGGGCAGAGGCCAAGAAACTTCATAAGACCAATGTTGATGAGCTTCTCATCAAGATAGCCGAAAGCGAGAGACTTCAGGTTGATGCAGGAGTGCTCGACCAAGGAACGAAATAGACAGTACACGGTACTATACCTTTCTACTCAGAGGAGTAGGCGACAAAGGTGATGGAGAAGATGGTACAATCCCAGAGGCGACCAAATCTATCAAAGACTTACTCCAAGTTGGGGGACTCCAAGTTGGGGTAAACTTTTTACTTTTTTCGGGCATAACTTCTTGCATTCCAGAAGTTCAATGGCAGTGGGAAGGCGAATCACAGTAGGTAACTCAACGCAAGGAGTGCAAACACTTCAAGTGTTTCAGAAGTGTGAGCAAAGAGCGGGCGAATGTTAGTAACCAGCTCAATGCATGAAGTACAAACTCAAGGAGGCAGGCGAAATCGAGTAACCTTTGCCTTCTCAACTCAGGAGAATGGGCGAAATCGAGTACCCCAATCCTCTTAACTCGAGGAGGTGAGTGAAGCCAAGTAACCTTGCCTTCTCAACTACTAAGAGAATGAGTGAAGTCAAGTATCTCAGTTCTCTTACTTATCCGGCAGAGGAGCTCTGCATAAGTTCAGTGACCCTTCAGAGAAAGCTTACGGAAGATAATAGTTGTCAAATCCTCACCATTGGTGATCGGTACTACTGAGAGTAGATTGTTCGCTTCATTTTTCAATTGAATGCCAATCGAAAGCGGAAGTGATGCGAACCTACTTGGAAGTGACAACTAAACATGGAGGAATGATCAATGGGCAAACATTGTGGAGGAAGGACCTTAAAAACTTCAAAGTCCGCGAGACGATGCTCGTTAAAGCTCTAACAAGCATCCACCCAGTTCAAGCAACATGAGTATACTACGATACTGGCGCATAATAAGGCAGGTTTTTTCCTTCATCAGCAGGATCCGCTAGAATTAAGAATGATCAACACAACTCAGCCAACCCCACACCAGATTCAGTTATTGGTGAGTTGAAGCAGCATGGCGGATCAGAGTTCGACTACTCGACAACAGCGGTGAAGAGCAACAGGGAGCTAAAGGGGCGTGTTGCAGCTAAAGCAGAAGATTGAAGATTTAGCAAAACGGAAGGAGATGCAGCGTCTACAGCGGCTTCGACGAGGACATCGAATGAATAAGTGGGGGAGAATGTCACAGACAAAATGTAAACAAGTTGTTTGATGAAATGCTTATGTTTGTCCGTGTCCTTCGATTTGTGTACATACATTGTACAGCAAGTAGCGGACTTGCAGTAGGCTTAGCAGCCCGAGTTTGGTTTGCTTTATGGCCAATTTTGGCTTGTAAATACAAGTATGTCTTGTAAGTACTTGTGGGGGACTTCGGTCTGTAATAGACCATTATCCTTTGTGTGCAACCTCTCTGAGTTTGTAATGTCCATGGATGTAATTTGCATATGGCTTTATGAAGTGTTTGCTTGAGCAGTTGCTTGTGGATCCCGTGGGAATTGCTTCTTCTGTCTCGTTTTCTCTTTTGTGAGTCTAAGGGACTCTAGGAGATCTCGAGGAAGGCTGACCTTTGCGGACGGATACGCAGGGGTGCCGCACGACTTAGGCAAAATTAGCTGAGAAAAGAGAGAAAAAGAGCGAAATAGGACTTTGGAGGGTTGTAGGAACGGTCGTAAGGTGTTCGACAAATTGCTTGTATAGCTTTCCGCTTTGCGAGACGTCGGGACGTGTTCGTCGCTCGCTTCCAAGCTAATTAACTTCTTCTTTGCAGGTCCTACGAGACCTTAAGAGGTTGTAAGAGGGCTGACCCTGTGTGGACATATAACGCTTTGGACGTTTCATGGCTTAGACAATCCCAACTAACTCCAGAACAGTGGGTAAGATTGCTTCACGGCTTAAGTAATTTCAGCTAAATCTTCGGGAGGACCGTAAGGGTGCTGCATAGGTTAGGCTATATATATATATATATATATATATATATATATATAAACATTGTTCTTGTTTGACATGACACACTATTGTTATCGGCTTTGGAATCCCATTCGGTCAACTGACACGTGTAAATATCAGGTCGTAGGGCGCCCAAATGAAATGGGGATCCATATCATCGGACGGCTCCGATGTGGTAATAGTATGTGTCCTAATCAAGATGAATTTGGAGCGGATCCCCGCACCCAAAAATAAAAGTGTTTATGTGTAACCCAGGCTCGTCCGCCCGATGGCGATCGGGGTTTTCTCGCTGCTCGTTGCGCTTCTCCTCCTCTTCGCATCTCCGATCCCCCGATGTACACTCTTCGCTGCCTCCTATCTATCCATTCACTTTCTTCCCATCGGTACGAGTGTTCTTGGCTTTAACTAGTTGATCCGCTGAGTGTCTGCAATTGGGCCAACCAGGGACTTGATAGCTTTTTTAGGTCTGCAATGTGTATGTAAAGATCTCGTATCCTTAATAGCTTTTTCCTCTTTGTTGGGAGTAATGTTGTAATGTGCAATTAATATGAAAGATTAGTTGTTAACATTGCTAAATTCTGCTTAATTGACACAATGAGACTCTGATTAGTTATTTTTCAGTATAAGACACAGAGGGAAATGAGAAATTTCTTTTGTCAAAGTCCTTTTACTACAAGTTTATCAATTCGGGAAGAACGATGTGTTTTCCCCTCCTCGATGACTCTTGTGACTCAAAAAAATTATTGCATTTTGAGAAAATTTTTAGTTGTTATTGAAGCCATCCTATGAAGCCAAACATGTTTAATTATAGAGCACATATAGAAAAAGCTACTGCTCATGGTGGGTTCACTTTGTTAATTGTCATAGTTCTTTCTTAGGCTTAGGTCCTCTTGGTTACTAACTTGTTTATCAGCTTAGGTAGAATGACATCTTTTTGTCTCCTTTCCTCGTTGACTCCTGTTACTTGAAAGCTTGTTGCATTTTGAGAAACTTTTTAATTACTGTTGAAGCCATCCTACCAAGTTAAACGTATTTAATAGAGCACATATTTCTTTGCTATCTATCTAGTCATTTTTTACTTTTGGCAGTCAGATGATGACACTGCTGCAACTGAAGTTATTGAAGGAAGTGATATTGGCATAGTTGGTGACGATACCCATGTATTTGGTGATGCATCTCTGGGTCCAGCTCCTGGAGTAGATACTGTATGTATATTCCCAAAGAATGCTGCTAAATGTAAATATAAATTATTTGGAACGAACTAATTGGTCCAATTACTGATTTTCTAGTTTTTCACTTTTAAGATGTGAACATAATTCCTAAGCAATCTTTTTACCCACAGGCAGTAGTTACTAGCAGGAGAAGAGTCTGAGCTACTGGTTTGCTTACACAATGAGGGTACTTCTCTTACAGTTTTTGAAACTTTAACCTAATAATCAGCCCTTGTTTGTTTTTTTTTTTAATATTTTTTTTCCACTTTTATCCTCAAATTAATTTTACAGTCTATCTCATTATTGTTGTTTATGAATCATGCTTTAAAATTACTGGTCGGACTAATACTTGTGATTAGTATCTACCAATTCAACCAAAGCATTTGTGACAGAAACTCTTTTGTCAGTGTATCATTCAATATCTGAGTATTGTGTGGATCCCTTAGCTATCAAAGCCACCATCTATAATGGACAATTAAATGATCCCTGCAATAATATAATTCTTCTATTTTGACAGAGTTGTTCCTTGTTACTCTAAAAGCTTCTCTTTCCCCACAATCCATATGTCAATTCAAGTTTCATTGCCAGTATGTGCACTATATCTGAATTTTCAAGCTACTTTGCTTAACATGTTAAAATTGTTTCCTGAGAGCGAGTGGTTCTCTCTCTCTCCCTATGTTAATTGAGCATAAACTAACAATGGTCAGTAGGATTGATACTATTTTCAGATAATATATGCTTCACAACTAGAATTTTGTGTAGATTAACACTCAATTTCTGTGCATGTCATTTGTCTAATCTATTTTTTTTTTTTCCTTTCTGTTCTGGTTATTAAGATTATTGATATCATATGAGTTAGTGTGAGGGCGAATGGTTGGTGTAGGTTGACCCCTTTTGCTGCTGTCACATGATAAATTGTTTTCCTTTGCAATATAGGAGTTGATTTTTCAATGTGCCTTTATGTTTTCTTTCAATATCACTTATACTTGTTTATTGTAAGGTTACACATGTCATCTGTCGTTCTACTCATTATGCATGTCCTTTATACAAATGAGTCATGCTTATATCTAAGACAAATGATGAGCATACTCTACCTTTAGCCATAAACCTTTTCATTTCGTGCAGTTCTGCATTTACTGTCTACCAGCTTATTCTGATTGTATCTTTTATCTGCGTGCTATAGCATGTTGCATTTTGTTAAACCTCTTTACAAGGGAGCAGTAGGCCTGCATGCTGAGGCTCCTCAGACCTCTTGTATGGTAGGTAGGGTAGGAGCCTCTTGCACTATGGTGCCCTTCCCATTCAATACAACTCTATATTGTTTTTTTTTTGTTTTTTTTTTTTCTAACTGGATGCCGTCATCTGGATAAATGCAGCTGAATCAACCTTAAAAGTGGTGGCAGTACATGCTAGCTAGCCTTCATCTTCCATTTGATCATCACATGTTTTGTGCAGAATCTTACTTTGCAGGTTAGTGTTACTTAGAGAGAGAGCACTATCGCCCATTTTACTTATGATTGTTGTATACTGTGCATCTCATATAAGCCATTACTCCATGTTTTTTTTTTAAATTTAAAATATATGTTTCTCTAGTTTACATGTAACCCACATGCCTTGATAGCTTGGAGAAAGCCTCCTATCAGATGGCTGTGTCAACATGTATAAAGGTTATATTTGATTCAAAATGTTGTGTACTTTGATGTGCTGACTGTAAGGGGACATACATCACACTGGAAGTTGAAAAAAATACATTTGAATCTATTACAACAAATTATATAGTTATCAGATCGCTATATCATCTTGGGTTAGTGTAATAAATAATTTTAAATACGAAAAGTGATTGTGATGCTAATAGATATGCAGAAATCTTCAAAACCTCAAATTTAAATATGATTCTTTTTTTTTTTTTTTGTTTGGGCCGCAGGGACAAGTGATATCATCAAGCTTTCCGGAAGCCAAGTCCAAAGCTCGTCTCAATTCCTATGAATCAAAAGCTGTCCAAATTGTCATGCCTATATGACATTACATGATTGCGATCGCAACCCCTGCAAGCAAGCAAGCAAGCAAAACAGGAAACTGGGTTCCTGTGCTCGGGCTGATGCAATGGTCCCCGTCCACATGATTAATCTGCAAGCAAAGGACTTGTGCCTATCTATTGCTTGGGAATTATGGCGATTCCTAATCTCTTCTGAAGATTTAATTCCTTATACGTCGCCAAAAAAAAAAAAAAGGGCTAAAGTTGTAGTAAATTAATCTTGTGAAAAAAGCTAAAGTTGTAGTAAATTAATCTCCTTTAGACGGAACCGCTGGCTCAGTATGTGCTGATACGGGTTCACTCGTCCGAGTCAAAACCTAGCCCGATCCTACGGTCCGTCCGCATTCCGTTTCGGTTTCCTCCCGCCCATTGGATGCCGTCTCTCTCGCGTCGGAGGCCTCGCTCTTTATATGATGACACATATAGCAGCAGAACCCCGAAAGCGACGCATCCTGAAGCGTCGGCGGTCCGAGCGACAGAGAGAGTTGGTTGTTAGCGTTCCCCCTCTTTCCCTCTGTGTTAGGGTTGGAGTTGCTTTGTTCCGATGGCGCAGGTGAGCAGCCGATCGAGGGGGACGGTGAAGTGGTTCAACGACACCAAGGGATTCGGTTTCATCTCGCCCGATGACGGCGGGGAGGACCTCTTCGTCCACCAGTCCTCCATCAAGGGCGAAGGGTACCCGACCCTCGCCGAGGGTGAGGTCGTCGAGTTCGTGGTCACCGAGGGCGACGACGGCCGTACTAAGGCTGTCGATGTCACTGGGCCCGACGGATCCAACGTCCAGTGTGGCAGCGGTGGTGGCTGGAATGGTGGGTACGGTGGTGGCCACAGCGGCGGCGCCCGTTTTAACGGCAGTGGAGGTGGAGGGAGGGTAAGGTCCGGCGGAGGAGCTTGCTATCTATAACTGCGGCGAGGCCGGCCATATCGCTAAAGATTGCTACGAGGGCGGAGGAGGAGGAGGCGGCGGCGCTTGTTATAACTGTGGTCAGGTGGGGCATCTTGCTAGGGATTGCTATCAGGGCGGTGGAGGCGGAGGTTGGAGGCTTGGCGGGGGAGGTGAAGGTGGCGACCGATCCTGCTACAACTAATGGTCAGTCTCTTTCAAGCTCAGACTTATTTTTCTTTTCACTCACCTAATATGAGGGCACAAGGGTATGTTTTGTTGAATTTGGTCTGAAGTGCATGGATCGGTAGCAATGGGGCTCTCAAGTATTCAAAACTGAGAAACGAAGTTACTCTAGAAGCATCTCTGGGTGAAAACTCATGACCCTGAGACCCATGCATGAGTTAGAGGATGACACGTCTGCTATGTCAAAACACCACTAAAAGGCCAAACAAAAAAAAAAAACTTTCCTGCACCAAAGAGCCGACGTGGAACGACTTGACACATGTCTAGTGGGGGGAGAGAAGAAGCAGATGGTGCACAAATCGACTTCGTGTCGTCTGAAATCATACGGAGTCCGGACCCCGCCTCGGATCGGCCATGAAGGCAAAGCCATAAAAAAAAAAAAAAAAAAACTCGATTCCCCGTACTAATAATAAAAGCAAACATCGAAATAATTCCTTTCCTCCTCTTTAGCTCCACGTATAATCCAATCCAAAGCGATCATACATCCTATGAAAGAAAAAAAAAAAGAATAAATACTAGTTTCTGTGCTTAACTTTTAGTGCACGAATTCCCGACATCCACATCACCAACAAACACCCCATTCTGCACCGCCATATTATACCGAAGCGAAACGTGATTTGGACCATCGACGGCTCGGCTCCAGCCGCCAAATATGGAGCGCCACGCCGTCGTTCTTCCGGATGATTTATCGTCACAATCGTCAGATCCAAACGGCCCAACGCAAACAAACGATACAATCCGGATCAGGTCCAGCCTGACCAAAAGTATTCGCTTCTTTAGCTCCACGTGGGCCCCTCTAAAGTTCACCAATAAATTATCTGGTAGTAACATGGGCGGGGGACAATAGGGAATAAAAAATTATTCTGCATAGAATAAATAATATCACGCCTATCCTCGGAGCACGTTTTGTGTCACCCAGATTCCCTACCTAACGGCGTCTTGGTCAATACTGGGCCCATCTCATACCCAACAGAGAAGCGCGGGTATCTCTGAGAGCGGGTTCGAAAGAGGCAGAGCCGCATGATCCCATCACAAGCCAAGAAGCCGAGAGGAGAAGGTCTCCATCGACACGTAAGCCGGCGTGGCCTAGCGAATATGCCTTTTGGCGCTCTCAGGTCTTCTTCTTCTTCCCCTTTCTCTCCCAGTCTCTCTACATTTGCATTGAAACGCCACCCACCCGACCTCATCCTGTCTTCCTCCTCCTTTTTGCCTTGTCCATCTCGATCTCTTCCTTCCTCTCTTCTCTGCTTTCCTCCGCCTCGCGTGCCGTGGAGTGGAAGCGAAGAAGGCGAGGGGACGAAACAAAAAAGCGTAGAGGGGGGATGGGGACGATGGAGTTCTTCGAAGAGCTTCTCCTGACCGCTCTCATCTCCGTCCTCCTCGCCTTCCTCATCGGCAAGTTCGCCGCCGACACCGCCGTTAAGCCCGAGGCCGTTCCCCTCGCTCGGGTTTCGGGTCCAGGGCTGGGCTTGGATCCGATCGAGGAGGAGGAGGAGGAGGAGGAGGAGGAGGAAACAGAGAAGTCGGAGGGGAAGTCGTCTGGTTGCAGCGGAGCCGGATCCGGTCGCCCGAAGACCGGGGTCGTCGAAGTCGTAGAGGAAAGATTGCTTGTAGAGAGATCGGAGAGGGGCGACGACGTTGGTGGATTCGACCTTAATAGAGAAAATATCGCCGATAAGCTCTTTTCCGAAGTTGATCTTCCTTGGGTAGAAGAATCATCTTCGAAGAAAGAGAAAGTGGATAATGGAGTGGAGATCGGAAGAATAAATGATTATTCCCGGAGGCAACAAGGGGGATCTGTCATGGGTAAAGAGGATGGGAAAAAGGCGGTGGAGAAAGTCGTGAAGTTGGGCAGAGAAGACGCGGTAGACAAGGAAGACGCAGGCGAGGTAGGATCGTTGCTTCATGGAGAAGACGAGTGGGAGGGGATCGAGAGAAGCGAGCTGGAGATGTTATTTGGAGTTGCAAGCGAGTTCGTCGGTAGCAAGAAAGGTGGGGATGCAGTGTCCAAACTGCGCAATGAGGTGCAAATGCAGTTGTACGGGCTGCATAAGGTTGCGATCGAGGGTCCGTGCCACGAGCCACAACCCATGGCTTTGAAGGTTTCTGCCCGTGCCAAATGGTACCATCGGTTGCTTTTTCTATAATGCTCTGTTTCTGCTTGTTAACTCATCGTATTGTCTTTGATACATCATGGTCTCAAGCTTAACTATGGAGCAGTCATCATCATCTGGCGCTTGCTTATTATGTTTTGGATCTCAGGAGGCCTTTTCTGATTCTGTGGCAAGTGGGATGTAGATGCATCGCCTACCTGATTTAATTTAAATATTTGACACGATGCAGGATATTAGTTTTCCACACAGCTTGTTGATAAGCCAAGTGGTGTCAATCTATGTGAGGTTGCAAAGTGGTAGCTTCTGACCTTGACAAATGAATTTAGGGGAACTTTGCGGTGTCCTCCTTTGGATGCATGAGAACTACAATCATTAAGAGAAACTTTTGCAGATTATTGCATGACTTTGAAATTTTAATGATATGTGCTCTCTTGCTTGCCTTTTAGCTAGAAAATTTGGTATCAGCTTATGAGGATGTTGATAGAGGTCATATCCAGACAGAAAGGTCTCCCAAGTTTATTATGGATTCTCTTAATTAAGTTTATTGTTTCCATCTTCATCCTTCACTAGTGGTTTCATAAGATTTTCAGTTTGTGGTTTCATAAGTTTTCCCTTTGATACGTCTTGTCTCATCATGGATTATTTAAACTGTAGACTAGTTTTTCTATAACTTTGTAGTTTCATTAACTCTAGGAATGATGTGGTGATGGGAGTTCACAGTTCAGATATAACTTGGTTTCTAATTGTTAACGGAATACAGAAACATATTTTGCATCTGATTGAAGACCTCTTCTCTATTTCTCTAGGAATGCTTGGCAAAAACTGGGGAATATGGATCCAGAAGCTGCTATGGGACAGTATATCAGTCTTCTAAATGAAAGCATTCCTGGATGGACGGCAAAGAAGTCTGGGGTACGTTAAAGAGTAACAACTATTCTTTTAGTTGATTCATGAGTCAAGCTAATGCACTCTGGCTTATGGAATACTTGCTAGGAGGAAGCCAAAGGTCATGTTGGCAGTGATCCTTCGGTGGTAGAGGCATCCAGAATAGGCCAGCTCGATTTGAAGTTTTCTCAATCCAAATCTGAAATTGAAATGTAAGATTCATAATCATTTCCAAGTTCAGTTAAATCAACTTTATAAATTTCAGAACTCAAAGATCTTCGTATAATTTCTTTGGTTGCACCATGTCATCACTTGTGTAATGTCATGTCTTGCAGTTCGGTAGAAGATTCTTCTGCTATTGAAGGTGTTGCTGATGATGTAAATACTGGTATCAAACTTTTCAAACAAGGTACCCATAATAGATCCTTAATCTTTTACTTCTTAACCTTGATCTCTGGAGAAGAGTGCTTATGAATGTTTCCGTACTTACCTATCTGTACCAGTGTACCAACATGTTATCGATACTTACGGTACCAGTACCATGGTGGTATGCACAGTGCATACCGCCCAACATTATTAAATTGTTATAATATTATATTAAAAATATTAAAAACTATTTAAAAAAGAAATAAATGGGCGACGTTGCCGAGGCGGCGAGGGCGCGTGGGTGGCGACGGCTCGCGGGCGACTCGCGAGCGGCTAGGGCACGCAGGCGAGGACGACGGCGAGGTACTTCTTCTTGTTTCTTCTTTTGCTCTTTTTCTTTTCCCTTTTTCTCGGCGAGGGCTCGCGGGCGACCCGCAGGCGGCTAGGGCGCACAGGCGAGGACGGCGGCGAGGTACTTCTTCTTCTTTCTTCTTTTCCTATTCTTCTTTTCCCTTTTTCTTCTTCAATCGACCGCCGACGGTCGAAATCTACCGCCGACAGCCGATTTTAGCGGTACCACCCGGTAGTGGCCGGTCCGCGTACCGGTCAGCTGTCGGACCGGTATGTACTGGGCTGTACGAGGCCTTACCGCTCGGTAGGGAGAACCTTGGTTTCCGTAGTTTGTTTTTTTTATGCTTGAGTATTTTATGTCTCTTATCTATTAACAATTGATGGTTGATTCTCTAAGACACACCAGCTCATATGGTCGCATGACATATGCTATATTGACACTTTGCTACGTTATCACACGACTGTTTTGAAAGTGTTGTATATGCAGCTACCCATGTGTATGTGTAACAAGCAAGTTGCACACGTTTTACTTTTATGGTTCTGGTGAACTTGTAGTGTAATAAACTAAAAGATAGGTTCTATAACCTCCGAGAACCATTTGTTGTGAGATGAGGCGCTAGGACCACTAATTTAAGGAGCAAAAGTAATTTCTATAGATTAAGGTAGAGGCTCTTTCATCTTCTTGCCATTTCTCTCCACTTTCACCTGTTAACTATTTTGTATATTATTTATAGGTGTGCTTATTTGTATCATCATCTATTTCTGTTCCACCTCTCATGTGCTTTTTGTCTCCACTTCTTTTCTAATGAAAAGGACCAATGTTTTCAAAGGGTGTTCAGGCGAGGCGAGGCAAGACTCGAGCATCTCGCAACACCTCAAGGCGAAGCATTTCAATTAAGTGCCGCTCAGGTGTGCCAAGCACCTCGGGTGAGTGCTCAAGCCAAATCGGGTTGATTGGGCAAGCAAGTTGGTTTAATCAAACCAACTAATGTCACTACTTATCCTAGTGCCCCCTCGACCCAGCGAAAAGAAACCAGAAGTGAAACCCTATCCCTCATATGTCGCCTTATATGCTTCGTCCGCCGCTGCAACTCCATCCACTTCATCCACTGTCATTGGCAACCTCATCTGCTGCCTTCTTTCGCTGTTGAACCTTCATTTGTTCGACGTTGTAGCTTCATTCATCGCCCATTCCAGCTTCGTCCACCATTGGTTTCCACCTTCTCGCACCTTTCTCCACAGTCATTGGTTACTTCTCCATCTTCTCAAACCTCTCTTTCTCATTTTATAAGTAATACTTCCGTTAATTAACTTGCTGTTACTTTGTTAGGAGTTAGAACTTAGGAGCTTGTGATCGATTAACTTGAGGCCTTGCAACTCTATTACGTTATTACCATTTTGAGGTCGATTAACATGAGGGCTCGTAATTTCAGTATGTTGTGTAATTTCAGTGTGTTACACAAAACTTAGGAGTTTGTGGTTGATTAACTTGAGGCCTCGCAACTCTTTGTTATGATATTAAGTGCCTACACTTATGGCATGACTGCTGGTTTGCCTTTTTCTAAGATTAACAACGGACAATATCGACTGGTCATTAGATCTCTTTTAAAGTTTTCTTTCCAAGGTTGTGATCGGCAGTGTCCAGGCTATTTGGATGATGACATCAAATGCGTCACGGGTCCTAGAAAAGGAGGAATGAGCCTCTGAATTTTGAATGAAACATTGAGAGTTAAATCATCTCTATTTCCTGAGAACTTTATGTGAGCTGATCTCAGAATGTCCATCATTTTAGCTTTTGTTGCTTGCGGACATAGTCATCTTGTGTTGGCTGAAGTCAAAAGGCATCCCTGGACCACCACTTATTCATACAATTATGCACTGATATTATCCACTTTAGATCTCATGTGGCTGGCTGTACATTGTTCTGTCCGAATGGGAGACAAATTCTCTGCCATAATTAATTAACTCATGGATTCTGGAGTTATGCTGAACACCACTGAGTCAGACAACTCATGGATCTCTGCCATAAGTGCTATTGTTCAAGATGTGTTGCACCGAATTTTAGGTCAAAAAAAGAAAAAGAAAAAAAAAAAGAGACATTGTAGGAGCTTTTCAGGGAACATGAAACAACATACTACAGAGAGCTGGGCATATTAAAGTACGTTTCAGAAAACCCAGTAATTATTGCTTTGTTTCATGTATACCATAGCTTTTTCTTGGATTGTACTTAAAAATCTCAGGAATATTTGTGTTAGTACAAACACCTAACTTGCCCTCTCAAGGTCTTATTAATTTTGTAACCTTTGCCTTCTCGGTATTTGGTAAAGCTTTTGAAGTAGTTGAATATAAGTTTGCCTTTTCTTCTGGTCTCTCTATATTATATGTTTGCAGTCTGTAATTTGGATAAGCGTGGACCTTACTTACAGGACTGACAAAGATATTTCTTTTCAACCTGGTCTCACCACCAAGAGTGGCATTCTGAAAGTTGCAGCTGGTAAGTCTCGGTTGATCCTGTGGCTGCTGCGTCTGTAGACGCAGTGCTGCTTGGTTTTTAGCTGGGTTCATGTACATGGTTGATTGCGCGCTGATCCCTCGACTACTATTCCATCCATCATTGGTCTGATCGTACAAACTGTATATGCTGTACATATCTATTTATTATTATGTTAAACGTTAAGGTGTTAAATACTTGACCAAGTTGCAGACATTCCATTATTATAACTGCAGGATGTTGGACTTCTAATCCGCTGTTCTTTCCATGCGATGGAAGATTAGGGCCTTCTTTTTTGTCATTTTTAATATGCAACGGGATAAGTTAAATTCTTCGTTTTCCCTTAAAAGACTGTTGTTTCCTCTGTGTGTGTGTCTGTGTGTGTGTGTGTATATATATATATATATATATATCTAATGAATTAAGAAAAAAAGGTTTACAGTTAAAATTTTTTTTTTTCTGTAGAGCGTCCTGTCTATAAAAAAATTCTTGTAAAGAGCTTTGACTTTTCAAGATGACAAAATAATCTTCCAATGACATCGATATCAATTTTTTTTTTTTTTTTTCTGTAGAGCGTCAGTTTTAAATTATTAAATAATTTTGTGATATATCGATTCATATTATTAAAAATAACATATAAACATATAGTAATTTATAAAAATAAAAAATATGTATTGAAAAATAATAGTAAAGTAAAACTTTGAATTAGACTCGGATGAACATATATCAACGTTTTTCTATTTTAGAGATTTTTTAATATTTTCTAAGTTATTTAGAATCTATTTATATTTTCTAATTTTCATTTTTATTTCTAATAAAATATCATCAATCCATATACTATTTTTTGAAATTTAAGTTTCTAATTATTGAATCTTGGATTTTAATGATGAAATCAATTGATGAGTTTTATAATCTAACTTATGTGTTAGAGAAAGTGATGTAGGATTAACTACAACGGTGAAAAAGAATTACACTCAGATAATGGGTCGGAGTCAAGTTCAGACATTGGGCCGAGGTTCGGGTGATATAATGGTAGCTCGTCGGGAGTTCGCCAGGAGTTCGTTGAAGGTGATCGGGAAGCTCATTTGGAGCACGCACGGGTGTTGGCCAAAAGATGATCGAAAGACTCGTCGGAAGTTCGTCGGATGATGTCGGGAAGATCGCAAGGAATTAGGAAGGTCATTTGATAATGTCGATCACAAATGATTATAATTGTATAGTGAGTCGTAGTTAGCATCATAAATTTAGTTCTAATTGAGTTAGATTTAGAGAAATTAAAATTAACTCAATGTGAAGCAATCAGATCCACTTTAGGTCAGACTTAAGCTCATTCCGTTAACCTGGAAAGGGGAGTACAAGTTAGGTATGTAAAAAATACTGAAAGTACCTTTTGCAGGATTCCTGACGATAGTACCGTCGATGGGCGGCCATAGTACCACTACCGCCCCTATTTTCAGGGCACTTTCAGCGGTAGTATTGTCGACGTCAGCGGTAGTATCGCCAGTACCCCGATTTTTTCAAGATTTGTTGTTTTTTGGCTCCATATTTTGAAGTCAATTGGAGTCTATAAATATCTCAAGTATTCTTGCATTTGAAAGCAAAAAAAAATGTATGAAAAAGATGTAAAAATTATGTGAAAAGATTGTAAGATTTGAGAGCTTTTCTTGAGTGCTTCAAGTGTTAAGTAAGTGTAAGGGAAGAGATAAAATCTTGTAAAAGGTTTCTTTTTTGAACCTATGAAAAGGAGAGAAGTGTAAGAGGTTTAGTTTTCACCCGTGGAAGAATATCTTTAGTAGACTCCGATGGGCCTCGATGAGGGAGGACTCCATAAAATGAACTTAAGTCAAGTTTTGACTAAATCACTATAAAATTTGTGAGCATCTATACTCTTACCTATTCTATTACATTTGAATTTAATTGTTCTTAATTAGTTCAAAGAAAGTCACAAGAATCATCTTTATTTTTTTGTATTTACAAGTGACTCTCCAACTTATTTGATTTTAACTACTTCTAATAAAAACTTTTGATTTTGATTTTACTTCAAAATAAGTTTTTTAAACCTACATTTCAACACTAAATAGATGGACAACCGAATATAAAAATTTGATCCAAAAAATGAAACCATGATATCAAATATATATATTTTTTGGAGTCAAACCAAAAACAGAATATCATTTGGAATATCTTAAAATTTTTAGAAAACTATTACATTTGACTCAGATTGATATCTATCATTTTTAAAAAAAATTATATATTGAGTTTATGTAATATTTTTTGATATTTGTGCTTCTAAATAGATAAACAACTTATATAAAAATTTAATCCAAAGGTATTAAGCTCTGGTATCCAAAACAATATTTCTGATGTCTAACCAAAAACAATGTATTATATACAAGGATTAGTCCAAATGCTCTAAATTTTTATGAAAACTTTAAATTAGACCTAGATGGACATCTATCACTATTTGTCTATTTTATAATTTTTATATTTTTAAATATATTTAAAATCTGAACTATTTGTAATTTTTATTTTATATATTTTTTTATTTTTTATAATAATCTATCCATATAATATTCTTATATCTAATACGATTCGAGTCCCTCTACTACTGATGAGCTTAAAATGAAGTATAAGAAAATGCTCTCTCATGACCTTTCTAGTATAGGCAGTGGCTCCAAAAGTCCCATAGACTTTTGCTGCTTTACGTTCTATTGTTGGCAAGTAAGATATGTTCAAACATATTCCTCCATATTGGTCCCTATCTTCGACCAATAGAAGACCCTTTGTTAGAACCCTTGTAGATTCTAAGCTTGGGGGTTGATCTCTGTAGGGGGTCGGCCATCCTGGAATGCTATAGGGGTTCCCTCCTCCAAGATATTCAGCACAAGACTGAAGAAATATTGATCTATTGATGATTAAAAGGTTGTGACCACAAGTGTTTATATATGGTCTCAAAACCCCAACTCTTAATAGGACTCATACTTCTAATAGACTTCATCTTTTAAACAACTCCTAACTTCTAGCGACTTCTGCTAGAGGTGTGCCTGGTGGCTATAGAAGACTCATACTCAAATTAAACTTCTCTCTAACCCTAGCCGACCTCTTCAATTAAAGGGAGTGACAGCTAGTTTAGGGGTTACACGACTCATGACTCTTGTGACTTAATAAATTTAGGATCCGACTCAGCTAGGGTCATGACAGACTCACCCTCTTCAAGTCAGCATTGTCCTCAAGGTTGAGGTTCAATGAATTCCGAAAATATAGTCCTCAAGTCTTCATAGTCCTCCCATGTGGCAACTTCGACGGTAGACTTGCCCATTGTACCAGCACCTCAATTATTAGATGTCTATGATGCATTACGATCCATCTATCAAGGATGGTCGTCGGTTGGATTTGGGTTTCACCAAGGGTAGTTATATCAGGTAGGTGACTCAAGGTCGTCTCGATTTATCCAAGCTTGGGCTTCAGGCTTATGTTTGTAAGGCTTGAGCCGAAGAAAGACACAATCTCCCACCGAGAATTCCATCTGGCTTTTGTGCATGTCGTACTGTTACTTCATTCTTGCTTGGGCCGTTGAAAGATTATCCTTTAGTAATTTTAGAACTTGATCCCTGTCTATGAGTTCCATGTCCACCTAGTCTACTTTGGCCGAGCCAATTATATAGTTTGGTATTACAATGGACGGTTGGTCATCCATTGTTTCATAAGGAGTACATTTAGTGGAAGAATGATAAGTCATATTATACCACCACTCGGTCCAAGGGAGCCACTTCGTCTATTCCTTTGGCTAGTCGCTAGTGAAGCATCTGAGATATGTCTCCAAGCACTTGTTCATCACTTCAGTCTAGCCATCGGTCTGAGGAAGGTATACTGTGCTCATTTTTAATTTAGTGCCTTGTATCTAGAAAAGCTTTGTCCAAAATTTACTGGTGATGCTGTGATCATTTTTAATTTAGTGCCTTATATCTAGAAAAGCTTTGTCCAAAATTTACTGGTGAAGACCCTGTCACGATCACTCACAATAGATCTAGGCATCCCATACAATTTTATAATATTGTCCATGAAAATTTGAGCAATACTAGTGGCGGTATAAGGGTTACGGATGACACAAAAATGAGCATACTTAGTGAGATGATCAACCACAATGAGGATTGTACCTTTTCCTTGAGATGGGGGCAACCCTTTGATGAAGTCAATCGATATATCGATCTACACCCGTTGAATCTTGAATTTTGATGATGAAATCAATTGATGGGTTATTGATCTAACATATGTGGTTAGAGTTGATTGATGCAGGATTAATTACGACAGAAAGATTGTTACAATCAAGATTGGTTAAGGTCAAGTCCATGCATCAGGCCGGGTTCAGACGATGCGATTGGGAACCCGCTAGGAGTGTGTCGAGAGCTCACCGAGGGTATCGAGAGCTTGCTAGAATGGCGCAAGAGAGTTCGCCAGAAGAAGACTGAGACTCGTTGGAAGATTATCGAGAGTAGCCGAAAAGCTTGTCGGGAGTTGTGATGGTCTTGTAATGGATGTATGAGTCATTATGATTATATTTAATTAAGTCGTATTTAGCGTCGTGTAGGTTTAACCATGACGGGATGAGTTACAGATCAGACATAAACCCAGGATCAAGCTTAGGCATCGGGCCAATGATTGAACAATGCGATGGGAGCTCGTCGGACGTTCACTAGGACTTCGCTGAAGGTATCGGGAAGATCGCTAGGAACACACCGGGAGATCGCTAGAGGAAGATCGTGAGACTCGCCACTGGAGAAGCCGGAGGTTGTCGGTTTGCGGGAGTAAGGTCATTAAGCTTTATGGTCATATTTTGATTGTAATTTGAAGTCATAGGTTAAGATTGAGTCTTAAATAAGTGTGATTTAGATGGAATCCAAATCAACTCAAAGATGCAACCGGGTCCACTATGGGGTTTGATTGAGCTAAGGTTGAGCTCAATTAGTTGACCAAAGAGTTGGTCAACATCATGTTCAAGTCGAAATTTGAAAAGTGGAGGGAACCACTTTTGCGAAGTTTACGATAGGCAAACTGTCGTCACCCAAGTTTCCGAGCGACTGACGGTGGCTGAACCGCCCAGGGCCGGTGGGTAAACTGCCCGTACCCTAGAAACTAGGTGGCTGAACCACCCAGGACAGGCGAGTAAACCATCCGTACCTAGTTTCTGGGTGGCTGACGGTGGCTGAGCCGCTCAGGTCGACGGGTAAACCGGCCGTACCCAGATTTTCCGGGTGAGTTTGATTTTTGGCTCCAAAAATTTGAAGTCACTTGGGGTCTATAAATACCCCAAGTTTTCTTGCATTCCATATAATAATTTGGAGGATAAAATTTTGTAAAAAACTTGTGTGGATTGTAAGAGAAAAGAAAGGGGTAAGGGAGTGATCAAAGAGTTGTAAATCTTATCTCCATTGTAAGCTCAAGTATAAGGGTTTGTTCTACACCCAAAGAAGATCAACAGTGGATGCCAGTTTGCCTCAAGAAGGAGGACTCGAGAGTGGACGTAGGTCATTGGTGTCGAACCACTATAAAACTTGTGAGTTCTTTTCTTGCTTCCATTGCTTACAAATTTTTGTATTGATGCTTCCGATTGAACTAACTCTTTTAAAGTAAAATTATTACATCAAGCACTTCCATTCAACGTTGGTTATCTTTCAGATTTACTTATTAACTTAGCAACAATCTTTTAGTCACTCACTTGTTTTACTTGAACGAAAAGCTTCGGATTTCCTATCTTACTTTAAGCAAAAAGTTTTTGTTTAAAATAAGAATTTACTCTTGTACTAATTCACACCCTCCCCTCCCCCCTTCCCTAGTGTCAAATTGATCATAACAATTGGTATCAGATCCATGTTTTTCTCATTTGGTTTAACACCTAAGAGAATGGCTCTTTTTGGCTTTCAAAAGGGTTTTTCTATCGTTTGTCCTCCCATATTTAATGGGAGGGACTACACTTATTGAAAAACTCGGATGAGAGTTTTCTTACTTTCTTTAGACCTTGATTTATGGACTATTATTGAAAACAGATTTAAAAAGTCTTCTCTTCCAATGAATGATTGGAATGATTTGGAGAAGGTGACTTTCTCTTTAAATACTAAGGCTATGAATGACTTGTTTTGCACCTTAGATAAAAATGAATTTGATCGGATTTCTTGTTGTGATTCGGCTTTTGAAATTTGGCTTACATTGGAATTGATACATAACAACACACTTAATTTAAATGACTCATTAAATGAAATATCACACAAAAATGAACATGAATAACACATTCCAAAGAACAGGAAGGATTGTGAACTAAGAATGATATATGACTCCTCGAGTGAAATCTCGAGTGATGAGAATCTTAGACATAAACTTTTGACAAATGAATCAAAAAAATTAATGAACTTGAACCTTAAAAATAATCTAAAGATGGACAACATCTCTTGCTATGAACACAAGAAGCCGAGGAACTCCAAAGATCAAATGCTCAACTAAGAAGTGGAGAACCTTACTCTTACGGCTATCGATGATGAGGTTAGTAATTCATTAAGTAATTTTTTTGAATTATTAAATATGTATCATGATTTGTTTGATGAATTTAGAAAACTTGGTAAATCTTTTAAGTTGCTTAAACATGAACATAATTTTTTAGTTGGTAAAGTTGATGAAATGCATAAGTTATTAGCATCACATAATTCTAGTTCTAAACGTGAAATGCTAGACAACATTGAAGAATAAAATATCATGCTTAAGACAACATTAGAAAATTTTAAAATTTGTAATAAATCCTTGAATATGATCCTTGCTAATAAGGGTCATGCTAATGCAAGAAAAGGTATAGGCTTTGTTAGTAACACTCAACAAAAGCTAACCATTTTTGTTAAAGAACCCACCTTAAATTTTCCACCAAAATTAATTATAATTTTTGTGGTAGACTACTACATATGGCTTACAAATATCCATTCAAAAACTATATTTCTCATAAATTAGTTTGGGTTCCTAAGGGAACAATAAATAACTAATAATCATTAGATAAGAAAGATAAATTTCTTCGTAAAGGTCCCAATATAAAATGGGTACCTAAATCTTTCTTATAGGTTTGTCACCAAACTAAGGCTAGAAGCAAAATGGAATGATATCTTGTGGATGCTCAAGCCATTTGACTTGAGATCTAACTTACTCATTAAGCTTCCTATCTAAAATGTCAAAAATAAGAAAAATTATTTGAATTAAGATGTTTGAAGCTTAATGATCTTTGTTTCTATTATAGCAAATCCTTTTATTTAAAATAATTCATCATTATACAATTAATCTTGATGATGCATAGCTAAAACATATAAGTATGAAAATGAACTAGAACCAAAGAACCTTATTTATCGAAAAATATGTTGAAATCTACATAAATGAGATTTTGATGATGATTGAATAATAGATTCAAAATCATTAGGCTTAAAATATAAAAACTATTGTTAAATGATTCAAATATTGACAAAGTCTATGGAATGATTATTTTAAATGTTATATTGATTGAAATGCTATGATTGAATGATTGATGATTGAATATTTGTATGATTGATTATGTGATGATAGATTACCCTTGAATTCAAACATGAAATAAATAAATGAGTTTGTCAACTCCTTGCATTCTGTGTAAAGGGTTCGACTCATCATTTTAAAAGTCGAAATTTAGATAGGTTAAATTTTGAATTAAGATGTTTTATGTTCAATGAAACCATGCTTGATGTTTAATGATGCATAATTATTATACTTAATGAGTTTATATTTTGAAATTATACATGAGTTTATATCATGTTTAATGATACATGATTTTATGATTTATGGTTTATTGATTTTTATCACAATGAAAGCTTTTTTTCGGTTTTAAATGAAAATATGTGTTTTTATTTGGCTTAAAAGACAAAGGATACTTGTATGTAATAAAAGGAAACACATTTTTCTTGAAAATTTCTATTCCCTATAACTTTCAAAAAGTAATTAATGATTCGATTATCTTATTGACTCTCTTAAACTATGAAATTGATTTTGATGATTTGATGATTTGAACTTGAATAAATTATTATCATGATTTTGATAAATTTAGAAAATAAAATTTGAAAATCTTCATATGAACCATATTTTTGAAAACTTGAGATTTGATATATATAAATCAAGATCTTTTACTTTTTCTTCCTTAAAATTAACTCATGATCTTGATATCTATAATATGATATCTTTATGAATGAAAACTCTTCTTTGATCTCTTAAGATTCTATTTTATCATCTAAGAGAAGATTTATTAAATTAAATCATATCTTTTGGTATTCATAAATATCTTTTGATATTAATATCTTTCTTGACATGATTTATTTTAAAACTCATGAATGACATAACTTATCACCAAAATTAGTATTTCTTAAATTTGTGGTAAGTTTAAAATTGAAAAAAATTTGTATTATCATAAATATTGTCTTAATTTCTTGACTTGACTTTTACGTTATGAGAATCACATTATTGATCTCTATAATTTTTTTAATGAAAAGGAGATTTATGATCTTAAAAATTATAATAATTTTTTTATTAAGATCATTCTTCTTTTTTATTAAAAAAGATTTATCTTGGATGAGTTGAGATTATCCCATAAGACTCATTTTTATTATTTACAAAAAAGGAGAAAGAAACTTATTAAACGATATCATGTCTTTTGATATTTAAAATTTTGATCTTATTTTTAATGACATGATCTTCTTATACTTTTTGGCGTAAATTTGAACATGGATGAAAAGAAATTATGCCATCATATTTCATGACAATGACCAAAAAAGAAAAAGAAAATTATCAATATGATTAGAAGAAAATTAGATATAATAACGTTGAATGAGGAACAAGTGCTTAGAAGAAAATTAAAATTTTCTAAGTGCATGCGAAATATTTACAATTTGAACTTAATCTACTATCATGTTTTCTTTTGGAATTCATGATGATTATTATTAAAATCTACATGAGATATGATGCTATCTTACTTGAAATTTGCATAAGATAAATTAAATTGCATAGGTAGCTTTTGATTTTTTCTTGGATTTTGGAATCTACATCTATAAAATTTACATATATAAAATTGAGTATTTTTATGATTATTTCACTTCTCTATCTTAATTCTACCTTCTTATTTATAAAAAGTAGAGAAAGAAAATCAGCATTTCAAGAGATCGATAAGACTATCAATATCATTTTAAATATCTTGAAAGTGATTTTGATGATTTTGAAATTGAATGAGTTCTTTACCTATATCGTGATTTTGATTTCTTAGAATTATAACTTGAAATCTTTTATAAATTGAAATCTTTTGTTATGTGTTCTCGTATTATTTAAAAGGAGATTTGACAACTTGATATTTCTTATGAATGAATCAAAAGATTTTATTTGTTTCTCTTATGATTTGTCTCTTGATAGTCACAATTTGTCTTCATGAATTGTACAAAAGATTTTATTTGTTTCTCTTATGATTTGTCTCTTGATAGTCACAATTTGTCTTCATGAATTGTACATCTTATCACTATGTTATTTTTTCTTGATATATTTCATAGATGATTTAAAAAATAATGTAATGAGAATAGTTTTGTACTATTGTAACCATCCCTTCTTTTTGACAATGACAATTGAGGAGCAAAACTTGTTAGCTTGCATGATGTAAAATTACTAGCTTGAACATTGCAAAAGAAGCAAAAATTTGCTAGCTTGCACTTCTCAAAAGAGAAGAAAGAACTCACTAGCTTGCATGTTCTAAAGTGATAAAAAATTTGCTAAATTGCTAAGCTTTCATATATCAAAAACTTACTAATTGCACTTCTCCTTTTTGTTGATGACAAAGAGGGAAAAGGTATGATGATATGAAATCATGTATGATGATCATGCATGTAATGATAATTTTAAGAATTTATATGAAAATAATAATTTGTTATTGTTTGAATTTATTTGCTACATTTTCTTAAAATCTACATGAGTTGAGCTTATATTCGAAATTTTATATATACAAGATTGAGGTTGAGACCTAGAAATGCTAAACCATGAAAATATATAAATTACTAATATAGATATCATGAAATGAAGCCTTTTTATGATAATGTTTTTGAAAACTTTCTCCATGATTTTATCTTATTATTTTTTAAAAAAATAGAAAAATTACATGAAGATGTGCCACATTTGAAATTTATAAGAGATAATTTTTTATATCAAGAGATGACTTTTGCTATGTTTGAAAAACATAAGTAGTCTTTAAATCACTTGAACTTTTGAGCTTATCTTAGTATTGCTTTTAAAATTTATTAAGAGATCTTCTCTATGATGAAATGATTCAACGACACATCCCGTTTTTCTGTCCTTATTAATCATAAAGGGGAAGAAAATTTTATAATGCATATACTAAGGGGGAGTAATGTCATCATATGTTTTAAAATTATTAGCTATACATTTCACCTTTTTGTTGATGACAAAGGAGGAGAAATGACATTGATGACATATGATGTTGTTGAAATACATGGATATCTTAGATATGGATATGAATTAGATATCTTGGATATAGATATAGATGCATAATTATTGAAATACATGGATATCTTGGATATGGATATGAATGTATAATTATTTTTGAAATTCATTATTTGATGACTTGATGCAAATTTATGTAGAATGTTGATTGCTTGAATTTAAGAGTGTGTGTTTCTCTTAAATTTAAGTGACATAGATTTAGGAGGAGTTAGGATTAACTCCTGTCATCAATTGAGTGTCATTATAAAAAAGGGGAAGATTGTTGAATCTCAAATTTTGATGATAAATCAATTGATGGGTTATTGATCTAACATATGTTGTTAGAGTTCAATGATGCAGGATTAATTACGATAAAAAGATGATTACAATCAGGATTGGCCAAGGTCAAGTCCATGCATCGGGTCGAGCTTCGGACGATGCGGTTGGGAACTCGCTGAAGGTATCGGGAGCTTGCCAGGATGGCGCAAGAGAGTTCACTAGAAAAAGACCGAGACTCATCGAAAGATTGTCAAGAATAGTCGAAAAGTTTGTGGGGAGTTGGGATGGTCTTGTAATGGATGTATTGGTCATTATGATTGTATTTAATTAAGTCATACTTAGCATCGTGCATGTTTAACTATGACGAGGTCAGTTACAAATCAGACATGAACCCAGGATCAAGCTTATGCATCAGGCCAAGGATTGGATGATGCAGTGGGAGCTCGTCGGGCATTCGCTAAGACTTCGCCGAAGGTATTGGGAAGATCGTTAGGAACATGCAGGGAGATCACCAGAGGAAGACCGTGAGACTCACCGCTGGAGAAGCTAGAGGTTGTCAGTTTACGGGAGTAAGGTCATTAAGCTTGGTGGTCATGTTTTGATTGTAATTTTAAGTTATAGGTTAATATTGAGTCTTAAATGAGTGTGATTTGGATGGAATCCAAATCAACTCAAAGATACAACCGGGTCCACTGTAGGGTTTGATTGAGCTCAGGTTGAATCTAATCAGTTGACCAAAGAGTTGACCAACATCAATTTCAAGCTGGAATTAGAAAAATGGAGGGAACTACTTTTTCGGAGATTCCGACGGGTAAACCATAGGTGAGCAGTGGTTTAACTGGCACCACCCAAGATTTCGGGCGGTTGTCAACAACTGAACTGCCTAGGTTGGGTGGCTGAACCGCCGGTACCCAGGAATCTGGGCACTTTTGGCGGTTGACCCACCCAGGCTTGGCGACTGAACCGTCCGTACCCAGGAATCTGGGCACTTTCGGCGGTTGACCCACCCAGGTCAACAGGTGAACCGCCCGTACCCGAATTTTTTGGATGAATTTGATTTTTGGCTCCAAAAATCTGAAGCCACTTGGGGTCTATAAATACCCCAAGTTTTCTTGCATTCTATATAACAATTTGGGAGATAAAATTCTATGTAAAACTTATGTGGATTGTAAGAAAAAAAAGGGGTAAGGGAGTAATCAAAGAGTTATAAATCTTGTCTTCCTTATAAGCTCAAGTGTAAGGGTTTGGTCTTCACCCAAAGAAGATCGGTAGTGGATGCTGGTGTGCCTCAAGAAGGAAGACTCGAGAGTGGACGTAGACCATTGGTGCTGAACCATTATAAAACTTGTGAGTTCTTTCTTTGCTTTCATTGCTTACTAATTTTTGTATTGATGCTTCAGATTGAACACACTATTTAAAAGTAAAATTTTCACATCAAGCACTTCCCTTTAACGTTGGTTATCTTTCGAGTTTGCTTATTAACTTAGCAACTTTCTTTTAATCACTCACTTATTTTACTTGAATGAAAAACTTCAGATTTCCTATTTTGCTTTAAGCGAAAAGATTTTGTTTAAAACGAAAATTTACTCTTACACTAATTCACCCCCCTCACCCCCCTTTCTAATAAAAGTTTGTTTAATTCTCTTGTAAGTTCAAAAGAATCCGAAGTGCCTTGCCGATGGTGTGGAATGCATATCTTGTAGGATGATCTTTATGCAAGGAGAATTCGACACTAGTACTATGGGTCCCTTATAGCATAAGTCCTTCGAATCCCAACTGGAGTGCACCACAGAGCCTAGTTCTTCTTCTAATTTTTTATGGTTTCCTTTACTTTGGGATCCACTCGCCATTCTTTCTTGATGTCTTCGAGGAATTCGCTGATCAGAAGTGAGATGGCTAAAATTTCAGCTTGCTTAAGCAATCGCGAAAGAGCATCTGCAACCATATTCTCTCTCCTCTTTTTGTAATTGATTTTATAATCGTATCCAAGAAGTTTTGTTACCTATTTTTGCTGCTCAGGGATGATATTTTCTGCTCCAAAAAGTATTTGAGGCTCTTGTGGTCAATCTTTATTTGAAAGCGTCGATCGACCAGGTAAGGTCTCCATTTTATTACCACGTGCATAATTACGAGCATCTCCTTGTTGAAGATGAACATTTTTAGGTGAGAAGGAGATAATGCCTTGCTGGTGTAGGCGATGGGTTGGCCTTCTTGCATGAGGATGATGATGATCCCAACTCCCAATAGATCCGCTTAAATGATGAGCATCTTGTTGAAGTCAGGTAGTGCTAGCACGGGTGTAGACGTCATTGTTGCCTTGAGAGTGTCGAAGGCAGTGGAGGTTTTGTCCAACCACTGAAAATCATCCTTTTTTAGCAAGGATGTGAGGGGGGTGCTGATCTTTCTGTAATCCTTGATGAACTTTTGGTAGTAACCTATCAACCCGAGAAACCCGCGTAGTGCCTTTACGTTCTTATGTGTTGACCAGCTTTGCATTGTCTCGATCTTTGAAGGGTCCACCACTATGCCTTCCTCCGAGATGATATGCCCAAGATACACAACCTTCTACTGAAGAAAGCTGCATTTTGATTATTTGACAAAAAGTGCATGCTCTCGAAGAATCATCAAAACAAGTCATAAGTGACAGAGATGACTTTCAGGTGAAGTGTTGTAAATAAGGATATTGTCGAAGAAAACCAGCACGAACTTATGAAGATAACTTTGGAAAATACCATTGATGAGACTCTGAAAGGTGGAGGGAGCATTAGTGAGACCGAAGGGTATTGCCAAAAGTTTATAGTGGTTGTTGTGCGTCCAAAGGCGATCTTCGGTATGTCTTCTTCGGGCACTCGAATTTTATGATATCCGGACTGCAAATCTAGCTTCGTGAAGACTTGTGCTCCATTTAATTCATCAAGTATTTCATCCACTATGAGAATAGGGTACTTGTTGTTGACCGTTATGCCGTCGAGAGCTCGGTAGCCTATGCACATTTGCCACGTTTCGTCTTTCTTGTGTACAAGGAGCACCGATGAAGAATAGGGGCTGCAACTTGGCCGAATGATCCATGTTTCAAGCATCTTATATATAATATTCTCTATTTTGGCCTTCTGAAGGTGTGGATAGTGATACAACTGAGTATTGCTGGTGGTTTGCCCGATAGGATCGGAATCTTGTGGTCATGCAATCAGGTAGGGGGTAAACTGTATGGTTTGACGAAGACATCTAAAAATTCAGCAAGCAATTGGAGAAGTCTTTTGTCTTCGATTTTTGTTGGTTCCCTCTAATAGAAGCCTAGTAGGGTCTCGTCCTAATCAACTAAGTATTGATAATTAATAAAACCTTGAGGGATGTAATAAGAACCCACCTAGCCGCCTCCCACCTTATTAGGAAGGACAACTAGGGTTTAGAGAAGGAGTCTTGGAGGAGTTGGAGTCTCCTAGCCGCCACCCACATTATTGGGCAGGTTGGCTAGGGTTTGAGAGAGGAGTCTTGAAGGAGTTAGAGTCTAATAGCCGCCACTCACCTTATTGGGAAAGTTGACTAGGGTTTGGGGTGAATAAGAATTTTACTTAAAGTAGGAATCTCTTTAGGATTAGGGTTTTGAAGTCCTATATAAAGCATGTAGCCACTACTATTTTCATCAAACAATAGATCATCTTTTCTTCAGCCTTTGTAGTCGATTACCAAGGAGGAAGGAACCCCTATAGAGTTCCAAGGAGGCCGATCCCCTTCATAATTAATTCAGTGATTTTACGGAGTTCTATCACCCTCATATATTATTGTTGAAGTTGCATTAGGAAACTGTTGTGCACTTTTTGCAAAACTTTATTTGTGTGCTGCATTGAAACCATCGTCACATCGCTCCTACATTTCCCGCGTAGGATCATATGTTTCATTTTGCTGAAAATTTCATAATTAATTTAAAAAATTCTAAGAAACCTCACTAGCGTAGTCAACCATTCGATGCCGAGCACCACCTCATAATTATCGAGTGGGAGGAGGAAGAAGTTAGCAATGATTTTCTGTTCTTGCAGCATCAACTTCACGTGCGGGCATCTTCGATCGCATTTTAAAATTCGACCATCGACGACCTTGACATCGAACTTGCTGCAATCTTCAATATAAAGCACCATCCAGGTAGCAACCTTGTTGTTCTTGAAAATATTAGTGCTTCCTGTATCGATATGGACGGTGATATGCTATTGTTTCAGGAATCTTTCAACTTTCATTGTATGCGGCTCAGTGTAGCCAGTAAGAGCATGCACCATGCAATCGGTTGGCTGTGGATCTTCCTTCATGACCTCCCCCTCGTGCTCGAGGTCCTCCTCTTCATGTTCTGAATCATCAATGGGTCAATCAGAAGAAGTTGTCCCCTTTTGCAGCAATGGTCGCGGCTCCACGATTCATTGCAATGCCAACATATGCCCTTTGCCGATCTATCACAAAGTTATTCTTTTATCTATTTCTTCAGCTGAGAGGGATTGCTGGAAGCAGATGGTGCTGGAGGTTTGTATGTTGCTGGTCATGGTGTGGTTCTCGTCCTTTGAACATCTTGGTTGTGTTGCTCTTCTTGGATTCAAGCGAAGGAGATTGTGGTCGTTAAGGTGTAGAGCTACCGCGCTTTTACTTCTCCTCTTTTCTCCGGCTTTAGTTCTTCGATGAATGTCCCTAATAATTGCCTCTTATCTCTAGTTTGATACTCTTGGATTGTTGAGGTTTGTCGGATCTTCATGGGTTGGTCATCGATGTTCTCGTATTCAGACGGTCCAAAGCGGATCAACAGCTCACTCTTGAATTATCTCTATGTCGGGACTCCTTGGGTGTACTCAAGCCAATTGTACCATTGTAATGCATCTCCCTTAAGGTGGATGGCAGCGATATCCACCATGGAAGCTTCCGGTGTCCGGTGATAGCAAAAGTAGCGTTCCGCGTGTAAAAGCCATCTCGTCAACCTCTTCCCATTAAGGGAAGTCCACCCTCATGTGTGGTTGCGCTAAATCCATGGCTTGTTCTTCCTTCTCCGGAGGCCTCTAGCCTTAAGATGCAACTATCGTAGCCCAATTCCAAAATCCACAGCCATCCCAAATAGTAAGCAAAAAATTGCAGCCCAAACAGTGGTCCGTCGTAGCCGCAACCCTCCACCACCGATCTGTATCTTTCGCAGCCACCAAACCTTCCACCGACTTATGCCCTTGATCCATCAATAGAAGAAATCGCATCCAAAGATTTGATCGATGCCAAGTTGGAGGCATTTGAATCGTGCATGGAGGACAAACTGCACACTTTACTTACAGAATTCAGAATTGATCGATCTCCAAGCTCGACAAAATTACAGCAAGGTAAAAGTTCAGAGAGGCCTCCCGAGAAGAAAGAATAAGCCACTAATTTGATGCAGCCACGCATGAGGGTGGACTTCCCTCGTTGGGAAGAGGGAGACTCGACGAGATGGCTTTCGTGCGCTAAATGCTACTTCCGTTATCATCGAACACCGAAGGCTTCTATGGTGAATATCGTTGTCATCCACCTCGAGGGAGATGCAATATGATGGTACAATTGGCTTTAGCACACCCAAGGAGTCCCAACGTGGAGACAATTCAAGAGTGAGCTATTGATCCGCTTTAGACCGTCCGAATACGAGAGCATCGATAACCAACTCACGAACATCTGACAAACCTCCACAATCCAAGAATATCAAACCAAAGATAAAGAGGCAATTATTAGGACATTCATCAAAGGACTAAAGTCGAAAATAAAAGAAGTAAAAGCGTGACAGCCTTACACCTTGATGGCCGCAATCTCCTTCGCCCGAATCCAAGAGAAATGACTCAACCAAGATGTCTGAAGGATAAGAACCACAGCTCGACTATCAACATACAAACCTCTAGCACCGTCCACTCCCAGCCGTCCCACGTATCCAAAAAAATTGACAAGAGAATAACTTCGTGTCACATTGACAAAGGGCCTATGTTGTCATTATGATGAATCGTGGAGCTGTGACAATCGCTCCTAGAGGGAACGCCTTCTTTTAATTGAACCCCTTGATGATTCAAAGGAGGAGGTCCACGAGCACGAGGAGGAGGTCACGGAGGAAGAACCACAACCGACCGATTGTATGATGCAGGCTCTTACCTGCTACGCGAACTCAAAGACGATAAAAGTGGGAGGACTACTCAAACAACACCCAATCACCATCCTCATCGATACCAAGAGTACCAATAACTTCATGAATGACATGGTTATTGCCCGAATGGGCCTTCATATTAAAGGTTGTAGCAGGTTTGATGTTAAGATAGTCGATGGTCAAATTTTGAAATGCGATCGAAGATACCTGCACGTAAAGTTGATGCTATAGGACCAAGAAATAGTTAATGATTTCTTCCTCCCACTCGATGATTATGAGGTGGTGCTCGACATCAAATGGTTGAGCCAAATTTTGAAGTGCGATCGAAGATGCCCGTGCATGAAGTTGATGTTGCAAAACCAAGAAATAGTTGTTAATTTCTTCATCCTCCCACTCGATGATTATGAGGCAGTGCTCGGCATCGAATGGCTTATTATGCTAGGTGATGTTTCCTAGAAGTTTTTTAAATTAATTATGAAATTTTTTAACAAAGGAAAATAGGTGTTCTTACGCAAGAAACGTGAGAGCGACGTGATCTTATGCAAGAAACGTGGGAGCAACGTGATGACGGTTTCAATGCAGCGAATAGAGAAAGTTTTACAAAAAGTGAACGGCTTCCTAATGCAACTCTAGCAGTAACATATGTGGAGCCAACAAAAATTGAAGATCCAAACCTTCTCCAATTTCTTGCTGAATTTTTAGACATCTTCGCTAAACCACACAGTCTTCCCCTACCCAACGGCATGACCATCGGATTCTAATTCTCCCAAGCAAACCACAAGCAACGGCATGACCATCGGATTCTAATACTCTTTGCTAGTGTTTCTTGTACGAAAAAAAGATGGAACATGGCGAATATGCATAGACTACCGAGCTCTCAACGGCATAACGGTCAAGTGTTCGGAAACGTCAGACGAGAGCATCACATACGCAGCGAAAGATCAAAACAAAAATAGGTTTCCCACGCAGATCAAATCGTCATGCAAAAGATTAGGTTGTGAGATGTAAAAATAAAAAAAACCATGATATGTGAGAGATTAATTTATCTAAGGAGATCGTACATCCTTGTATTCCAGATCCGGATAGAGATGATGAAGGAACTCAAGCGTCTTCCTCTTTAGTGGTATCCACACGATAGATCTCTATAGGGAAACTCTTCTAATCAGATCTCGTAACTCTTATGTAGAGTGAGGGAGGAGAGTAGGAGGGGGTGGCCAAAGCTGTAGTCTATCAACCATGAACCTCCCTCATATTTATAAAGAGACAACAAAAAACCCTAGGGTTCCTACCTTGCATTATTAGATATATATCCAATAATCTTCTTATGCCTCTAATTGGGCCTCATACAATAAGCTCATCAATGTAGGGTCTCATCTAATGAGAATAAGGGCTAATTGGATCTTCATCAAATTCTATATTCGTTGAAGCATCCATCATATATGTATGACCCTCTATGCTCTATATTGTGTTGGCCGTGAGTCGCTCTCATACGAACTCCTTCTGATATAGCAAATTATTATTCTTATAATAATTCACTCGACTCATCAACTATGGATGTACTAGGCCACTACGTCTTAGTTCCCAAATGGTACAAGGGAATCAAATCCATCGGACCTGTCTATCCATATTTACCGTGTATCTATAATCCCTCATCCAACTAATATCCCAAAGATCATATATTGGACATGGTATTGTCAGGTCACATACGAAATTCGTCTGAGTCTCGCTCTAATCGGATTCTCCTATAGAACTCTCTCAGTCCGAATGACCCTAGCCAGGGATTTGTCTGAGCAAGCACATATGGGATATTCCTTTCGTGATACCAAGAGTTGATGATCCTTTATTGATACTCAATTGCCTTCGTAAGGTTGGCTATAAATTTTGATAATCAGTTGTACCAGATCTGAAACTTTCTAAACCTGTAAGTCTGACATCAAAGAAAGAAGTACTCAAACAATACATCCTTAGTATCTCAAGTCTAAGGACCAGATACACAACTGGGACTATGAAATTGCTATCTAATATTATGTATCATTAACCATGCAACATTCCATAAGTGGATCAATCAGTGAACTCATTATCCAATGAGCACCTGTACTATATCCTTAGTGTCTTCACACAAGTGGTTATGAGACCAGCTGCCTCTATCATATAGACGGGTATATAGTACACCGATCTGTCTGGTTATCTCAATGTCCCTCTCGAGTAACCAATGATTGGGATTATTTAGGATCTATGTTTAAAGGTGAATTGATTTCATTATCGTGACCTCATCACGATCCGTTTCCTACTGCATCGAACTAAGGAATCACAATATATATATGTAACAGATAATATAATGTAAGAATATGCCAATAATAATCATAAACAAAAAGATCACGCAGCATATCATAAGTGTCATTACTCACGTGATTGACTTGCAGGGCACTTGTAACCAGCATTAAGGACAAGTATCATATTCCTGTGGTGGATGAATTACTCGATGAATTAAAGGGAGCACAAGTATTCACAAAGCTGGACTTGAGATCCGAATATCATCAAATTCGGGTGAGCAAAGATGACATACCGAAGATCGCCTTTTAGATGCATAATGGCCACTATAAATTTTTTGTAATGCCCTTCGGTCTCATCAATGCTCCCTCCACCTTTCAGAGCCTCATGAACGATATTTTCCAAAGTTATCTTCATAAGTTCATACTTATTTTCTTCGTGATACCAAGAGTTGATGATCCTTTATTGATACTCAATTGCCTTCGTAAGGTTGGCTATAAATTTTGATAATCAGTTGTACCAGATCTGAAACTTTCTAAACCTGTAAGTCTGACATCAAAGAAAGAAGTACTCAAACAATACATCCTTAGTGTCTCAAGTCTAAGGACCAGATACACAACTGGGACTATGAAATTGCTATCTAATATTATGTATCATTAACCATGCAACATTCCATAAGTGGATCAATCAGTGAACTCATTATCCAATGAGCACCTGTACTATATCCTTAGTGTCTTCACACAAGTGGTTATGAGACCAGCTGCCTCTATCATATAGACGGGTATATAGTACACCGATCTGTCTGGTTATCTCAATGTCCCTCTCGAGTAACCAATGATTGGGATTATTTAGGATCTATGTTTAAAGGTGAATTGATTTCATTATCGTGACCTCATCACGATCCGTTTCCTACTGCATCGAACTAAGGAATCACAATATATATATGTAACAGATAATATAATGTAAGAATATGCCAATAATAATCATAAACAAAAAGATCACGCAGCATATCATAAGTGTCATTACTCACGTGATTGACTTGCAGGGCACTTGTAACCAGCATTAAGGACAAGTATCATATTCCTGTGGTGGATGAATTACTCGATGAATTAAAGGGAGCACAAGTATTCACAAAGCTGGACTTGAGATCCGAATATCATCAAATTCGGGTGAGCAAAGATGACATACCGAAGATCGCCTTTTAGATGCATAATGGCCACTATAAATTTTTTGTAATGCCCTTCGGTCTCATCAATGCTCCCTCCACCTTTCAGAGCCTCATGAACGATATTTTCCAAAGTTATCTTCATAAGTTCATACTTATTTTCTTCGATGACATCCTTATTTACAGCCCTTCACTTGAAAGTCATCTCCACCACTTACGACTTGTTTTGATGATTCTTCAAGAGCATACTTTTTTTATCAAACAATCGAAGTGTAGCTTTCTTCAATAGAAGGTGGAGTATCTTGGGCACATCATCTCAGAGGAAGGCGTAGCGATGGACCCTTCCAAGATCGAGATAATGCAAAGCTGGCCGATACCTAAGAACATAAAATCGTTATGTGGTTTCCTTGGATTGATGGGATACTATCGTAAATTCATCAAGTACTATGGAAAGATCAATGCCCCCTCACATCATTATTGAAAAAGGATGCTTTTTAGTGATCGGACAAAGCCTCCACTGCCATCGACACTCTCGAGGCAGCTATGACATCTACACCCGTGCTAGCATTATCCGACTTTGACAAAACTTTTATTATTGAAGTAGATGTATTAGGAGTTGGGATCGATGCTATCATCATGCAAGAAGGTCGACCCCTCGCCTACACCAACAAGGCATTATCTCCTTCCCACCTAAAAATGTTCATCTACGACAAAGAGATGCTAGCGATTGTGCACGCGGTGACAAAATGGAGACCTTACCTGATCAACTGATGCTTTCAAATAAAGACCGACCACAAGAGCCTTAAATATTTTATGGAGTAGAAGATATCCTCCTCGAGCAGCAAAAATAGATAACAAAGCTTCTTGGATATGATTATGTAATAACTTACAAAGAGAGGGGGGGGGGGGGGGGGGGGGCGAATGTGGTTGTAGATGTGCTCTCTTGGCTACCCGAGCAAGCTAAATTTTCGGCCATCTCTCTTCCAATGAGCGACTTCCTCGAAGACATTTGGAAGGAATGGTGAGATGATCCACAGATTAGAGAGATCATCAAAAAATTAGAGGATGATCCAAGCTCTGTGGCATATTGCAATTGGGACTCAAAGGATTTGCGCTATAAGGGACGCATAGTACTAGTGTTGAATTATCCTTGCATAAAGATCATCCTATAAGAGATACATTCCACACCAGCAATAGAGCACTCTAGATTTTTTTCAAACTTATAAGTGAATTAAGTAATTTTTTTATTGGAAAGGGATGAAGAATGCAATTGATGAATTTGTAGTGTAGTGCAACACATGCCAACGACATAAAAGCTAGATAGTGGCAAGCCCCGGAAAGTGGCAACCTCTACCCATACCAGACTCGGTGTTGATTGGTATATCGATGGACTTCATCAATAGGCTCCTCCCATCCTAAGGAAAAGGTACAATCCTCGTCGTGGTCGATCGTCTCATGAAGTATGCCCACTTTTGCGCTGTTCGCAACCCTTACACCGCCACTAGCATTGCTTGAATCTTCATGAAAAATATTATAAAATTATATAAGATGCCTAGATCTATTGTAAGTGATCGTGACAGTGTCTTCACTAGCAAATTTTGGACATAATTATTCCAATTACAGGGCACCAAGTTGAAGATGAGCATAGTGTACCATCCATAAATCGATGGCCAGACCAAGGTGGTGATCAGGTGCTTGGAGACATACGTCAGATGCTTCACCAACGATCGGCCAAAACAGTGGACGAAGTGGCTCCCTTGGGCCGAGTGGTGGTATAATATGACTTATCATTTCTCAACGAAATGTATTCCTTATGAAGATATGTATGGTCGACCACCACTTGTAATCCCAAAATATATAATCAACTCATCTAAAGTAGATCAGGTAGAGTGGGAGCTCAGTGAGACAAAATTCTAAAATTATTAAAAGATAATCTCTCAGCGACCCAGGCAAGGATGAAACAACAGCACGATATGCACAAAAGCGAAAGAGAATTTTAAGTAGGAGATTGGGTCTTCCTTCGGCTCCAACCCTACAAGCATACATTTATCCACACCAGAGCATCCATGAAGCTCTCACCATGTTTCTTCGGGTCATACTAGATTATGAAGTGCATTGGAGTAGTGGCATATAGGCTGGACCTATCCACAATCTCCCATATCCACCCAGTTTTTCATGTGTCATGCCTGAAGCCTAAGTTGGGACAGAACAAGACGGCCCAAAGCCACTTACCAGACACTACAGCCTATGGAGAGCTCCAAATCTAGCCGAGAGCCATCATTGATTGTCTGATCATGACTCATCACCGACATCCCACTACTGAGGTGTTGGTGCAGTGGACAAACTTACCCGTAGAAGATGCCACATGGGAGAACCATGAAGACTTGAAGATCAAATTCTCGAAGTTCATAGAGCCTCAGCATTAAGGACATGGCTGATTTGAAGAGGACGGGTCTGTTAGGACCCTAGTTAGGTTGGGCCCTAAGTGATTGAGTCATGGATATAATAAATTCTAAATTAGCCGTCGCCCCCTATTAAATAAGTGGTCGGCTAGGGTTAAGAAGGAGTGCTCTTGAAGAGAGAGTCTCATAGTCGCCTCCTCCTCTTATGAGAGGCCGACTAGGGTAAGAGGGAGATATTTTCATTTAGTTAGGACTCTCTCCAAGATTGAGCAAGAGTCCCCTATAGCCGCCGACCACCTAGTTGGCTAGGAGTTAAGAGTTGAGGGGAAATAGAGTATATTAGAAGTAGGATTCCTATTATGAATTAGGATTTTGAGTCCATTTTTAAACTCATATAGACACCATTATTTTATTATGAATAAGATCAATCTTTTTTCGATCATTGTGTCGAATACCTTGGAAGAGAGAACCTCTATAGAGTTTCAAGACCGATCTCCTATAAAAAATCCGTTAGGATTACAAGACTATACAAGTATGCATCAGTTGCGGAAAACCAAGCAACAGCTATACATGAATTTAAGTTCGTACGGAAGCCCTGTGTTTCACTCCAAGCTGTATGAAGTTAAGCCAGTCTGACAAACACCTAAAGGCAATCTCAAATCCATGAAACTCCTGACTGCAATACATGAATTATATATATATATATATATGCAACTTAGAAGACTATAACTCTTGGAAAGTGAAAATTATCTATGAAAACCAATAGCAAATTCTGCAGCACTGCAATACATGAAGAAGGCAGCATATTTTGGGTGCTATTCTCCTCGTTCAGTGGCCAACAAAGCCCATGAAAACAAAAACAAAAAGTAGTTGACCGGGGGAACATGTGTTGGACAATTGCAATAATTTCTTTTGGTCGTCGTGACTAGTAATTATTACTAAGTCGAGCTGTTAGCTACAGTTGCTGTAATGACTACAAGTCATCGTCTCTCATATCTGGTCGCCTCTTTGCCTGCAATGCCAGCCGAGCATCCCTCTCACGTTCAAACTCTCTGTGATCTGTTCTCTGCAAGAAGGAAACCTTGTCCAAATACTGATTTGAACTCTTCTTGTAGGCATCCAGCTCCTCTTCCATACCCTTGTTCTCATCCTTGAACTCACTCCAATCTTTTTTGGTCTTGTCAAGAACACTGAGCTTTGGTTTTTTCTTTATCTGCTCCAGAAGGGTGTCCAGGGCGGTGGGAGAAGCACCTGGCACTTTAGCTTTCTCAGCTGCCTCTCTTGAGTCTGGATCAACGAGTTTCTTAACCTCAATTTCTTCACCAGCAAAGTCCCGGACTTCAGTTATCTGTGAGAAAAGAAAAAGGTTTGTAAAATCTCATAACGACATGATCAAATAGGGATACTCTGTCATTCTTTGAGCATTGGATCGAGACTACATAAAGAATCTTGATAACAACAACCCAACAGATACCAAGCCATAAATGTTGTTTCCTGAATGTCTAAGCTTCAAACTAGTTCGATCTAATGTATTACATTGACTGCAGTTTCATGGCAATAACAACCCATCGTTTTACTTATCAGTCCGTACCGACATACTGACGTACCGACATTTTTGTTGATACCGGTACCGTGGCGGTATGCACAGTGCATACCGCCCGGTATTATTAAATTATTATAATATAATATAATATTATATTTATATAATATTATATTAAAAAAAATTTAAAAAAGAAATAAATGGGCGACGTCGCCTCGGTCTCTCTCCCACCGCGGGGACGATAGTTGCCCGCAGGCTGCGAGGGCGACGATGTCATAGTTGACCCACAGGCGACGAGAGCGGCGACGGCTCGCAGCTGACCCACGGGTGACGAGGGCGTGCGAGCAGCGCGCAGGCGAGGATGACGGCCAGGTACTTCTTTCTTCTTTTTCTCTTCTTTTCCCTTTTTCTTCTTCAATCGACTGCCGACGGTCGATTTCTTCGTCAATCGACCGCCGACAGTCGAAATTGACCGCCGACGGTCGAAATCAACCATCAACGACCGAAATCAACCATAGATGGCCGATTTTAGCGGTAGCGGCTGGTCCGCGTATCGGTCAACTGCTAGACCGGTATATACCGGGCGGTACGGGGGCCTTACCGCTCGATAAGGAAAACCTTGAGGAACACCATTAGAGTTCAAGGCTATCACTGTTTTAATAGTGACAATACAGGTCAAGCATTTCATAATCATTTGAATATTGTGTAATAGAGCCCATACTTTTCGTAATATGACTCCATATGCTCCTACACTTCTGACGGGTCAAAGGTGATAAAGATCAATTATCTCCTCGCTGATCAATGAACAATATCAAAAAGCAAATATCCCATCTTAAGAATTTTAATGATGACATGTCAGACAAGCAGACACATGCACATAGATAGTGATGAGGCAGCAGATCAATCTTTTTTGGACACCTGATCTACTCAACCCACTTCAACTGTTTTGGGCCTTTGATCAGTTCTGGGACAAGTTCGGGTAGAAAATTAGGAACCCAAGTCAGTTCTGGATTCAACTTCGAGTACCAAGTAATTAGTTGGATTCAGATTTGGGTAGGGTGAAATTCTCCAGTGCCATTCTCGTTCTCATTCTTAATGTGTGGTAACAATGCAGGTGGTTTCTTTTGAGGCAGCTATTTGGGCCCACACGATCTGTTTAAACCATGTTCTGCGGATCTTTAGTTGGATTTTGGATAGACGCAAACAAAAATGCAGGAATCTGAGCCTGTTTCAACTTTCGGAAGCTCCCTTCCCATGAAAATTTCAAATAATTTTATGAGTCGATATCAACAGCCTAAAGATGTAGCTGATTTCTAATCTATGCAGTTTTAGATAACAGAGACTTGCCTAACAACATACCTTACTACCACTATTCCTAGCTCATGCACACTTCATCAAGAAAATATATGGGTGATGTGCACACAATAATTAAATTATCAATTCAAACCATTAAAGTAGGAGAATGCATAATAGGAAGTTCATGAAAAAACACAACAAGCATTTTATTCATAGATAAAGAATACTGTCTAACACAATCCAACAACCCAAGCGGATAAAGCATTATCCAACAAGCACCACGTTGCAATTACCAAGAAAATCCAACCACTACAAACTATCTGTTCCTAACAACTTATGCACTATCCAACAATAATTTAATAACTTTGCTACGTTGGATATCCTATATACTTTTAGATAATAGATGACCTTAAGAAACGAGAGAAAATGCACAAATAGAATAAAATAAACTTGACTGTTTGAGCAGATCTGAGCATACTTCAACTTTTCCACTTCCAGCAGCTGTGGTAGCAGATGCAACATCTTTGACGGCTGAAAGAGCAGCTGCTGCAAGCCTCTTAGCTTCCTCGTTAGTTCCATTTTGCGAGTTTGCCGGCCTCTTTCCTAGTGTATCCTTAGAGGCTGGTGTCTTTGCTGGTGCAATGCCAAGGGCAACCATCCAATCCTATGAACCATACATGAAACACGGTGAACTTTGAGGCCCAACAAAGTTATAGTTATATCTTAAAGATATAACTATAACTATATCTACTTATAGTTATATCTTAAAGATTAGTGTCCTTACAGGAACTGTTTTCCCTGTTTTTGTACTCCCAGTTGAGTCGGGCTTGTGCGCTGTAGGTTTGGGCACCTTATTGAGCAATCCACTATTCATTTTCTTCCAAATTTCCTCAACCCGAGCTTTCCTTTCTAAATCAAAAACAGAATTTTTCAAGTTCCCAGCTACTGATGGAGAAAAAGTTGAAGTGACCATAGAAGTCAAATGAATATATTGTTTGTTAAAGAGTGATCTGACTCAAAATACATGAAAATGGGAATTTGGGGAAGCGTACCTTTTGATTCTGTGGAAAATAAAACAATAAAAAATTAGGAATTTTGAAATGAACTGCAAAAAACAATGGTGAAACTAGACCAAGTTCACTTCTCAGGTTCTAAGGAAGTTTTTTTATAGCATCACAAGTCAACTGGAATAATAATATCAAAATGTACTAGTACTGCACAAAATTTGATGAACATCTTTCAAATAAAGCTACTTATACACTTACCACTATCTTCATGTTGCTCCTGCGGATCAGGAGCCTGTTCAGTTTGAACAACATCTTCTGAAGCACCAATTTTGCTCCCTGTAATGTGAATTGGATTAGGATCAGATGCCTATAAAACATGAAGTTTGAAATGGAAAACTTTCATCAATTCAAAATTAGCATTCAGGAGAAGAAAATACAACTATTCAAAACAATAGTTTCGAGTTTGATCAAGAAGTAGATCTTGCAACAACACCAGAATTTAGTTATCAACGTTACTGGGTGCAATGACTGTTGGTATGCCATATGCAAGAAACCAAGTTCTCACCATCATATCACAACTACATAAAGTGAAAATAATAAACCTTATTGTAGAGTTTTACTTTAGAGGAAAAAAATGTATAGGAATGTCATCCTGACATGTTACAAACAGGAGTTATGGGATGTGTCCCTTCCTTCGATAGAATCAATACATTGACAACGTGTTGCCTGTTAACACAAATTTGAGATGAACCATCATATGCCCTTGGTTCAAGAAGCTAAGCACATTGCTCACTGCAAAGGGTAAGATTGAGGCCAGATTCATAGTCGCAAGCTCAAGAAATCTTTGGAAATTATACATGGAACATCCTTGTCTGTAGCTAAATGGAGATAAACGACGGTGCTGGTCACAACTCATTTCGACTACTACGATGGTATCAGGATTTCCCTTGATGCCATTCCTAGTGAAACTGTCAAAGACAAGAAAACTACCAACTTTCCTGGGTCATTGATGTGCCCGACTACTAGAAACTAATCAGATGCCTTTTTCAAAGTAGGAATTGTTTGCCGTGACACCAATCATTGTAAACATCAGCTAATTTTTCAGTATTTTATGCGGAAATCGGCCAGAACCAGCTGGCGGAAGTAGAAGAAAAAGGAGAGAAGTGGGGGAAGAAGAGAGAGAGGGAAGAAGACTGATCGAGTAAGATAAACCCGAAAAACTTTCAGATTTGAAGGTAATCTGTAGATTCTCCTGAACTATGAGGAGGAGAAATCAAAGATCCAAGAATTAGCAGCGGAGATGCACGGGAGGAATGACATTAATCTTGAATGACGAAAACCCGAAAACGGAGAAAAGGAAGAAGAAGACGAGCATAGATTTGGGGACGGACGCACCTGAATCGCCGGGAGACGCCATTACGGCGGGCGAGAGAGCGACGAAAGGGAAAAGGCCGCGAGGGATCGGCTTGCGGGGTGCAACAGCGAAAGCAAATATTACTTGGAAGGCTTCATAGGAACCCTCCACGTGTCTAATCAAGGGGCATGGTCACCTTCGTTCGGTTCCATCGACGTATGAACCGTTGGATCAAATCCGACGTCTGCTTTCGGTTCGAGGACTTCCCTTAGCGACCTTTTTTTACGGGTTATATAAAAAGGGCGTTTCTCCGGAAAAATCTAAAATATTTTCACGGCGCTCGTTTCAATAACTCTACTTTTAAAAATGGTTCAATGGAAAAGTTGTTTTTCGATAAGGTTAAAATATTTTATTATTAAACTATAAACATTGCAATTCATTCTTAATTAATTTAAATTTTCTTAAATATTAATTATTAATCTTATTAAACTTTTATAAAATATTTTAATTAACTTTTCCAGTGATTTTAAATAAAAATTAAAAATATTTTAAAATGTATTAGAACAAAGGATGGAATGTTCCTTTTTAGTACCCGAAAATTTGGGCATGTAATTTTGAAAATCTTATCATATTTATATTTTTTATTAAAATAATAAAAAAACTCCAGTTCACAATGTTTTTGAATGAATTTATAATATTTTTGTTATCGGATCCAAACATTATAATTCTAAACCAATATAATAACTATGTTCCAATTAATTAAAATTTTCACTAGTAATAAATATCAACTTTACTACAGGTTTAGAAGTACTATAAAATTCTTCTTATGAGAATTTGAATGGCTTTTGATGAAAATTATAAACCTCTTTGTATATTTCCAAAGAAATGATGATTAAAATTCTTATCTTTTTACGCTTTACCATATATATATATATATATATAGACATATACACATCATCCAAGCGATTTGGCCATAGCTTTCTTTGCTAAGAACGGTCACACACTAACGAAGTATACAGATCAAGCTTTTGTGTCCACCACTGAAAAGAAAACAAAAATATGGACTCAGTGGTGCCAAAGAACTTGTCATATATATATATATATATATATATATATATATATATATATATATATATATATAATCTTACAAATTCCACGATAAAAAGAAGAAGATGAAACAGCAGCAGGACAGGTGAAGTTTCATCTAGGAAGACTGGATCTTAGACTATTGTACTGCTTATGCAATGCGGGGTTCATGCATGAAAAGATTGAAGGCTTCTTAGGCTTTGTTCCGAAGAGGAAGGTTCGCAATGGCACCCGAGTCTTGGTGGATAGATGGCGAAGGGGGTGGTGTTGGTGGCTGTACTGCTGCTGGTTATATCTTGATCCAGCTAACTCCAAGTTCTTATTAAGCTTCGACAAAGTCCAACTGATCTCCACCTGAAGCCCCCTCACATAATCCAGACCAGCTTGCAGTTCTTTGGCGACCTTGTTGTTCTCCAGCTGCATGCTGAGCACCTCCCCCTGGAACTTGGCAGCCTGGTATGGGGTGAAACGGACGTCTTCCGTCCCGTTTGCCTTTGAGACTCTTGATATCTCATCTTGGATGCTGCAAAGAGATGAAAACCTGGACTTGAGTTCTCCGTTCAGCAGGGCGTTCTTTTCCAACCAAACCTGGAGCTCGGTGTTTAGTTCTCTTAGCCTTGTGTCGACCGGAAGCGATCCCTGGTTCTCACCCTCCTCGTCACCCTCCTCATTTCTTGCTTCCGTCAACTTCTCGACATCTGATTTGAGGTTCTTGAAGGTTTTCTGGAATTCTTGGATTTGATGGTATGATGTGCAGAACCTTAACCAGAAATCCAGGTTCTCTTCCAGGAGTGTATCTATGTCTGTTCTAAATTTATCTTCGACGGCCGAACAAGTTTGTGGTTCCCCGACCTGGCATGACTGCATGCCGTCTTCTTCCGCACGAGTGGTTTCAGTAGCTTCAGAATCATCAGACGCTGACGCTGCTGCTGCATTTGCCGTGGTGGTCGCATTTTCCACGACTTGATATCTCGACTTCTCCATGTTTCTCGGTGCATTTGCATTCAGACTGGCCTGTAAGGAGTTCAGTATCTCTTTTAGAAGTTGAATCTCCTCATCTTTCATGGCGTTGGCACTCTTCAGTTCCTTCACCTGTGCCATCGTCTCCAAGTGGTACTCCTGGTTTTTTCTCTCGATCTCCGCAAGCCTCTGTTTGGTGTCTTTATAGTTGTGAACGATGGATGTGTACTCGGCTAATAGGACCTTGTCTCCACCTCCTAACCCATTTTGTACCGAGTTCTGCAAGGCTGGACCATCATCATCATCATCATCATCATCTGGCTGTTCAAGTTGTGCGCCAACATCGAAATCCCGAGTGACTTCTTCACTTTCTCCTTGTACATCCCTCTGAAATTTCTCTGATTCATTTGCAAAACTTTGCCCGTGCGCCTGGTTTCCAGCAAGTTTCTGCGCTGCAATTTGCATCTTCTTAACATGGTTTTCTTCCTCGGCTTTTCCGACTGATGTGTTGTCGGAGACGGTACTTTCTCCATCCTGCGAATCAGCAACGTCGTTTGCAGACTCTTGATGTGTGGGTGACTGCAGCTGCTCAGATAGATCACTGAGGCTGCGGCAGGCCTCCATGAATTCTCGCCGAAGAATGCCTTTATCGTTCCGCAGGCATTTCTCGAGATGCTGAATTTTTTGCAGTTCATCTTCTGCCTGTTTCAACTTCTCCGTTAAGATATTTGAATTGTCAACCAAGACCATCTTGTCTTCTTCCAGGCTTCGTAGGTGCTCTTGGAGTTCATCCGTCTCTGATCTCAATCTCTTGATCTGTGCGGTCTGTGATGAAACAGTGAGTTCTAGACTAATGACCTTATCTACCAGTCCATCGATCTTTTCTGCCAGTTCCACAACAGATGATTCAGAGATCATCTCAAAGTGTTCCTTTACCTTCTGGCACATCGATTCCAGTTCCAGCTTCTCCTCTTTTAGAACGCCAAGGTCTTCCGTCTCTACGATGGCGGATTCCAGCTGTATATTCTGATCAGACGACGCCTCGGTGGTCTCCTCCGCCTCTGATTCGCCGCCGCAACACTTGCCTTTGAGAGTCACCAGCTGCGACTCAGCATCCCTAATTCTTTCCGACTCCATTCTCGCCTCTTGAGTGGTAATCTTTTGTTGTTCTTGAAGGTTAAGCAAGCTATCCTCGCAGGATTTAATGGCTGTTGCTGCCATCAACGCCCGGGCTTCGTTGTCTTCGATGATAGCACTGGCACTGTAAGCGTCCTGCAGACCACAAACTTCCTCCTGCAGTTCGGCGATCTGCCTTTCGATGTCCAAGTACCGGGTCAAGGTACTCTCGTAAGAGCTCTTGTTGAATTCCTTTTCGGTCTGCAGCACAAGGATTTCTTTCTGAAGCCTCTCGATGTCTTCCTGCGCCTTCTCCTTGCTGATTTGAGAACTTATCCTCCTGTGGTACTGTCGCTTCGGTGCTGCGGTGTGGTCTTGGATGTCTTTGCTTGCTATGCCAAACTGCAGGCCCTCCGCCGGCCGACGAAATTTAGTGAGATCTATCGAGGTGATCGCCTTGGAAGAGCTATCGTCCTCATAATCTTGCATTGCAAGCTCGACCTGGTCAGGGAAAACCGATGCTATGGTGTGGTTGGCCTTGTGCAGTTCTCCTGAGACTCTATCGTACCTATCAGCCAAAGCTTTGTAAGCTTTATACATCTCCTCCACGAAGTTCATCAGCTCCGGCCGTCTCCGGAAGTACAGCTCTGCCTTCTTTCCAAATGTATCTGCATCCTCCTCTATGAGCTTCATCATGGAATTCACCTTCTCATCCATCTCTACACGACGACATGTATGTTCCCCACTATATTTAGTAGTAGTTCATCATCGCGAGAAGCTAACAAGTGAAATAGGTAGACGCAGCAGTGTCCATGAATGTGAAGACTAGTAGTTAAAATGGATAGCCATCATATCGATATGAAACTTTTTAAATTATCGGTGCACCCTATCATCATTAGGACTTCAAAGAAACTATACACCTCCTTCCATGCACAACTATGCAAATTAGAACACAAGGGAAATGATGATAAAGACTGCAGCGACATTTATATGTGTCGAAGAAAAGAAGCAGAAGAAGAAGAAAAAAAAGAAGCTGAACAGGAAGTAAGTTCCCCATGAATTCCTTACATACACGAGTAGATTGCAAGATGGAATTCATCATCCACGTAGTTGGGATCCAAAATGTTAGATGTAAAATTTCTACTGGTAGAGGATTTGCACGATGATTGCTTGATGACGATGAATGATGATGTTTCAGATTTATTTTCTAATTAATAAAATATGCATCACGCTTTCGATATCAAAGTTATCTTTGAACAAGCAGATGTTTTGTTTTTTGGAAAAAAAAAAAAAAAAAACGAACAAAGAAAGAAATACTCTGCACAAACTAATGAACCAATAATCTACACCACTCTTTTTTTTTTTTATCACAAGACAAAGCAGTTGATGTTTGAAGATTAAATAAAACGCAAGAATCCCAAAAATAAAAATAAAAAAATATCAGCAAGCAAACACAACAACAACAAAAACAACGAACGAACAACAACACAGACTGACCTTGGAGGCTGTTGTCAAGCCATTTCGACTGCTTTGTCCGGATGTGGCTGGCCCACCACCAGGAGTACGCGTTGCTTGCCGCCCTCTGCAACATTCTTATGCACTACTACTTCCTTTTTCTCTTTTGTCTCTGCTTCTGCTTCTCACTCGGGCGACCTTTCAAGCTCAAAAGACGAATTAGAACACTTGATATATGAAATAGATGCGGTGGTGGTGGTGGTGGTGGTGGAAGAGAAAGAGGACGAACGAATACGTATGACGGATGGCGGAATGCATTTGTTGGTGAGAAGGAGAAGACATTGGGGGCGTTAGAGGTTTGGGATCGGTCCGGGAGATGAGGAGGAACGTGTGGGAAGAGCGCTCGAATAGGAGGAAGAGAAGGAAAGGCTGTTATGCTCCATCTTTGCATGCAGTTAGGCCGCTGGTTTCATCTGTTTGCAAACAGTTTCTACATACATATATATACTATACATCTATATCTATCTATACATCTGTGGAGTAAAGAAGGGCAAACTCATCGAGCTATCAAATATTGATCAAAACTCTTCTGATTTATTTGATTGAATTGACCTTTCTAATCATTAACTTTTGTATTTTTTTTATTTTTCTTGGCAATAACGGTTACACATATTAATTTAGCTTAATTTATAAAAATATACTTCCATGCTGACAGCCCCTCCTGAGTCATAAAATTTTGGCATTCATCTCTCTCTCTCTCTCTCTCTCTCTCTCTCTCTCTCTCACACACACACACACACACACACAAGAATAATTCGTACCATCTAGCTCAAATATTAGAAGAAAAGTCGGAACTCGCTCATATATTAGAAGAAATCTTCAATTAGCAGAATTCAGTTCCATTCAACATTTGAGTACACTCACGGTCATCATATAGACAAAACTCACACAACTGTTCCATTGTTTCTCACAAAAATCAAATAAAACCATATCACACACCACATAATAGACTTGATTCCTGTAATATTCAACAATCTTCAAAGCAAGAACATGACCACTTCTGCCACTACAGGTACTTGATGAGAGCCCAAACAACAACTGCAAGGACAACAATTGCCACAACTGACAATAACAGGCACTGGCATGAACAACCACCTTTTGTGCGCTTGTTAAGAATCGCCAACCTCTTTTGCACTCGCTGAATGTGAAAACAACAGAACTTTTAGGCCAGTAATATTTCCAGCTCAATCATTTTTTTGGCATATCATAAAACAAATTCCTTGAATTTCTATTAAGACACAGAAACTTAATCATAAGTACTTTACTTGAAAAGTTTAAGACTTTATGCTGTCTCCAAAATATGTGAAAGGGGTCAGTATGCCGATTGATCAATATGGTGGCTAAGTGACAATTGTGTTGGTCATACACCACCAGAATCTTGCCCAAGAGGCACTGTTACTACGCATGCATTTTTGCAGCGGTGTACATATTATCTAGCACTTATAAAGAACCACATGAATCTTGGTGTACTATTATTCTTTCTGAACCACATAAAGGCATGATGGTTCATGTCAGCTGTAAAGAACCAAACCAAATGCAACAAAAAAAATTTCTACAATTCAATTTTGGTTTATCAATAAAAAATGATGAGAAACAGTTTAATAAGAAGTCATACGAGTTAACAAAGTGAGAGCTATCTTACTTGTAGCCGCGAGTCTGTTAAATCAACATGTTGGTCCAAATCATCCTGTATCAACACATAAATTCATAATTAATGGCTGTCAACATTTGAGTAAGTTGCCATCACAAAGATGATAATATGATGATCATTATGTAACATACAATTAATCCCGTATGGAGATCCAGTTCCTCGTTAACGGTTAATGCAATATGTTTTGTGCTTATCACTGTCTCCTCCAACTTCTCCAGGTCCTCATCTTGTTCTGTATCAAAGCTAGCTCATAACTGACCAAAAGTAATCTATTGGCTGCTCAATAGAAGAAAATAATTATATAAGCATACCTTTCATTATCTGCCTCTGTAAACCAACAACACCATAATTATCCAACCCAGCAGTTCTGTTGATCACATCAGTTGATTTTTTATTTTCTCCGAGTAAGTCTGTTCTGGACTTGACAGAAGGTTCAATTAGAAGTCTATTGATCAGAATCAGTGGCAGCAAATGGCAATAAGATAATGACCATCCTGATTTACAGCAGAAAAGTGGAAATCTGCCTCAAAATCTAACTAGAGCAGCACTTAGAAGGGTGACAATGAAGCCAAACCTGTTAGCAAAGTTTGACATGTTCAATGCAGAAGCCATCTGGTTTGCTTTAGATTTCAGATTTGAAAGCATGTCTTGGCGCTTATGTAACTCCTTACCCTTTCTGCATAGAGGCAAGTGAATCAAGGAGAAAAAAGTCTTGCTCTTTTTGCCAAGAGTAGAATATATAAACCAGGTAATGCTAAATATAAAAAATAGCCCTAAACAAAGTTGTTTGTGCTCAAGGCACACTGACACACCAAGGCCTCCTAGGAGGCCTAAGAGGGAAGCTGCCCATGCATTATTTGTTGATATTTGAGAACAGTGACTATAAATGAAAATTAATTATGAAGATATGATCATGAGATAAACCCAGAGCTGATATGTACTTACCATTCATCAATCCGAATAATCAATGAACATTTTGGCCTACCAACTCAGAGTATAGTGTGCTATGTTGAATTGTAAAACAGCATAACAAAAGTATTGAAAAAGGGGGGAAGGCAACATAGAGGAACGAAAAGAAAGATATATAGAAAAAAGAAATTATTGGATCCTCAGACAAGGTAAATTCCTGCTTGCCATGCTAAAGCAATAGACTGAGTACAAGGCATCCAACGATGCCTGGCTACAAGAGCTGGACACCAATGAGCCCCATGTGCTTTGCCAAATGCCCATATGGAACAAGCAGAAGCATGCCTCGTGCAAATCTAATTCATATTTCCCAAGATATAAGGAAAGCAGAAACAAGACAAGTACATCTAGGGATGTATTAAGCACAATTATTCAATCTCTTTCTTGTTCCTTTTATTAATATAAATGTTCCGATTGGTTGGTTCTTCCATTTTCTAAAAGAATAAAGTTTATACCATTTCTACAAATATGTCTAATTTCATCTCTTGCATTCCATACATATAATGGTCTGTCAAAAAGACAAAATAAACAGAAATAATAATTGAAAACATGGCTTGTTGTGTCCAACATGGCAGTGGCTTTTTCCCTATAGAAATATAAGTTCTGTCGGTGGTAGTTGGCATTTCTATTTCTTCATCCTGCTCTATGTTAGCACTTCTGATTTCTTCCTTCGTAATATTATATCTTCTGATTTATTTTTCCTCTCCATGTTTTTCAATTAAGTGATCTTACACAGGCCACTGGAGTCCATATTATTAAGTTGCAACTTTTAAACCAATGTGTCATTTCCTGCTCTAGCAGATAAGTATTGTTCAATTATCAAAACAAACAAGAACATGCCTCAAATAATTCCGTAACACAATGAACAAGTTATTAATTCATTGCTTTTATGACTGAGCTAATACCACATGAAGAAATTTGTGCAAATAAAGCCCTTAAGAGTAGTAAATACTAGCAACAAAATCCTTCATGTAACTTATATCTCTCCCTTCCACCCATGTATACAGTCCAAAAGATTTTCCGGAACATGTTTATCTTGTGGACTAAGGTTTCGTTTTGTTGAAAGAGTCAGTTAACAATTTTCTAATTTATCATGGCAACTTTATTTTTTATTGAGCCAAACACTAAGGAATTGATTTCATCTTGTTTTTCAGGTTGTTGTTTAATGACCAAGCATTCAACCTATTTCTTATATAACCATGACAGTAGGTTGTAAGAGTAGAATCCAATATACTGCATGAAATGTTTTGTCATGTATTCAATAAGGTGCTTCAGCAAGCCCAAGAAGGTCACAACTTGTTATTCTCTAACCTGTACTGGTAAAATATTAATTATGTGGTTCTCAAGATATTTCAGTGAAATTCGTTTTTTAACAGACCTCAACAAAAGCCATTTTACTAGTCATATTTAAACTATTACAAACAAGTGCTAACTGAGAATGTTTCTTATGTACATAATGAAATTAGAAAGTAAAAATTGATCGAATGACACTCATGATACTTCACAATGTAGTCATGTCAATCAAATAAAATGTTAGAAATATCTGCACGAGAAACTAATGAGAGAAAAAAAAGAAAACCACTTCTGGCAGTCAAACAAGGACTCAAAAAAAGTCACATACATTGGCTGCATACTAGGAAGTGTGAGAAGAATGGACTCCAAACTCTCTAGTCTTGTCCGAAGAATTGTTATCTTCCTACGAATTGCAGTTAAATGACGTTGTATATCTGGGCCTGATGCAGGCAAAGAACTCCTTTCGGAAATCATGGTACCAATGTCCTCAGCAAGCTTCGAGGCTTCATTAAATTCTCTAATCCAAGTATCTGAAGAAGATGCCATTACTGCATACAAAATCTACTGAATTTAACTCCTCCATTGAAAGTTGCTTGATATGATTATATAATCAACCATTATTGTGTACAAAAGGAAAAAAAAGATGCTTTTCATGTAGTATCAATAGTACGTGTGCTCAATATAATAGAATAAAAACAAGTTCCAAATAAGCAAAGACCGTTAGAGCCAGTAGAAATACAAAATATTGTACTAGGTAGCAGAAACAAGTAAGACAAATAGTGGCAACAGCTACATACATCAAAATTATGATATGATTTAGCTCATCACACGAAGCTTCAACTTTTTCTGTTTTAAGAAACAATATTTTCCCTGCATATATATAGTACTCTGGCAATACTGCCTTCCAAACAGTGTAATTTTGGATCCTATATTCATTCAATAGCCTATATTTAGAAAGATTTGCATGACATCCATTATTCTCAATCACTAAGCATTATGCAAAAAAGAAAAGACCTATATTCAACTATGCAATTCAGTTCACGATAATGAAGCATTGCTCATTTCAGCAATGCCATTCTGAACTGCTAAGTTGCCTTCATTAGGCATATATGTGTGCTCCATGTCATGCTTATAGAATTCAGAAAATCCAGTGATGAATGACTGCTAGTTATGCAGGACCCTCCCAAATCTACATGATATACCACACCGATGGCATACCTAATGCATGGTCTTGGTCGCATAATCTTTTAAAATTCATACATATAGTACTCTGGCAATACTGCCTTCCAAACAGTGTAATTTTGGATCCTATATTCATTCAATAGCCTATATTTAGAAAGATTTGCATGACATCCATTATTCTCAATCACTAAGCATTATGCAAAAAAGAAAAGACCTATATTCCACTATGCAATTCAGTTCACGATAATGAAGCATTGCTCATTTCAGCAATGTCATTCTGAACTGCTAAGTTGCCTTCATTAGGCATATATGTGTGCTCCATGTCATGCTTATAGAATTCAGAAAATCCAGTGATGAATGACTGCTAGTTATGCAGGACCCTCCCAAATCTACATGATATACCACACCGATGGCATACCTAATGCATGGTTTTGGTCGCATAATCTTTTAAAATTCAACTTCCCTGCACTTACACGTAGTTTTGATAAACGTCCAAATATGTAGGTGGATACCTGGATAAACTCAGGTCATCTCAAGACCTTTATCTGAGAAAGATCTTGAACCCATGTTCTGGCAAACTCTACTGCTTCCAAGTTACAAGAATACAAGATATGGAACTCGAACAAGCTGGAATAACACCCTCTCTTCGGTCACATGAAGTTTTTCCATCATCACATCAGACGCTAATGTTAACAGGACCATACAGCAAGCAGGTCATGATAAAGTCCAAAACCCAGTTCAAAAATTCCAGAAACCACTGGTTAGTGCTTTCAACTCCAATCTATTATCGAATCCCGCAAACTGCAAAAAGATACAGATCGAATCCAAGAAGCCAAGAAAAAAAGACAAAAAACAATGGGAAGGAGGAAAATCTGAAAAACACACGCTAAATTATACAAGGAATCGCTATTCCTGTCAACAAAAATGCAACAAATTTGATTGCATTCACGGATCATCGCCACAGCACATGATCAGACGCCGTCACATAAAACGAGAAATTGGTATCATCGAGTGCGGATGCAACTCTCAGAGAAGAACAATAGGGAGGCACTAAGATGGAATTTTAGACCTAGAGTTACGGCGGGAGTGATCAGATCAGGGTCGCCTTCCCCTCTTCAGCAGCTCTCGCTTTCCTCTTTCCTTCCGGCAAATAATTCATTCTCGCAATTTTTTATACAGTCCGCGTCGCCAAACTTCGCGAATAAATCGGAGCGAGTCGGATCGCCCGAGACTCGTTGAGCAAACCGTGCCTGCCGTTCTGGGGCCCGAGTCGACCCGGCTCGGAATCGATGATGTGTGTTTTGGTATCATGGCTTAATTTCAACTTAAATGATTTCCAACATCATCTAAAATGATAATTTAAATTGAAGGTACGTAATTTAAGTTTTCGTATTCATTTGTGTTTCTATCAAAATGATTTAGAAACACACCTTTTGGTTTCATCTTCTTCAAATTTTTACATTTGGTATGAGAGCAAAGATTAAATTTTTTTTTGTTATGGAAAAGATTTTATTTTAAGATATTAAAATATGATTTGATTTCAATTTCTCCTTAGAATCTTTTGATGCATTTGCTGTTAAAAATGATGAAGATATTAGATTTTTAATATTTTTCTAAATAAAAATATTAGTTATTGACAAAACTCATATGCTACAGGAATATTTTGTTATTATAATTCATATTTATGAGTCAAGATTTTATATTCAAAATATCTAGTGATTCATATCATCCCTAATTAATTAGGGACTAACCACAACATCCTTAGTTAATTAAAATTATATATAAATTAGGATCACATAATGAATTAGACATAATATTATGATTAATTATATTTAACATAATAATTGTTATCCCACATGATCTTTTATTATGTTTATATAATTAATCAGGATAAAATATCAAAATTACTTTCATAATTTATCTACCGGGATTATGAATTAGTATATAATTTGATAGTTTTATCATAAAGATTATTTGAATATATTTGAAGTAAAAATATAGCCCACAGACAATTTTTATGTCATGAAATTCATTTTTAGTATGTTTTACATTAGTAAAACATGCAATTTAGACTTTTAAGCCTCAAATTTTGACATAATCATTTTGGGTTTTATGCAGTTTCTCAGACTATTAATTTATCTGATATCCGATATGACATTCCTAAACTCAAGGGTGATAACTATAAGATATAGAAGGAGAGAATATTTCTCCATTTAGGGTGGATGGATATTGATTATGCTATTAGGAAGGATGAACCAACTGCAGTCTCTAATACTAGCACTTCAATTGATATCGCGCTATATGAGCGATGGGAACGATCCAATCGGCTCGGTGTGATGTTTATTAAGACTAAAATAACTGCTGGTATACGTGATTATGTTGACCATCATAATAATATTCGAGACCTGCTAAAGGCCATTGACGAGCGGTTCGTCACTTCGGATAAGGCACTAGCAAGCACTCTAATAATAAAATTTTCATCTCTTAAACTCACCAACATAAAAGGTGTGCGCGAGCATATAATGTAAATGCGGGATATTATGGCTCAACTTAAGAAATTAGAGGTTGATATGTCAGACTCTTTCTTGGTGTACTATATTCTGAACACTCTTCCACATCAATATGGGTCTTTTAAGATTTCATACAATACACATAAGGATAAATGATTAATTAATGAATTAATGACCATGTGTGTTCAAGAAGAAAAGAGACTTTTGATGGAGCTGGGTGAGAGTGCATTGGTGGCAACCACTCGTAGAAAGATAAAACTGACAAAATTCAAGCCAATCAGCAAGGAAATGATAAAATGTCACCCTAAGCTGATATCAAGAAAGAAACAAAGTGTTTCTTCTGTAAAAGGAAGAGACACATGAAGAAGGAATGCAATAAATTCCAACAATAACTTGAAAAGAAAGGTAAACCAATCTCATTTGTTTGCTATGAATCTAATATGGTTAAAGTTAATATTAATACTTGGTGGATTGATTCTGGATCAACAATCCATATTGCAAACTCCTTGCAGGGTATGTAAAACCTAAGGAAGCCAATGGGAAGTGAGCAAAGCATCTTATCAGGCAATAAGATAGGCTCACATGTGGAGGCAATTGGAACATACATTTTAACATTGAGTAGTGGCTTTGTTTTAGAATTGGAAAGGACATTTTATGTGCAAGTTTCTCAAGAAACTTAATTTATGTTTCCAGACTTGTACCATTTGGATATTCCTTTCATTTTAAAGATATATCATTTAGTTTATTATATAAATCTGATTGTATTGGAAATGGTATCTGATGGTCTTTTTCAAATTCTCTTATAAAATAAAAACACTCATAGTTCAATGCGTGTTCATGCTGGCATTAAAAGGTATAATATTAATGAAGACTCCTCTATCTTATAACACCGGAGATTAGGATATATCTCTATAGAGAGAATCAAAAAATTAGTTAATGATGGTATACTTAGTACTCTTGATTTTTCTGATTTTAAGACTTGTGTAGACTGTATTAAAGGAAAGCAGACCAATAAGTCCAAGAAAGGTGCTAATAGGAGTTCAGACATATTAGAAATCATTCATACTTATATATGTAGTCCAAACATGGACACACATGGTCAAAAATAATTCATCTCTTTTATAGATGATTACTCATGATATATGTATATCTATTTGCTCCATAATAAAAATAAAGCATTGGATGCCTTCAAAGTCTTTAAGGCTGAAGTTGAGAACTAATGTGATAAGCAAATTAAAATTGTGAGATCCGATACAGGTGGAGAATATTATGGTAGATATACTGAAAATGGACAAATACCTGGTCTGTTTGCTAAGTTTCTTCAAGAACAACATGGGATTGTTGCCCAATACACTATGTTTGGTTCTCCAGACCAGAATAGTGTTGTAAAAAGAAGAAACCGAACATTATTGGACATGGCGTGGAGTATGTATAGCAACTCCAATCTTCCTAAATTCTTGTGGACTGAAGCGCTGAAGATGGCTGTGTATATATTAAACCGAGTTCCAACTAAGGTTGTCCCAAAGACACCATTTGAATTATGAAAAGGTTGGAAACCGAGTTTGAGACATATGCGCATTTGGGGATGTCCGTCTGAAGTCAGGATATATAATTCATAAGAGAATAAACTAGACCCAAGGACTATTAGTGGATATTTTATTGCATGTGCTGAAAAGTCCAAAGGTTATAGGTTTTATTGTCCATCTCACACAACTAGGATTGTGTATTCAGTGGGAGCGATCAGTTCAGGAACATAGTTTCTGCACATGATCATATAGTAACTCAACCTTCCACATTGAATGATAGATTGGTTATATTTCATAGCACTCCTCAAGTTCAAACTAATACTGAACAACCAATCATACAGATTCCACAAGTTGCTGATAATATTCTAATAGATCAAACAATTCAGCATTTACAGCAACCTCCTGAACAACAAGTTGAACCACAAGTTTCCCAGGAGACATTTGTACAACATTAAGAAGATATATTAGAAATAAAAGATTAGCAATTCCTAGTGATTATGTTGTATATCAACAAGAATCTGACTATAATATTGGAGCCGAAAATGATCCTGAAACCTTTTCATAGGCCATAAGTCGCAAATAGTCAAGCTTTTGGTATAATGCCATGAAAGAGGAGATGAATTCCATAAAGAACAATGGAGTCTGGGATCTTGTAGAGTTGCCTAATGGGGCAAAGGTCATAGGCTGTAAATGGGTCTTCAAGATCAAAAAAGACTCATTTGGCAACATTGAGAGATACAAGGCTAGACGCAAAGGGATTTACTCAAAATGAGGGAATTGATTATACAGAGACATTCTCTCCTGTATCAAAGAAAGATTCTCCTCGTATCATTTTGGCATTAGTTGCTTATTTTAACCTTGAGTTGCAATAAATGGATGTGAAAATAATATTTCTTAACGGAGATCTAAAGGAGGAAGTTTATATGAAACAACCTGAAGGTTTCTCCTCTAGTGTTGGTGAGGACTTGGTTTGCAAGCTTAATAAATCTATATATGGTTTAAAACAAGCCTCTCGTCAATGATATTTTAAATTTCATGAAGTGATTTCTTCATTCGGATTTGTTGAAAATCTCATGGATCAATGTATATACCAGAAGATTAGTGGGAGTAAAATATGTTTTCTTGTTTTATACGTAGATGATATTTTGCTTACAACTAATGATAAGGGTTTGCTGCATGAGGTGAAATAATTACTTTCTAGAAACTTTGATATGAAGGATATGGGTGAAACATCTTATGTCATTGGCATAAAGATCCATAGAGATAGACCTCGAGACATTTTAGGTCTATCATAAGAAACCTATATTAGTAAGCTTTTAGAAATATTTCGGATGAAGGATTGTTCACCAAGTGTTGCTCCCATTATGAAAGGTGATAAGTTCAATTTGAACCAATGCCTGAAGAATGATCTTAAGAGGGAATCAATGAAAAACATCTCATATGCTTCTGTCGTAGGAAGCCTTATGTATGTTCAGGTCTGCACGAGACCTGATATAGCATTTGCTGTTGGGATGCTCGGACGATATCAGAGTAATCCAGGTATGGACCACTGGAGAGCTGCAAAGAAAGTAATGAGGTATCTTCAAGGAACCAAAGATTACATGTTTATGTATAGACAGACAGACAAACTCGATGTGATTGACTATTCAGATTCGGACTTTGCCGATTGTGTTGATTCTCGTAAATCAACATTAGGATACATTTTCATATTGGCTGGTGGAGCTATTTCTTGGAGAAGTGTCAAGCAGACTTTGACTACTACTTCTACCATGGAAGCTGAGTTTGTCTCCTGTTTTGAGGCTATTTCACATGGTGTATGGCTTAATAGTTTTATTTATGGGCTTAGCATAATGAATTCTATTTCTAGGCCATTAAGAATTTTCTGTGACAATTCAGCTGTTGTCTTTATGGCTAAGAACAATAAAAGTGGAAGTCGAAGTAAACATATCGACATTAAGTATTTAGCCATAACGTGTAAAGGAAGAGAAAATGGTCATTGAGTATATAAGCACTGAATTGATGATTGCTGATCCTTTGACTAAAGGCATGCCACCTCTGAAATTCAATGATCATGTAGAGAAAATGGGACTTAGTTCCACTTTGTAATTATATTGAAACTCTTATATATTATGATATTTTCTCATATTCATGTGCATATTAATTTGTAAAAATATATTCGGATGGACCAAGAATAAACATAGGGTTTATTCATTAAGTAATGTTACCATATTAAGATTAATTCTTTAGAAACCAAATATATTGTGATACATAGAAGATAATACTCGTTTTAAGAGGACTTATCGCTGTGATTCATGTATTTGTTTCTTAAGAATATTATTCGGTAAGATTAATTCAAGTCATTAAGTGAAACGTATGGACCAAGTGGGAGAATGTATTTATTTTTTATTAAATTTTATTTATTATCATTAATATTTTTATTAATTATGGTTTAAATATTTCAGTTTTCATTTATTATGAATACAATGACTATTATTAAATTTCTTCATTCATGACAATTAAATTCATAATGGTTACTATTAAATTTCTACATTCATGATAATTAGAATTCTCAATTATGGTCCAAACATTTCGTTTCTTGAATTAAATCATGAACATTATGGTAATAAATATTCTTGATGGGAGAACGACTATATATATGTATATTTTGGTCCCTTGGCTTAATCTCAACTTGAAGTATTTCCTACACCATCTAAAGTGAGAATTCAGGACCGAGAAGTGTCAAAATACTGAGAAATCGTTGCTGAAATATTCAACAACAATGGCAATTTAAGTTTCCGTATTCATTTATATTTCTATCAAAATGATTTAGAAACACATCTTTTGGTTTCATCTTCTTCAAATTCTTACATCCCCTACTTATTATTATGATTTAGAACTAAATATTTAAGTGATGACAGATTTAATATAGAAATCTAGAGTTATACCAGAGTTATTTAGGTGATGATAAATTCAATATTAGAAATCTAGGGATTCAATTTAGGTCTAATTATACTAGAGTTACACTAGAGTTATAGATTCAATATAAAATTTTCTTATTTCAATAAATAATGATCCTAAAATCAAAAAATATAAAAATTAATAGTAAACATATTAGATTCATGATATTTTTCAAGAAGACTTAATTTTAAATTATTTAATTAGATATATTGCTATGTAAGGATGCTGAACTCTCTAATATATTTTTATATTTTTGTGATATATTTATTTTTTATCTACTAAAGGATATAATGTCCCCTATTTATAACCTTTATTTTTACAAATATATAGAGTAGCGTCATTACTTATCTCTTCAACTTAAGGAAATAAGTAGTAATATATATCATAACTTAAAAAACTTATATAAATTATTATTAAGTTATATGCAGTTAATTTTTATTTTTGAACTGTAAAGTCGAAGAAGCTTGAAACACCTATTCCTCCTTCACCCCCTATAGCACCACCCTCTCTTTAGTCACCCCCTCCTCCATCATCACATCTTTTCTTAGTTATCACTAAACCTCCTTCACAATACATAGTCAATGGTTGTTATTAAATAGATCATTTTAGACATTTTTTTGTTTTTGTGAACCTAATGTTTGGAGTCGGGGGCACATGATTTTTTGTTTTTTCTAGGGTTTGTCATCATCATACTTTTAGGAGGATATATTTTGTTTTTTCTAGGGTTTGTCATCATCGTGCTTTTAGGAGGATATATTTTCATCATCTAGTCGATATTCCTTGTCGATCCACTTGTATAATATTTTGGATTATTGGATCGAGGGATCCACTTTTACGTTTGGTGGTATCCTAATCGAGTTTTGTTCGAGATGAATTACTCTAATTTTAAGGATTCCCAATCACGAAAAACTCGTAGATGTTGTTTGGTGGTATCCCAATCGAATTTTGCTCGAGTGGTATTACTTTGATTTTAGGAGTTTCCAACCAAGTAGAAGCTAAGAGTTCATGTTACTCATTTGAGAAGTTACTTACATATTAGCTTCGTAGTAGATAAAATATAAAAGATCTAATGTCAAGTCTGATTTCTAATAATGATGATGTTGATGTTAACTTTTGTTGATTATACATTTTATACATATTTATTTATGTTTGATTTTGTAAAACTAACTATGCATTACCCTTGCATAACTATTTTATATCGATGATTTAGATTGACTATTGTTCCTTGTATAAAGAAGTTAAAAACTTGAAGATAGGTACCTCATTATATATATATATATATATATATATATATATATATATGAAAAACATAATATATATTAATTTTGATCCTCAATGTTCCTTAATTTTTTATAGGTTTAGTTATACGATCATGCGAATTTGTTTACGTCATAAGATTATTCTAATCATCCTTGTCTTTTGGAAATGGGATCAAGTGAGCAATTTATACTCAACAAATAAGGACGTGGTGAGTATTTATTTATAAATAGTTTATTCATTTATGTGTTTTATAAATTTATATATGCTTGTTATGCAGTATCTCAAAAATCACTTATTTATTGTCGTTTGATAATATTAACGAGGTACAATAATTAGTATTATTTTTTATCAATTTAAAATATGTTGTTTATTAATTATATAGGCTTAAGATTTATCGAGCCTTAAAATGCATCTCATATATCTTTAGAAAGAGAAAGTTATCTAAAAGATTTTGGGAGAATAGACGTAAGCCTAAGAAAGTCCATGTTTCAAAGACCTTTTCAAATAAGATTAACAATACCTTAGCTCGATGAGAGAGGTGGAAAGAAAGAAATTTAGGATCCGAATATAATTATATTTTAATATAATTAATTTAATTATATTGACTAGTATTTTACATTTTTATAGATTTCTAAGAAGATGCATAACGATGAAGAGGAGGCTATCATTTTTTAGCTTCAAATCTAAAGAATTTGTAGTAAGTGTTATAAATAATTGATTGTTGAATTAGTTTACTATAATTGATTAAATTATTGTTTGTTATTTATAGTGTAAGTTATGCTGGACTCTAATATGTGAATACAAATCATTTTGGTCTTATTGGCTATGGGAGATTTTATTAATGGAGTAGTTATAGATGTTGATCAGCCTATTTTTTTTCTTTGTTATGAAATTATACAATCGGATAAAATTTTTGGCCATTTATATTCTTATGGAGTGGTTTTGAGGTAAACTAGTACATTTGGTCTCTATTTTCATTATTTATTTTGCTTTATGATAGATTGACTAATAATTTTTGTTGGTTTTCAATTGTAGACAGCATACTATGCATTTGGGATGAAGAATTCCAAACTCTAATTATAAGAACACCTCGGGATGTCTCCATTTGGTTATATTTTAGTGACAACCATTGGCATCTATCTCATAGTAATAAATCTTGATGAGAAGATAGCTGTACTTGTATTATAATTCTCTCCCAAAAAATTGCATTCGAACATATTTAGATTAATGGTAAGACCTCTGTTTAGTGACAATTATTTGCATAATCCTTTAGATTCAGAATCGTATTTGGAGAGACCTCTATTTTATAGTCTATGGATCATGAGCGACAAGAGAAATATTTCTTGAATTAAAAATATTTTGAATACTACTTTTTTTTATATAAATCCATGCTGATGTGGCAAGCCTTACGAGCTTACTTGATCGGATTCCATGTGTCAAGCTCTGATCAATTATGAATACCAACTATATCGACGTTTAATTCTCTTGATGTAAGGGGCAAAAGAAAAAAAAATTTAAGTCTTGGTACATTATTTGTTACATAATAGTAAATCAAATCATTTTTTAGTCCAAAATAAATTGTGATTAGCATGAGAATAAGGTCAAAATCTTACACAAGAGCAAATAAATCAAACAACAAAAGTAGTATCCCCACAAGGGGATGATATCAACTTTGGACAATAAATTGTGTTTAGCATGAGACTAAGGTCACACAAGAGCAAATAAATCAAACAACAAAAGCAGTATCCCAACAAGGGGATGATATCAACTTTGGACAATAAATTGTGTTTAGCATGAGAATAAGGTCACACAAGAGCAAATAAATCAAACAAAAAAAGCAGTATCCCCACAAGGGGATGATATCAACTTTGGACAATAAATTGTGTTTAGCATGAGAATAAGGTCACACAAGAGCAAATAAATCAAACAACAAAAGCAATATCCCCACAAGGGGATGATATCAACTTTGGACAATAAATTGTGTTTAGCATGAGAATAAGGTCACACAAGAGCAAATAAATCAAACAACAAAAGCAATATCCCCACAAGGGGATGATATCAACTTTGGACAATAAATTATGTTTAGCATGAGAATAAGGTCACACAAGAGCAAATAAATCAAACAACAAAAGCAGTATCCCCACAAGGGGATGATATCAACTTAGGACCACATACTGATAAAACTCTTTTGATGTAAAAATATATGTTCAAATTCATAAAGCGAACAAATACACTATAAGATAGCTAACAAAAACCCTCTGACAAGATTAAAAAAAAAACATCAAGTGTTCTTGATACTAGGTAATTAAATAGTTCCTTGCAATATAAGACATACCACTAAGTTAACCTAAATAAAATTCCAACAGCATATCTAAGTGATATTGCTGATATAGACTAAAAAAAAAAAAAAATTCAAAATGTTGACACTTGAGAGACACTGTACATGCATACGAAGCCTTCGGTAGCTAATATGAGTTCAACATGACTCCTTTATAGACATCTAAATACCATATCACAACAAACGAACTAATTGTCAAAGAAAGAAAGAAAAAAAAAAAAGGAATAACATCAAATGGTAAATATTACATTGGAAGAAGTAATACAGTCAAAATAAAAAGTTAAATCTCACCATCATCGGCCAGAATTCATTCAAGGCAAGCTGAGCTTTCTCCTAAAGTGGCTCGATGGCAGAGACAACCCCTCAAAGAAATCAGCCAAACACTTCTCCAGATCCTCCACTGTGTACTTTATGTACCTTGTTGGATGCCATGCACCCTCTAAATAACCACCAAACCTTGCTAGAAATGCACGATAGGCTGGAAGTATCATTTCTGATACTGAAATCCTCAGCTCGGCTCGCAACTGCGGATCTGGGACCTTCCAAGCTGATTGAGTCTTGTATATTTCTTCAAACGCAAAGTTAAAGTTCTTGAATTTTTCTTTGAGGACCGTCTTCGACAAGCCATGGGAGCTTCCAACCAACCCCTCATCCTTCAAAAAAGACAAGACCTTAGTCCATGAGGCTCTCAAATAGTGCATCGAGTACTGCCGGATCTGACCCTGACGCTTACGAACCCAGTTATCTCCTAACAGAGCCATTAACTTGGACTCCTTAACCTTCTGGACGATGTAGAGCACATTGTTCATCAAGAAAACATATTGCATCCCAGCATCCTCATAAAGTTTGGATTTCTCCTCCAGATTTACTTCCAGATATGACACTAGCAACAGCACTCGGTGAGCCACAGGGGTCATGCTCTCACCCCCTTCCGAGCTATCTAGACCATCTATGCTGCCATCCTCAAGGAGCTGATTGAGCAAGCTGCTGTACTCGACGAGCAATTTGATGTAGTTCATCACGTACCGGTTGAGAGGATGGATCTCACCACCCGGCAATGCCTTCTTCGAAGTCTCTCCTTGAATTGCATTCCCAAACTCCGCAAGTGTGCCCCTAATCGCATCCCCCATCCCTAAAAGAACCCTTTCGACCTCCTCGCAGATGAAATCCTTAGAATCCCCCAAGAACAGGGCCCCCATGTCCGGTAGCACCTCCGCTAGAACCTCATACATGCCCAGGATGCCAAAGAGCCTCTCCGGGGATCGCTGACCTTCAGCAATTGCCTCTCCAAATTTTAGCAAGTGCATGACGCAGAACTTTGCAACCTCATCAAAGCAGTCCTCCTTCAGGTCATCGGAGCCAGCGAGTATTTGTTCGCAGAGCTGCCTCTCAGCCGAGATGACCCCGACAACGAGCTTCAAAGCTTGCATCCAGTTCTTCATCTTCTTATCAAGAGTCTTCCACTCCATCCTTCGCACCTCCTTGCTACTGACCGTGTCAGCTCCGAGAACAGTGAGGCAATCGGCCAAGATATTACAGCGAACGCTGGTATAAACCCGGCACAGGTCATTTCGGGACCCAGCCATGATCATCCGATCAGCGATCTGCCGAAGGTCAGAAATTGCTTCAGGGCGGATCAAATTGGGGATCTGCGTCTCCGGGAGGGCGATTGTGGTGGCCCGTGCCACAACGCATTGCTCTGACAAAGGCGACCCTTCGACGTCCTCGGCAGCAGCGTCACTCATGGGGGATCGGAACGAGAGGAAGAGCCTTTGGATGGAGTCGTGAAGGTTTTCGGCGTCAAGGACGTCGGTATTCCGGATCATCAAGTGCCGGAACTCATCGCCGAGGCGGGTGATGGCGATCTGGAGGGTCACCTCGGCGCAGGCCAGGAGATCGCCTCTGGAGGTGGCGGTGAGGGCGAGGACCTCGTCGACGGCGGAGAGGTACTCGGCGGCGGTGTCGGGGGAGTCCCACAGGAGGGAATCCGGATTGGAGGGATCCCAGTGGAAGATAACCCTCTCGGCGGCCTTGAGGCGAGCATCCGCCTCGGATTGCTCGGCATCGAAGGAGGACGAGGAGGGGGCCGGGGCTTCGTCGTCGACAGCGGAGGAAGGGGCTTCGTCTTCGCCAGCGGCGCAGCGAGAAGGGGAGAATAGGTCGGGAACCACGGAGAGGCGGCGATCGAAGGCGGAGAGGATGCGCATCATGTCGTCGGCGGCCTCGGAGGTGGTGGCGAGGCTCCTGACAATGTGCCGCGCGGTGGCGATCACGTTTTCCGACCCGTCGGCCCTCGGGGACGCCGCCATCGCAGCTCGCCGGAGATCCAAAACGCGGTGGCTAGGGCTAGGGCTAGGGCTAGGGCTAGGGTTAGGACCGAGAGGACGGCAAAATGAGACCGGAAAACGAGATAACCAATGCGTCCACGGGAAGTGAAGCTACCATCTGGTCTTCTTCTTCCCACTTCCATTTTTTTTTTTTTTTGTTCTAACCTTTATTATGTGTTATTATTACGAAGGTTGAGAGAATTTTCTCAGGACTTTATTGTTTCTTTCGCAGGGATATCCTGGGAATTGAGATTTTTCTCTTTTTTTTTTTTTTTTCTTTTTTAATGGGATCAAAGGAGACGTTCTTGTGGATGTTGGGAGGAATAAACAATTCGTGTTCTATGATGATTTCTCGTAGCCCAATTGTTGTTGAATTTGGACTATTGGGTTTGCTCATCTTTGTTTTCATATTGTCATTTTGGTTGGTCATTAAACATGAGTTGGTCATTAAAAATTTATTTAAATTTTTATTTTATTAGATTATTTATTAATACTAACTGAATATTAATATAACTTTTACCAATAACCTTTAACTATTGAGAATATATATATAATTGGTATTTAGTTTTATTTTAAATAATTCATAACTATATATTAAAAAATTAATTTTAGATTCTTTTAATCTATTTATGCATTCATAATTAACTTATTTTTATTTTATTAGATTATTTATTAATACTAACTGAATTTTATTTTAATCTATTTACCAATAACCTTTAACTATTGAGAATATATATATATAATTGGTATTTAGTTTTATTTTAAATAATTCATAACTATATATTAAAAAATTAATTTTAGATTCTTTTAATCTATTTAGTCATTCAAAATTAAGTGTATGTTAAATATCAGTGTCGCAAGTAAAAACTCAATTAAACTTATTTTTGTCTAAAATATAAAATAAAGTATTCATAGCTTTAGCATTTAAGAAAAATATTTTTTTCTCAAAATCATTCCATTCATTTAGCGGTTTAGAATATTTTTTAAAATCAAATTCGACGACATTCCATATATCAAAATCTATAGAAATCAAGAAAATTTACATTCATATTTTTTTTTAATAGATGTAGTTCGTCCCATTGAACATAGGAGGACAAGTAATCAAATATCCCTTTCAGTTACTTTAAAAAGCCATTAGAGGGTATTAATCTAATTGATAAAACCTTGCTTTAATATAAATTGTTAGGATCTTAATGACTCTAAGAGGGGGGGGGAGGGGGGTGAACTAATTTAAGAGTTCGATCAATAAAATCTATATTAAAGTGTGACTAACCAAAAGTGCGAGTAAAGATTATGAGTAAATTGGCAAGCAACAATTATCAAAGGCAAGAGAAGAAACGCAAATCGATTTATAGTAGTTCGATCTTTATGACCGACATCCACTCCTGATTCCTCTTTTCTTGAGGTCATCGGCTTCCACTCTCGATCTTCTTTTTAACGGACAATGATCAATTATCTTTATTATAATTTTTCTTTTTCTAACAGAAAGAGAGAACATCCACACTCACTCTTTTATAAGATCTCTCACATTCTATAACTCAAAATCACTTCTATAGAAGGAATAGACTCAAACAATGCTCAAAGAGAGAGCTACCATCCTTCATAGACTCACAACTTGATTGCTCTTTTAACCAAGCTTTAGTTTGGATATTTATAAGTCTCAAAAGGCTTCAAAATAGAGTCAAAAAATTTAAATCATCAAAAATTTAAGAATATGGACAATACTACCACCGTAATTTTTGGCGTCGCAATTTTGGACTTTCAAATGATACCGCCACAATAAAATTTGAATTTTGAGCGGTACCACCATCGCCTTGGGTAGTATCATCACTTACATATGTGGTACCATCGTCAGCAGCACTAACAAGCGCTATTTGTGCTTGACTCGGGAGCAGTACCATTATCGAGGTTTAATCAAGGTCATTGATTTGACCTTCTAACATGTCCAATTTGGCTCAAATCCAAGCCCATTGGCTTTCTCGATATGTTGGTATAATTTTGATCCAATACCAACATAATTTGACCCTAAAAGATCTCGATCATGACTTCAAAAATCCAACCATATATCTAATTATGAAGCTTTTAGTATGTTGTCTAGCATTCCAATATGTCATTTGATCTTTTGGCACTTCGTCTAAACCTCCGACGCATCATCTTTTTCTTTGGCATATTGCTCGATCTATCGACATGTTGATTTTTCCATAACATTTGATCTTTTGGCACAATCATCGATCCTTCCAGCACAATGCTTGAACTTATAACACGAAGTCCAATCTTCGGCACGTCGATCAATCATTCGGCTTAACATCCAATTTCCAACATGATTCTTTTTTGGCCCAACGTCTAATTCTCCTATTTCGACAATTTGCCCTATGATAGTTTGTGTTTGTTAACGAAGTATTTCACGTGTCACTTATCTCAAAAGCATATTAGTTCATAAACTCATCGATTGATTTTATCATCAAAATTTGAAACTCAATATTGGTCACTAAAGAAATTATGATACGACAATCCAAGACCCAAAAAGGTTATGATAAGTTATGATAGAATTTGGATAGTAATAAACAAACTCAAAAAATATATTTATTTAGTAAGACCTTTTATATAAACAAGAAGATTTATATGTTGAGCGATATCATAAAGTATTAACTAATATTATTTTTAAGTAAAAAAAATTTAATATTCACATTTAAGTTTTAGAAAAGTTTACGAATATCCTTTGACACACAATTAAAACTTAATATAGGCTTTTACTCTCAAACGAATGACTAATCTAAATTTAGATGGTCGTTTACTTAAAATAATAAATATCACTCCTAGCATACAAATGATCCCATTTGAAGCTTTTTTTATTTTTAAGAAAGTCGTAGGTGTTAATACAAAGAGATGTTCGGCGGAAAACGGCAAACCATTGCATGAGAGAGAGAGAGAGAGAGAGAGAGAGAGAGAGAGAGAGAGGGCACTTTCTTTCTCACATTAATCTTAATTTTAAAAATAACATAAACATCCTTTTAAATAAATAATAAAAAATATTTTGTATACGCAAAATAGAACAAGTGTTGTTTAACATGATCGACTCATGCAAGTTATCAACAAATTAACTGGGTCAACCAATTCAATGTAATTTTTTTTATAAAAAAAAAAAAGACCAATATAAAGGTTCTTGGGTTTTTTCTTTTTATTTGACATTTTGGTTCGGTTTGGATTTGATAACTATGAATAGTAGGCACCAAGTCAAGCCCAATCAAGCCGCGAGCAAAGCCGGTCTACCTACTCCTGGATCGAACCCAAGCAACACTTGGTTTGGGTGATGGTCGATCTAATACGGTCTAGTCAACGGTTTGACTTAGGCCGGACCTTCTTTTTTTTAATTTCATTCAATACTTAACTAATTAATACATGCAACAACAGTCTTATTGAAAATGAAATATTTAGAATCCAAATTAAATTATCACATGAATTTTATCAATTAATTAATATGTTGATTTTTTGTTTTTAATATTCAACATGCTGCTAAATAATTAATTCGGTTTGATTTGAAATACAAGAGCATGTATTTCATAAAATTTATTAATCAGATAAATCAGCACGTCAAACTAAATAAATCAACTTAAATAATAATAATAATGATAAAATGTCATAAAATTTATTAATCAAACATGACTACATATTTGACTAATTTAATAACATCATAATTCATGTTTCATGCTAAGATGGTTGGTTTTAATATCCATTAAACTAAATATATAAATGCTTATATAAATTAAAATTAAAATATTTTTTTTTTTTTCAAAAGTCAAGATAACCTACCTCTCATCAACATGACTATATTCCTTATTATGAATTACTTTAAATAAGAGAGGATAAGGTTAACAATTTTCATAATTTTTTAATTTTAATATCCTTATTAACATACTGGTTAAGGAGTTCATAATCAATCAATATATATATTATGTCTCTATGGTTCTCCATACTGTTAGTGGGGTTTCGTTAGTGATATAGTAAATATTAACTTGGTTGTCATGTCTCCGCACTCTTGGATGACTAGGTCTCTAGCGTGGTTGATCCGACATAGCGGAGCCGACTTGACGCAGGTATAGAGGAGTCAGCAATTGTACGACCGACTTGACATAGGTAAGGTCGACCCACCATAGTCGTAGCAGGCAAAATGTGTACCTCACTGCAAGGACCACGGACCGTGTGAAGGGGTACGACAGCATGATAAGCAATAGGGGCATTAAAGATTTTAGGTACGGATGATCTCTAACGCCCAGTATAAAAGCTAATGCACCTTTACGGAGTAGGTGCATTAGCTTTTATACTGACTTATTTCCATTTGGTTCGTTATATATACATACACATCTACGTTTGATTGTTGTTCTTATTTCCATTTGGTTCGTTATATAAATTTTTTTGTTTATTCCCTCATACACATATAGATTTAGTATCCCAAACTTACTTATTCCTGCTGTTTAGATCGATCATCAAATAAACTTGTTTAAAAAGGGCTGTCGTGTGTGCCGACAGAGCAAAAAAAAAGTAAGAATCACTTAAGTTTGCGCAATAAGAAAGGATTATTAGTGCAGCAAAGCATGTATGTTTGTTTACATGATCCTCAAACATACCTTAATTATGTTTCCTTCCAAAAAGGTACATCCTTACTACAAATATTATTGAAGTCACATCTGCTTCCCAAGTGGCTCCATCAGAATCTGATGCCATATTGCATAATGCTCCAGCGTAGGTAGGCACTAAACATGGATGGATATATATATATATATAAAAGAGTGAGTAGCATGCATGCAAATCTTCTAAAGCAAATGACTTAGGCAAATAAGCGTTCATCAATCAGTTGATAATCCACTGTCTCATATAAGTAGTCGCTGCTGCTGATGAGTTCGGAACCGATGTACCAATCACTTTGAACTTGAACAATCTCTGGTGTCGAAATGATGTGTTGAAAATTATCTGCGCCACCAAAACCCACATCCTCGAAGCAGCCAAACTTTTGGATGGAACACGGATGCAAATCACCAGGCAACGATTCACTTTTAGGACCCAACTCACATACCAGAGGAGGAAAACATTCTTGGTTGTATGCCTGTTCGATGGAACAGCCTCTTGTGTTTGGCGATCCATCCAATTTGCATATCCCTCCGGCTTCTTGATTTGACTGTACCATTCCATGCTTGATCTGAAGAGACGCCACCGGAGGTATGGCCGCGAAGTGGGCGTTTCCTTGATCTGTTGTTGTTGGGGCCGGTTTCATTTCGCCCACATCCTTCTCGCTGCCGACAGCGGCCGAGGAGATGACGACCGGGGAGGAGGAGGAGGAATCAGAAAGATTGAAAGAGACCTGATGATCGGAACTCGACAGATACGAGTAGCCATCCAACATGCCACCGTTTCCTTGGCCTGGGTGGTGGTAGTGCATGAATTGTTGCATCCTTGGAGCTCCATCGTGCAAACAAGTCTGGTGCTTTGATGTTGTGGGTTCCCGTGCCTTTTTTTCCTCAACAGCACTCGGTGTCACGTCCTCCAAAGAAAACAGTGCACCCAACGGAGGGACACTGTTTTTACCGTTCTGCGAGCTGGGAGCATCACCGATGAGACCTTTCTCACTTTCGATCACTTGCACCGGCACCATCTTCTTCGCATCAGCATCAGCATCAGCATCAGCATCAGCAGCAGCAGCAGTGATCCATTGCACCAAATTCTCACTTGTCCCCACGTCTGCAGTGCGTTGTTGCATGTTTGTGGAGCTTGCGACTTCTTTAAAATTTGGCGCATTGTCATTGTTTATGATATCGGAAGGCATATTTCCAGGTGAAGTGCTGCTGCTATCTTCGCTCTGCTTGTGTAGTCTACTCAAATAAAGCCGATACTTCTGCATAAAAGGATGTCACTTTAGAAGAATCTCTACACCTGTTGTGGCATGTGTTAGAAATGAGAAGATAGTTGAGTGGAATAATGTGTCAATTGGTTTTGTTCATTCACTGATGGCTATTTATACAAAGAAAGAGAGGGATAGAGAGGTTAGACGTTGAGGATTTCACTCGACAGTCTAACAAATCTGATACTGATTGTTACAACATATACTAACAACTCTATCATTTATCATGCCCTTGCACGATCGCGCTCCGACCAAGGACGCCGATCTTGGACTGATGAAGTGAGAACAACTTGTGGGAGAGTGGCTTCATGAGAGAGTCCACCAGTTGATCTGGTGTGTGAATATGAGAGACACGTAGTTGATGATTCACCACTAGATCTCGTACAAAGTGAAAGTCACTTGCTATATGTTTAATACGATAGTGAAACACCGGATTGGCACATAAGTAGGTAGCCCCGACATTATCGTAGTATATTGTAGGAGAGTAGCAGAGGAGCAGATGTCAAGCTCTTTGAGCAGATTCATTATCCAGTTAAGTTCAGCAGTTGCTGTTGCAATGGAGCGATACTCAGCTTCAGTAGAAGACCGAGCAACTGTCCTTTGTTTCTTGCAACTCCAACTAATTGGATTGACTCCGAGGAATATAATATACTCAGATGTTGATGTTCTATCTTCAAGGTTCCCAGCCCAATCAGCGTCAGCATAAGCATGGAGTTGAAGTGGACATTTTTTGTTGAGAATGATGCCATAGTCGAGAGTACCTTTAAGATATCGTAATACTCGTTTAACAGCGGACCAGTGTGTGGTAGATGGTCTATGCATGAATTGGGACAACTTGTTAACTGCAAATGAGATATCTGGGCGAGTGAGGGCTAAATATTGCAAGGAACCAATCACTTGCCGATATCGTGTAGAGTCTGTAGCAGGACTGCCATCATTTAACCGAAGCGATTCACTAGTGGAGAGAGGAGTCGATACAGCATTTGCATCCTTCATGTTTGTCTTAACTAATAAGTCCTGAGTGTACTTCCGTTGAGAGAGGAAGAGTCCCGAAGATGTAGATATTACTTCTACACCCAAAAAATAAGTCAGGGGACCGAGATCTTTGAGGGAAAATTTGGTGGCCAACTGGTTGATGAACATTGTGACCTCTATATAATTACTACCTGTCACAATAATATCATCAACATATACCAGAAGATAAAGTGTACTGCCAGGTAGTTGCCGGAGAAATAAGGAGGTGTCAGACTTGGAGTTAGAGAAGTCGACGGACATAAAAAAGGAGCCAAGTTCCGTGTACCAGGCTCTTGGAGCTTATCGAATACCATAAATGGCCTTGTGGAGTTTGCAGACATGTTTCAGATACTGAGGATGAATAAAACCAGGAGGTTGCTCCATAAAGACCTCGTCAGTTAAAGTTCCTTGTAAGAATGCATTGTTCACATCAAGCTGTCGCAGTCGCCATCCTTTTGAAACTTTTAAACTCAGAATCGGTCGGATTGTTGTGGACTTAACAACAGGACTGAATGTCTCATTAAAATCAACATCAGGACGTTGATGGAAGCCTTTGGCCACCAAGCGGGCCTTGTACCGAGCAATGGACCCATCAGGGTTCCGCTTAACTCGAAAAACCCACTTACACCCGATGACATTTTGTGCGGGATGACACGGAACAAGTGTCCAAGTAGAATTAGAAAGTAGGGCGTCATATTCATCAGACATAGCTTGACGCCAATAGGGAGACTTGTGGGTTTGAGCGATCGTGGTAGGTTCACAGGTCTCAACAGAGGGAGTCACAACCGTGTGGAGATCGAGGACCTGACGGGGCTTGAAAATGCCATTTTAGAGCATGTTGTCATTGGATGTCCAAGTGGTTTAGGAGATGATGGTGGAATGAGTGTGGGTGAAGTAGAACAGGGAGAGTTGAACTGTGGAACAGTAGTGGTAGTAGACTGAGGCGAGGGAAATGCCGGTTGTTGAGTGTTTGATGATCGGATGTTTGTGGTAGCACAAGAGGGAGAGAGGTGTTGTATTGGAGGGATGCTCCATTCAGGAGTTGGAGTGGGTGATTCGTATGGCGGTTCAGTGGATAAAGGCATGTGCCACTGATGCATATGCACCGGAGTGGTTGATACAGTGGTAGATTGGTGTTGTTGAAATGAAAAGGAAGACTCCACGAAGACAACATGACGAGACGCAAAGACCTTGTGAGTGGAAGGATCATAGCATCGGTAAGCATTGTGTTCAAGGGAGTAAACAATGAAGGTACAAGGCTTTGATCGTGGTGCTAATTTATTTGATGCATAAGGACGTAGCCAAGGATAGTAGACACAACCAAAGACCCTAAGTTTTTGAAGATTTGGGGATCGATGAAACAACTTTTCAAACGGTGATTGATTATTGAGGACAGGAGTAGGCATACGATTAATCAAATAGATGGTGGTCTGAAAGGCTGCAGACCAGAAGGTAGTTGCCATGGAAGCATGATGGAGAAGTGTGAGTCCAGTTTCAACTATATGTCGATGTTTGCGTTCGACAGAGCCAACTAGCTGAGGAGTGTACGGTGGAGATTTGAGATGCTGAATACCACAGGCTAACAAGTGTGATGTTAGTGTTTGGTATTCACCTCCACTGTCAGAATAAATTATTTTGATAGAGGACTGAAAGATATTTTCGACCATTTTTTTCAAAGTAAGGAAGATGGTAGAGACCTCAGACCTATGTTGAAGAGGATAAAACCAAGTATATTTCGTAAAATAATCAGTAAAGATAACATAAAATTGGCATTTGTCAAAAGAAATACTTGGTGCAGGGCCCCAAACATCAGTATATAGAATTTCAAATGGATGTGTGCAAGAAATAGAAGAATAAGCAAATGGCAGTCGGTGACTTTTATTACTAAGACATGCATTACAATGAGAAATAATAGGACTAGCTTAAACGAAGGAAGAGCATAACGAGAAAGAAACGTTTGTAGAGTAGAGGTAGAAGGGTGACCGAGACGATGATGTCACACATTCGTGGAAGCAGCAACAGAAGAATAGGTAGTTGGCGAAGAGGTGGATGGCCACTGGTAGAAGTTATTTTTACTCTGGCCTTGAACTAATGATACACCAGTGTTCAAATCCTTGACAAGAAAATGGTCAGGAAAAAATTCAATAGAGGTATTATTTTGTTTACAGAATTGAGAGACAGAGATGAGATTCTGTTTGATATAAGGTGCGCACAACACATCACCAAGTGTAAAGTGAAGATAATTCGAAGTAAGTTTTGTGGAACCAGTATGAGTAATAGGAAGTCGCTTACCATCACCAATGACACTAATGACGATGTCATCAGTACCACCATAGCTGTTGAAAAAGGACAAATTCTGGAAATCCGCGGTAACGTGATGAGAGGCTCCAGAGTCCAAAACCCAGGAGTGTTGATCATAAGGTGGAGCAGCAGTGAGATGTGCCTGGGGTAGAGGTCGTGGACGAGATCGACAGACCTTGGCGGAATGACCAACCTTATCACACAGCTGGCAGACAATCTGGTTTAGAGGCATAGGAGCAGGACGCCAAGGCTGTTGGTAGTTATAGGTGCTACCTTGAGGTATTGGAGCAGGATGCCAGGGCTGGCGATGGGGGATGCTGCTACCTCCCAGCATGGGAGCAGGATGCCAAGATGGTTGGGTACCATAGTTACCACTTGGATTGTGATAAGATGGTGCCTACTCTAGACCCTTGTTGGCAGACTGATGGTACTGATTACTTTTCCTTTTGAATTTTTGACTTACTTGGGCAGTAATAGGTTGTGTTGTCGCCTTATCCTCGCGGTTCAGTAAGTCTCGTAGTCAGTCAGCTTGTCGTGCAGCTCTTCAAATGATAGTGGGGAGTCACGTGCCCGAATTGCTGCTTCTAATTCTTTGTACTCAGCCCCAAGACCATTGAGTGTGTGGACGATAACTTCATCATCACTGAGATAATGTCTGATTAAGACTAAGTCATCGATGATTACCTTGATAGTTTGGACGTAATCAGCGATGGTACTTCCTTCTTGTTTTGTGTTCATAAGTCTGGAGAGAAGGCCGAGCATGCGGGTGCGCGAGTGATTTGCCAAGGTAGTTTGGAGTTTGCACCAAGCTTCGACAGAAGTAACACATGAATATATAAGTGGTGCGATGGAACGAGCAATTGGCGCTTGAATTGCTTGAAGAATCAGACGATCCTGTCGGAGCCACAGTTTATGCTCTGGATTCGGTGCTGGACTTGTTGTGCCCGGGATATCAATCATTGCTGGAGGGCAACTGAAGGATCCATTAACATATCCTATCAGATCATATCCAAAGAGGAGATTAGTGAACTGGGCGCACCATGAAGAATAATTCCCTCTGGATAATTTGAAGGGAATGAGGACGACAGCATTGATGGAGATCGATCCCATACTCGGAGAGGTGCCGGAGCTTCCTGTAATAACACTGACAGAGACCAGAGAAGTAGTTGAGGAAGACATTGTAGAGGAATACTGCTGTCCTTTTTTTTTTTTTTTTTGAGTTGTGTCTCACTGTAGCAATGGAGGAGAAGAGTTCAATGCTGCAGATTTGTGTCTCACTATAGCAACAGAGAAGAGTTTAATGTCGCAGTGTCCGACGTTTTGCAATTGTCTGAGAAAGGAAGGGCCGGTGGCCGCAAGTTCAAGTGGTTACGAGGCAAGTTTAAGTGGCTGCGTGGCTTGCTCGCGGCGGCAGAAGCAAGGTCAGCAGCAGTAGGCGGCAACAAGTGAGCAGCAGTTAATCCTGGTGATCGATCGTTGCTGGTGGCAGCGAAGGGCAGCAGGTGAGAGGATATGGTGCTGGAGCAGCACCATATATGGTATGAATCGCTTTGGAACAGAGGAAAACAGCAGAGAGTTCGGTCAAGAACAGAGGAAAATAGCAGAGAGTTCGGTCCTCTGCAGCGCTGGTTTGGGCGAGCACGAGCGGCGGTTGCGGGAGGTGGACCTCTGTTCGTGATCGCTCCGTGAAGGAGAAGCAGCAGATCTGGTTTGGGATCGCCCGCCTTGATGCTCAAGTTGCTGCCGAGGCGGGTTTGTCGTGGCCGCGGCTGCCGCCAGGGAGGATTAGGCGTTGCGGTTGTCACCATCGTCGATCCACTATGACCCGTTCGTTGGCAATCGAGTCACCAATCGGATTTCTCTGATTCGATCGTCGGGGTGGACCAAGCTTTACCGGAGGAATACTTCTCCGGGTTCCACAGATGTGAGAAAGAAAAAAAAAAAAGAAATGCAATGATAGAAAACTTGCCGATAGAGAAGGCAGAAGTGCGGCGACGGCAGATGGGTAGGAGTCTAATGCAGCTTCTGCCCGCACACGGAAAATAATGAAAATTTGATGTCGTTTGATAGCGAGAAGAGAGCTTGCTCTAGGCAAGCGGCTCTGATACCATGTTAAAAATGAGAAGAGAGTTGAGTGGAATCATATGTCGATTGATTTTGTTCATTCACTGATGACTATTTATACAAAGGAAGAGAGAGATAGAGAGGTTAGACGTTGAGGATTTCCCTCAACAGTCTAACAAATCTGATACTGGTTGTTACAATATACGCTAACAACTCTATCATTTATCAACATGCATGTATTTTATGACGGATGTGCGTGATGAGAGACCGGAAGAAATTGAAACTAAAAAGAGTAAATGATGAAGACACTTATGTTAGTCAACAAGAACATTGGTACAAAGGTGCTATCAGAGATCCTACCCATGAATGCAGTTGATCAGACCAGTACAGTCCTGTCAATCTAGGAAAAAAAGCTCATGGTGGAAGGAGCTACCAACCTGGAGATGGCTGGCGACATTTTCTCTGGTGAGCCCAGGGATGTTCATCAAGTCAAGTATCTTCTTAGGCCCAACCTCTGCCAGAACACACACAATCACAGAATTGTCATACAGCAGATGGAAGGAACCTTTTAAAAAGGAATCGATCATGGAGAAGAATGGAATGCATGCAGTTGATAGATAGCTCATACTCACTGTCGAGCCCGATCTGGTTCACAGCATTCACAAATTTCTGATGGAGATCCACAGACCAAACTACTCTTGCTTTCTTAAGCCTACAAGGATCCCCCAACTCTTGATCACTACCAAATTCTTTGAAGTCCATCTCCTTCCTTTTGCTCGCGAAGCAGCTGTGGGTGGTCATTCCATCTGTCAAATTTCTGTCCTCGATATCTTCGGATCCATGTCTTGGAATGTTGATATCCTCATTGTTGTTATGAGTTTGGATTTCTTTCAACTCGTGCATTTTCTTCCTGTAAACATGTTGCCATATGTTCTTTAGCTCCTTCATCCTGACAGGCTTAATAAGATAGTCACAAGCGCCGTGTTGAACACCTTTCATCACCCTACTCGTCTCCCCATCAATGGACATCACTGCAAGGGTCCACCGAATGAATACACTCACTCTGAGCTCCCATTATTGTGGCCTATAGAAAAAAGTGAAGAAAAAAAAAAAAATATATATATATAGAGACTACTGTGGAGATAAAAATATGACTAACTTATGACGGGCAAATCCATTTCGAGTCCAACATGCTCAAGAAGCTTGAAGCCATCCATGTCAGGCATATTGACATCACTGATTACAATGTCAAATTTATCTCTTCGTTCACGAAGCATGCTCAGAGCATCACTTGCTAAATTGCAAGTAGTGACTGCACAAGAAGAAAAAAAATTAATAATAATATTTTGAAAACCCTGTAACGATAGTAATTAATAATACACTGTTTTTAAAAACAAGAGAGAATGATGTACTGAAACATAACTTATTGATGAGGACAAGGTTCTACAAATCAAGTTATAAAACAAAAACCATGATTCCAATCAGAGTTTTTTTTTTTTTTTTTAAAAAGAAGATGCATAGTCCTGTTCCCAAAGTAAAATTGGACCAAAAAAGCTTCTCCAAGAGTGTGATCTATGATGAATGAATACCAAAGATTTGCAGTAAAATCAAATATCTGAGTTTTAAAAAAATTAAAAATTCAGTAATGGCCTCAAAAGCAATGAAGGCACTATTTTTCAATGGGGGTAAGGATGTTCTACTGCAAGTACAACTTTTTCTTTCCAGGAGCCGCAGTCAATTTGAAGGCACTATTTTTCCTACCCCAACTATGAATACAGTGCCCCCTAAGAAAGGATTCTAACTAAATAATTATACGTGATCTAGTAAATCTGCGAAGAAAGACTGAATTCGAGGTCCTCTTTAAATAAAATTGCTGTTACTCCAACTACAGTGATAACAGCAGCAGCAGAATTAGAGATCCTTTGCAAAATGAATTCATCTTAGATGCATATTCGTTGGCAATATATATATATATATATATATAATTATGGCTTGCTTGAAAAGTTATCATGATTTAGAAAATAAAAGACCTTCAAGCATTAATTACAACAAATCACCAGTCATACATATCAAAGCAACTCTTTAAAGTGTCTAGGTTTTTCCCGACACTTGCAATCATATCGGCTTCCTCAAAAGACTAACCTTGTCGCCTTTGCTGAGAAAGTGGAAGAAGAAGAAGAAGAAGAGAAAGAAAAAAAAATCTTTTCTTACTTGTTGTGAACTGTCATGATTCATAATGCTGTTGGGCAGACCTCAATCACACAGTTGAAGAAACTTGAGCTACTGTTAAAAGTGAAGATGCATATGACATGGAGATCATTACATGATGCATAATTGTAGTCACTTGAGATTATTTCATGTTCCGATCGATCACAAGATTATAGCATATTTATTGTTTTTTAGGGATCCAAAACTTTAAAACCTTGCACAGGTAATCACAAAAATTAACATACCGTGACGAACGAACAAACAAACAAAAAAAAAGAAGCTTTCTATTTGCTAGGTTTATTAGAAACAAAATTATAAAGAAAATTATAGAGAAATGCTTCGGTAATAGGGCAATGATGCTCTGGGACGGAAAGAAGCAAGCAGCTTTTTTATGCATAAAAAAAAAAAAAAAAAAATCAGGAACAGAACAACCACAACTGCAGTTTTCTTTGGGTTCCCAAATTAGGATCTTATCAAGACGAGAGAGAAACTATGTTTGGAACAAGTAAGACATCCAATCACACTTGTTATATCAGCTAGAAGAAGAAGAAGAAGAAGAAGAAGTTAAGAAGCCACTATCAACTCATCAGATTCACTTCCAAGTGTTCGTTGTCAATCAAAAAAATTGTGTCATACCCTCCTTACCCGTGCACGAATTCAAGAACAGGAAAGGCGAAACCGAGAAATCACTAAAAATATTAATAAAAAAAAAGAAAAATTCTCCTGGAGATAATCACTTATATACATTAAAAAAAATACAAAAACAAAAACAAAGAAGCTGGCTTTCCCCACTACAAACACCACCTAATAGCAAAGAGAACTCACATTTAAAGCCAATCATAATAAACGCACTTTATATCAAGAGAGAGAGAGAGAGAGAGAGAGAGAGAGAAATGCATAAGAAGAAACTTGAAAGAAGGGAGGAAACTACCTTCATAGGAGCACTTCCTGAGCATCTTCTCAAGAATTTTTAACCAGGTGGGATCGTCATCGACAACCAGCACGCGAAGGCCGGCCGGGAAAGCTTCAGCTCGAGCGGAAAACAGCGGTCGTTCCATCGATTGCTACGGCAGTTCTCCGCGAGGAAGAATGGTTTGTGTTTGGGTTGGCAGGTGGCAGGGAGGAAAAAGGAGAGTGGGAGTCTTCCTGTGGCACTTCGATCCCTCTGATAGAGAAAAGAAAAAAAGGAGGAAGCCTTTTGTACCGAATAATGGCGCCAGTTAGTTACCAGTCGGCCCCCTCCCTCCCTCCCTCCCTCCCTTCCCCTTCCTTTGGTTCAACAACAGTCCTTCCTTTGCGAGTGAGTGTTGGCATATATAATGGCCACTACCTTATTTTTTTCTTCTCGCCCTTTTGCAATCATCATATAGGCTTATAGGTGGGCACCTCTCTGTGTCAGTACGCAACGACCATCGGTCAGGATGATGCCAACACTAAAACGCATTGTTTTCTATCTTACACCCAACATATCTATTCTATGTATTCCCCTCCAAATATTTCAATCTTTTTCAATATAACAATGCTAAAATGACCTTTTTTTTTTTTACCCATTGTTTAACCCCCTCCAAATATTTCTCAATGTTTTTGAAAAGCGTATTATTAGTGTCAATAAGAATTTTCTTTTAATAGTATTATTTTAAAATTATTTCTGGAATATATATATATATATATATATATATGGTAAATTATTTAAACAGGCAAATAATATGAGAATCATTAACTTATTATTATTAATTTGTTTGAAGTTCATTTGCTCTTGTACTTAGTTAGACACTAAGAAATTGATCAGTCCTATTTATATAAAATGACTTGTTATTGTTTACATTGATTAGATTGCTCTTGTACTTATTTAGACACTAAGAAATGATTAGTCCTACTTCCTAATATTTCTTATTTATATAAAATGACTTGTTATTGTTTACATTCATTAGATACATACATCATCATCTCACTCGTACTTGTGAAATTTTATTTCTCTATTGGTACCAGTACGTCCGATTTCTATGAATCCGGACAAAGATGGATTTGGTAGGACCATAAAATTCTATGGACTTCTGGTTTCGAGGATATTTTTTTTTTTTTATGAACTTATAGAAAGATCCACAGTAGGGTGTATTCAGAAAGTTTAAAAAAAAAGACTGACAAAAACTATTGTTTGTACTTGTTGACTTTTAGTAAGTATATATATATATATATATATTCTAACAAGAAAAATTATAAGTCCCGTAGCACGATTCAAATTTTCTTGTCCTATATATAATGATTTCCTAGAAAGCACCAGGTTTTGTATTTTTCTATTATCAAATCATGTCCCTCATTTCTAGGGTTCGTTCACAAACAACACTCATTTTTCTTCGTAAAAAAAAAAAATCACCATACCTATAAAAATCCAGCTTCAACTAAATTAATTCTTCAATATTACAATGTTCTTTAAGTAGAATTAATTATGGTGTTTTTTATTTATAATTTTTTTAATAGAGTTGTACTATTTTTAATTACTGAATCAAAAACACTAACTATAGTCAGATAATGAATGCCTCTTTATTTTTTTTATTATCATTTCCTTATAATAAATAATTATATAGTTTTCTTAATTTTTAAGATAGATAGTGAAATAAATTAAATTTTCATCGTCATTTTTTTTAAATTTGTCAAGACCTTCATAATTTTATTTAATAAATTCATTCAAATTCTCATATGAATCAACGATGGTATATTATAACTCAGTTAAAAATATTCAAGATTTCATTTTTTAAATAAAAAATATTTTTTTTATATAAATAATATGTGATGAAGATAAAATTTGATCATAGCATGATCTAACAAAGTATTTGAGAACTAAGGTATCTGACACATTCAATAAAATCTTGAACTTTCAACCTTTGATAACTGAGTCTAGCATGCTACCATCAAACTAATGTTTAAAGTATCAAAAAAAAAATTTCTGTAAAGGGCAAAATATTTTTAATTTTTATTCAAAATCACTTAAGAACTATTAAATAATATATTTTATAAATCTTTAATAGATACAATAAAATTAATAATTAATATTTATAAGAATTTAATTTAATTAACATCGAGCGATGGTATTTTTTAATAATAATTACGGTATAGAAAATATAAATCTATTCAAAAATATTACAATCGGTTTGATAAAGTCAAAAAATTTATAAATATATTTTTTTATAAAAAAATTAAAATCGTTAATGATAATTTTTTATCATTTTAAAAAGTAAAGATTCTTCTTAAACATTTTAGAAATGACGAGCTCTGGGAAAGACCCAAGTTACTTTTCCTACCGAATCACCCCATAAATAATCACTAATAGAATCTAAGATTAAATATGTACTCACGAATTTTTTATGTTATTTACCTGTTGCAGGAAGATTCCCCTATATTTAACCAGTTTAAAATTTTTTTAAAAAAAAAATCTCACTTGCGGAAGCCTCTTGCAATAAACAGGACTATATATACATTTTTTTTTTTCTAGTGCTTTCCAGTCCTGGAACTGAATCTGGTGATATCCAGAGAGAAGACATGGCTGACTTCAGTTTTAATATATTTTGTTCAAAACTATAGGACAAATGATAAAGATTCATAAAAGAAATAGTGTATAATGAATTTAAGATCATAGGTTGGATTGACTATGAGGAAAGATATATTTTTTTTTAACCAAAATATATTGATATATCTTGTATCGATATATTAATATTAACCGGTATATATTAATCCGATAAATCGTCTAGAGAGAGAGAGAGAGGTTCGATACCCAAAATGATAATAATTTTTAATTAGAACATTATATTTGTTTTGACATGAGTTTTAAAAATATATATATATATATATGTCGTCAAACTCGTTGTTTATTTTATTGATCTCTAAAGATTATTATTATTATTATTATTTTAGGTTGTCTTTTTTTTATCTTCTTGTAAAGGAGGTGCTGTGTCTACTACATTGTATATGGTGTGACATGATTCGACATTGTCGATGGCCCCTTCCATCTGTACTACTTTGTCCACTTGGCACTCACTTTGGGTGGACTTCCACCCATCATGTTTCCATGATGCAAAGGTTTGCCATTAAGGGGTTCTCTTCGACTTCTGTTCTTGGCTGCCTCAAGAAGGTTCCAAATAATTCTAGCCTATCCTATTTAATAATTCCGACCTACTCTCATGAATCTATTACTTCTGGCAAAGGAATTGTACTTGTGATTCGTACCCGTTTTGGGATTCTACTCGAGTTGCCAGTTTGCGTTCAACCTTTCTCACTGGTCTTTTAGTTATCCGAAGAAAGGATTTAATCATGACAAACCGGTTACTAATTGTTTATTTTTCGATCAATGTGTCCAAGGAATAAAGAAAATAGAAATATATTACTCGTTTTTGATGCAAACAGATTAGTAGTATCTTACGCTGTGAAGCAGCTCCAATGAGGAGGATGGATTATTTATATAAGGCTTTGATTTGCTGGAGGGTGTTTCCTATTTGCATACTGAGAAGGACTGTTTTTAAGTCTTTGGGTGAATATTTTGGATGACAAAAATGTTTCATCTCATGCAATCATGAGCGCCATCAAGGACATTCAAGTTATATATATATATATATATATATATATATATATATATATATATATTTTCTCTCTCTTGATGTTTTAGTAATCTATGTTTCAAAAAAGGTAGGATGGTTGGTTACTCCTCAGCCACCAATTTTATTATTATTATTTTTATTTTTCCCTTTGCTTTGAGTCATATGATAGAGGTGACAAAGAAATCATCATAGATATTATGTTTTAAAGGTTTAGATAAGTTGTAATAAGTACATTATGATTTTATTGGAATCAGAGTTCCCGTTATCTATAATGACACTAGTTGATGTTGGACTATATATATATATATATTTAATCTTTTGTAATCAATAAAATAATTAAAAGATTATATTAGAAGCCACTAAACTGAGGTATAAATGGTTCAGGAAACTAATTTAGTTTTGCCTGATCACTCTTGTTTTTTTATTTTTTTTCCTGCTCTTCCTGTTTAGTAACTGTTTCTGAAAAAAAAAAAAAAATTATGAAAAGTATCTATCTATCTTATAGTTCAGAAGGTAGAAAGAAAAAATTCTGCTTTATTTAAAAGTTTATATATGAAAAAAAAGGGGTAAAAAGAAATAGGAATTTGCTCACAATGAATGAGTGGATAGCATTCAAACAATGAAAAGTGCTACTTGTACTACTGCTACCTGACACCTTACTTTCATAGTAGGATTTCCAAAGTCCAGAAAAGGGTTACTGGGGAATTTGGAGTGTGACCAAGCAATGAACCCACCTGGAAGGAGTCTACTGGACTAGCATAAAATAAAATCTTGAAGGTGTGGGGGGGAGGAATGTTCATTAGTTAAATCAGCACTTGAAACCATCACTTGGTGGATTCTCTAATAATTGAAAGCATTTGATTGATGAACATGTGAGGGAATAGCTTCTAACCCATTTGTTTATGCAGGCAGACCCTACAAAAAAAAAAAAAAAAAAAAAAAAGGAGCAGAAGCCCCAAAAAGCTTTCCAGCCAATGATATTAGCAGATTCCTCTTTATATTATTCTCTTATCAATCTGCATCATGCCCCAAAAGAAGAAGAAGAAGAAGAAAAAAAAAAAAAAAAAATCTCTCTGAGCCACTTCAGTGTGGGTTTCCTTTTCTTCTGCTCTCTTCTGTGGAGTCCTGTCAAACATGGGAACTTGGCGACCGTTCCTTTTTAACCTTCATCCTCCGTGGCTTCTTGCTGCCAAGACAGCGAGAGAAGCTGAGTGGATATGCTCCAAGAAGACTAGACTAGCCTAGCCTGGTGGTGTTCGATAGCTAGCTAAAAAGGTCGAAGGAAACATGGTGGTGGGCTTGATTGGTCGTAAGGTTTTTTTTTTTTTCCGAGTGACGAAAAGATGACAGAGAGCCAAAGTTTTTTCCTTTTGGATGTGGGAGTCGAAAGGAAATGCCCACTGTCATATGCTTTGATTAAAATAAACGCTGGCTCATAAAGAGAGGTTGGATGGCTGGAGGAGGAGGAGGAAGAGGGAGGGGAAGGGACTGAGAAGAAGAAGAAGAAGAAGAAGAAGAAGAAGATGAAAGATGACAGGCTGCTGCTGCTGCTGCTGCATGTCCAAAAGCTAGAATACTTGTTCTTTGCTCATTTGGTCCGTCCCTTCACGTGGCGGCAGTGCGCAACTTTTGGGAAGTGGTGAAGCAGTTTATGTATGTATGCTCTCCTGTCTTCAACATGAGCACCCACAGGCAGGCCTGTAAGTTGTGGGTAATATAATGGAGGTCAGCTGTAATGCGCTTGCTTTTTTTTTTTTTGGGGGTCTTTTTCTACTACCCCCCCCCCCTTCATCGGAAAGCCAACAATAGTTTGCAAGCATATTTTAGTTTAGTTGGGAGTGATTGATATGCCAACTCTGAAACTTATCAGTAGAAGGAAATAAAACATGATGATGCCAATGGGACTTCCACAAGACAACAGTTGCATCTTTTCCCAACACAAATGCAGCTGCTTTCCTCCTCCTCCATGGTTATTGGATAACTCATGCACACACACACACACACACACACGATTCTTCCTTGAACTATTATTATAAACACTTGAAGAAAAGAAAAAAAAAAGACATGTTTGGAGGACACAACTGCTGAGTGCTTCTTATGATTGGAGACCCAAGTCCAAGAGACCTGAGAGGAGGAGGTTGTTTTTTTTTTAAATATACCAATGGGTTTGTCCTGGATTTACTTGAATCACCAGGATGATGCTGTCTGTGTATAGGCTGCTGCTGCTGCTCAATCATTGTCGACTGATGCATGATAATGATATATATATATATATATATATTGGCTTCGGTTGATCGATCCATTCAAGTAGCTGCCTGCCTCCCTCTCTCTTTTGAGAACTGCTGTTGTTATCTATCAAAATGCTGCTGCAACCTTCTATCTCAAGATCAATAGGTTCTGCTGCAATCTGTGCTACAAGAATGAATTTACCGGGGGAATATATCCTCAAACAAAGAACGGCCATCGATTTATATGTAACCTTACTTGTCAAAATTGAATCTTACTGTTTAGGAAAAAGAAAATTTATGTCTGGAACCTTTATTCCCATTTTCCAGAAAGCCTACGACGACAACCAACCAGTTAGTTCACTAATCCATCATCAAATTACAAGATCTACAGAACAGAGAACACACCTGACTCGTTCATTCATTTGGAAAAGTTCCAATCACCATAAGCAGTTCCTTTTTTCTTTTTCTTTTTTTTCCCCACAAAAAAGAGTGCTTTCGAGTAGAGAAGGTGACATGCTCAAAACTCCATTCCTCCAAGGGCAAGCAGCAAACTTTGCATCGACTTGTGTGTGTCCAGAAAGCGAAAGAACAGCATCAGGGAAGCAGCCACTGGTGGCCAGAAAGTTTGATTCACATCATAAAAAGGGAATAAGTAGCAGCAGAGAGTAATCTAATAAAAAAAAGCAACATCGACTCATGCTTGACTCTCTGGAGCTCTATTCTCATGCTCTCCCCCCCCCCCCCCCCCTATATGTATATGAGTCCTACTAATAAGATTAGAAGTAGCAATTATACTGTTCCATGTGTGGAATAGAACAAAAACATGTTTGCCATAGGCAAAGAATAAAGCACAAATGCGCATATTGTAATAAATAACTTGAATAGACAGACATTATTCAAAGTGATATTTAAAGCATAAAAACAAACGCCTACCAATCTTGTTAAACAAGCCAACAAAGTGATATTTAAAGAAAGCAATAAGCTCGTTTAGCTTTAACTGCCTGCCTCTACATGGAATAATTGCATGACCGTATCAATCATGATTTTTTTTTTCTTCTTCTTCCTCCTCCTCTTGCTGTTCGACCATTAAAATAAGGAAGCAGTTGATGATAAATAAATTTTATTAGTTAACTAACTGACCTTATTGGTGAAAGAGTATGAATTGAACTATGCTCAGTACTTAACACAGCAGGATGGGAGAGGGAGGACCTTGCAAAAAGAATAAAGACCAGTACAGAGTCCATTATCAGTCAGAAACGCATGTTTGTGGTTTAAGTGTAGATGTTTGACAAAACTGTTTAAAAGTTTTCTTTTTGTTGCCTCTAAAGAATTCTTTCTTTCTTTTTTTTGTTCAATGACTTTTTTCCAAAGGAAGATAGAAGCTGTATCACTTTAGAAAATGATCATAACCATTGCCCCTAGCATGCATCAGAGACGACAACCTACATAGGGAGAAATAGTAAGCACTCTCTTCCAAAAATCATTCACCCTCTGAATCCTAACATTGGCTTTTTATCTAATTTCTTGGATACTTTTCCTACTTAAATAAATACATGAATCGATTCCAACTCCTCAACCAATCCAAGATATTCCTAACAAATATTCCTTAAATACCATGAAGGCTCTGAGCAATTGATTGGTTAACAAGTTGTATAGGAGTTCAAAAAAAAAAAAAAAAATCCAATTCTACCAAAATCTTCCACACCTCATATCTTCTTGAAACACGCAATCCTTCAATGTATGCAATCCTTTCATTATACTCTGTCGACCTTCAAGTGATAGATACACTTTACCTGTAAACAAAAAAGATAGATACCATTGCTGTTCCTGAGGAGTAAACCAGCACCTCCTTCTGTTTCTTGTTATCCGAGCCTTACGTATTGAGCTTCTATAATAACGTTCTTAACCAAGAATCGAAGACGTTGACCCTTTTTTTTTTTTTTTTTGCAAGGACATGATATATGATCCTAGGATTTAGCTACAACTCCTAGAACAAGGGTAGGAAATTTGTCAACAAGTTGAACCAGGTCAAGTATCCAAACTCTTCTATCTATCTATCTATCTATCTATCACTTGTTGCTCTTCACGACCTACTGCTGCTATACTCATCACTCAACTCACCTAGCTTGCATTGGTTCCTGCACTGCTTCACCATGAAGGATCAACAGATGCAACTTCAACAAAGTATTAAAGGATTTGCTACCACAAGTTGGTGATCCTCCATGTCCACTGATTCCATACGTCTTCAGTTCCAAGGATTTTATTCTTTGCAGTGCTAGCTGCTTGCCATCTAAACTCTCATGCACTCGTTAATCATATATTATCTCGTTCGTCTCTCTACATTGGGTTTCTATTACCTCCACACTATCCACACAGAAACTCATTTATTACATGATAAATATATTACATGTTTCACAAACTCTCATCAATTTGATTTTATTGCTCAGTTAGCTACTTATTCACTTCTGGTTAACATTGTTATAAATTAGAATCAATATCAATTCACATATGAGTATTCTAGAACCGATACCAATTTTTTGGGTCAATATTTAGTTTTTTTTTCTCAATCTTTTAAACTACTCTTTTTTTTCTCTTCACAATACCTCTGATACCATATTAAAAATCGATGATGGGTCAAATTGATTAATATTAAGATTTAACAAATATTGGAATCGATATCAATTCGACTCAAAAGTTTAACTTTATAACTATCATCCCAATTTTTAGAACTATCATCTTAGTCCTTTTTCTTTTTTCAATCTTCACCTCTCATATGTCAATATTTCCTAACAATTTTGTTTTGTGCATAAGCATCAGCTCACTCAGTGGCGCAAGTAATTATGTAAGACGGTGCAATTGGTGTTTGTGCAGCTCAACAACAACAACAACGTAAGGGAGAAGGACTCGATTATTTTTCGCTGGCATATATATTGGGTCCTGTCGAGATCACAACCCATGATGAACAAAGCTAATTTAATTATTATTATTATTATATATTATCGTCTTGAAATTTAATTATTATTAATATTTTATTATTTTCTCTATTTATAGTGATCATGGGGTGAATTTAAAAATTATAATTTTTAAAATTTTTATTATTTGAATAGGTATAACTATAATTCCTTTACATCAAAATAGAGTCGTTGAGAAAAAGAATACGAGGACAAACACCATTTGAATAAAAATAATTTATCGTCGAATGTTTCAAAAAAGTACAAATAGTACTTTCAAGGTCTTTAGAGAGTACCATCGCTTGGGCCTAGCGGTACCACTGCCCATGCATACTTCAGGTCACCTAATTGGCTTTCCAATGGTCCTAATTCGGTCTTGGTTCAGGCTCAATAGGTTTCAAATCAAGTTGGTATGATTTCATCCCAATACCAACTCAATTTGATTCGAAATGACCATAATCAAGACTTAACCACTCTAATTATAATTAAGTCTTCAGTATGTTGTCTAGTATTTCGGCATGTCATATATTTATCTGCCACTTCGTCCGAACCTTTAGTATATCATCCTTTCCTTCGACGTATCGCCCGATCTATTGGCATATTGACTTTCCACAATATCTGATTGTTTGGTGCAATACTCGATCCTTTCGGCTCGATATTCGAGCTTATAGCATGAAATCCATAATTCAGCATATCGACCAATCCTCCAGCCTGACGTCCAATCTCTTACATGATATAATTTCGGCCCAACGTCTAATTTTTTTTGCTTCGACAAATTGCCCTCAGATGATTTAAGTCTATGTTTCTGTGTTACTTATTTTAAAAGTATATTAGTCCATAATTTTATTAATTGATTTTATCATCAAAATCCAAGATTAAATAGTTGCCACTTTGGTGGGTGAGGGATACTACTCCATTTGTTGTCAAGAGTGTGATATAGGTTACATCCATTCTCTATTGGGAGGAATCCATCCCGTGGAGTATGCATTTTCATCCGCTGTTGAGAGAGTACACCATCGGATGTTATTGAGAGAGTACACCAACGGATGTGATGTACGATTTTGATATTTGATTAATATATATGTGTTGTATATGGTTGATGCATGATTTTATTTATTATGTAACAAAATTATCATTATTTTTCTGATACATAAGTTTTATGATGACTTGATATATTATTATTTATTAAATTATTGATATATATATATATATATATATATATATATATATATATATATATTCATGAATATTGAAGATTATTTTTATAAGTTTTTTAAGTTTATTGTGGCATATTTTTATCTTATATTTATTTTTAGAGTAATCTATTACTTTATAATAGATTTACAGCTTGAGTTGAATAAACGTGTGAGCCTATTAGTTTCTACAATATTTATTATTGTAAAGATAATAATTTAAATTCAAGAAAAAAGTATTATGTAAATTATGAATAATAAAATGTAGATTTATTATTTTTTTATAAATATGGGATTTGACAAACTTCATATTATTAGAGTTGCCTAATATTTGAGTATGGTACCGTATGATTTAGGTAGACTCTAATAATTGTTAAATCAAATTTGACAGGAGGGATTTATATATTATATTTTTTTAAATATATAGATTATTTTAGACACGAATAAATCATAAAAACTTAAGAGGTTTATCACTAAAAACACAAGGGTTAAGATAAGACTTCACTTTTTTTTTTATTATAAATGATGACAAAAAGACAAAAAGTTATATTTCAATGCTATGATAACTTGATATTAGGATATCAAGTTTAAAAATGTTAATATATTTTATCAATGTCCCCTATTCTTCCTTTTGCCAATCACAAAAAAGGGGAGAATATTATGGTTATGAGGTGCTTCGGAGTTTATATGTTTTTTACTAGATTGGTGATATATAAGGCAAAAAAACTCCAAGTAGTTTTGAGCAAAACATTGTGTTTTATTTTGTAAGAAGGTCTCTCTTCAGATGTAAGGGTAAAGCAATTTCTTGAGACAAGAAACTTATTTTTACTAGTTAAATGCAAGATTAGTAATTAACTTATACTAGTTAAATGCAAGATTAGTAATAAAAACCAGTAATTTTGAGAAAAAAAAATTGAGAGTGGATATAGAATGAGTAAAAACAAACCACTAGAAGGGCTTGGGTCTTTAACCTCTTATGTTCTTACATATTTACACACTTATTTTACTTTCTTATTAATTGTTCTATATTTACTTATAAAGCTTGAGAAAAAGTCTTTAAAATACACTTAATATAATTACTGATCATTTTTATGTACTCGAAAGAGGAATTCCAGAATAAACATTATCATAGATAAAATTTATAATGCATGCTATTTAAGAAAACTAAATATTTTTATGAAATTGATCCTCTATTGCTTCTACTGTCTATATAATTTTCATTATTGAAGAGTTGTTTTATGAAACTATTCAATGGAAAAAATGATAATGCATGAAAATGTTGTGAATTTGAAAATTTGACATTATAGGGGAATAGATGCATGATTTGAACTCACATCACATCATCTCTAATAACATGATAAATATTTTTGAACCGGATAACTAATAATCCCAAGAGCTTTGTTTTTTTTGCCTCTGCATCATATTTAGTTATTAAAGAGAACTAACTCCAAACAAAAAAAAAAAAAAACATTTAACAATCAGACGATAGTCATGGATAATATATATATATATATATATATATATAATGATAACATGGGTTTTGATGAGAGCCAATACACAACAATTTAAAAATAAGCTTGATCAGTTGTTGGAGAAGCGCGTGATGAGTTGCAGCTTTTGATCTCTCATCTGTCTCATGCTCTTCTCCACCACCATTTATAGATTACCCCCTCCTATCCCCTCTCTTCCCCGATGCCTGCGACTCCTCCACGCTCACGCCGGCCTTCGCCGCCCTCTCACTCCTCTTCACCGGCACGGACGCAATTCCAGTGGTCCAAACAACGCTTCTTCAATACTCACCCACCCCCTCCTCTGCCTTCTTCCCAGATGCAGCACCCTGCACCACCTCAAGCAGATCCAGGCCCAGATGGTCCTCTCCGGCCTCATCTCCGACACCCTCGCCGCCAGCCGTCTCCTCGCTTCCTGCCTCGACCCTCCCCACCTCAGTCACGCCGCCATTGTTCTCGCCAACCTCGATAATCCAGACACATTCTGCTGGAACATTGCAGTCCGTGGCTTCGCCGATAACGGCAATCTGGTGGCATCAGCTCTGCTGTACAAGTCGATGCTGCGAACAAATGCCCGACCCGATAACTACACCTATCCCGTCTTATTCAAAGTCTGTGGTAGAATGCTTGACCAGCGATTGGGAATCATGATATTTGGTCACGCTTTACAGTTGGGGTTTGATACGGATGTCTATGTGGTCAATTCTTCCATCTGCATGTTCGCCATGAGTGGTCGATTGGCATATGCACGTAACTTGTTCGATCAAAGTCCCGTTAGGGATTTGGTCACTTGGAACACTTTGATCAACGCTTACGTGCAATGTGGGTTTCCTCGAGAAGCATTAGAACTCCTTCAAGAGATGGAAGTGAAAAATATTATATCCGATGAGGTCACGATGATTGGAGCTGTGGCATGTTCTGCCCAGATGGAAGATTTGGAACTTGGGAGGAAGTTTCACCGCAACATTGAAGAATTAGGGATTGAGCGTACAGTTCCTCTGATGAACGCTCTCATCGATATGTATGTGAAGTGTGGGCGTTTAGAGCCTGCACGGACATTGTTTGACAGCTTGGAGAAGAGATCGATCGTGTCATGGACCACTATGATTATGGGTTATGCGAAATTTGGTTATTTGGATGTGGCAAGAAAGTTGTTCGATGAGATGCCTGAGAAAGATGTGGTTCCATGGAATGCTCTGATTAATGGGTATGTTCAATGTAAGCGAGGCTGGGAGGCTATAGCCTTGTTTCATGAGATGCAAGCTTCTGATATGAAGCCTGATGAGATCACCATGGTTGGCGTTCTTTCAGCATGTTCCCAACTCGGAGCCCTGGAAATAGGAATCTGGGTCCATCGATACATCAAAAAGCATCAGCTCTACCTCAATGTGGCACTGGGGACCGCTCTGGTGGACATGTATGCAAAGTGTGGGAACATAGACAAGTCACTTCAAGTTTTCAGGGATATCCCGGAAAGAAATTCATTAACTTGGACCGCTATCATTTGTGGCTTAGCCAGTCATGGGCATGCCACTGATGCCATAAGTCTCTTTTTAAGAATGACCAGTATCGGATTACAACCAGATGAAATTACCTTTCTGGGGGTCTTGTCAGCCTGTTGTCATGCTGGCTTGGTAGACGAGGGTCGAATGTTCTTCACCCAAATGACATCCAAGTATAATATTCTTCCTAAACTGAAGCACTATTCCTGCATGGTTGACCTATTGGGTAGAGCTGGTCTCTTGCGTGAGGCTGAGGAGTTGGTGATGTCCATGCCCATCGAGCCTGATGCAGCAGTCTGGGGTGCACTTTTCTTCGCTTGTAGAATTCATGGTAATGTCTCCATGGGGGAATGGGCTGCCTTGCAACTGATCAAATTGGATCCACAAGACAGTGGAATCTATGTGTTGCTAGCAAACATGTATGTCGAATCAAACATGAAGGATAAGGCTGATAAGGTGAGGGAGATGATGCGAGACATAGGACTTGAGAAAACACCAGGCTGTAGTTCAATTGAGGTAAATGGAGTCATACATGAGTTTCTCGTGAGGGATCAAACACATGAGGAACAAGAAAAAATTTATGGGTGCTTGATGCAGCTAACAAAGCAGATGAAAAAATTTGTGAATTTGCATACCATATCTATTATTGATTCTTCATAGAAAATTTTATATTTTAGCAGATATAGCAGGAGAAGATTTAGAGTGAATGTTCCTTATTGCGCACATGCTTAATTAGGTAGCCAAGTGCCTTTCCTCAAGGTACAAAAACTGGGGCAACATTTGCATGCATCACCTTGCAGAACAGCAAATGGGCTTGGTGGAGTCTTCCTCCTCTCTGCCAACGGAATGCTGAACTTCTAATTTACTTCAAACAAACACAATGATCATAGACGGGTGATGAGACAATTGGTATAATTCAAAACTATGAAGACTGGACATGATTCCAGATTTCTTTGGATGGATAGTCACATTCTTTGGTGTTCGAAAGATAATTTTGTTTATGTTCAAAATCTGGAGGAAGAACTAGACTTGTTTTGTGTTTGCTGACTACAGAAATAACATTGCAACAGGTAAGTCGAGACCTTCTTTTATTATGCAAAAAGGACATATAAGTTATAATTGATTAATGTAATCATTTTTATACAGTTTTTCTGTACTGTCAAGGGTGGGCAACTAACCACACATGTTTCATTTTAATAACCAAAGTCTCTAGCTACCAATGTAATGACACATATATTTACTTCTCCCTGAATCTAACATAGGCAAGAGCATCATCATGGGCTGTTTATATGCAGTCTTTTCATCTTAATGTATTTTAATTTAATAACCTAGTCTCTAGCAACCAAAGCTATTGCATATATATCTGTTCCTCCCTGAATCTAGAATAGGCAAGAGCCTCATACTCGGATGTTTATTGCAGTCTTTTCATCTTAATGTATTTTACAAAGGAAAAGTGAAGAAAGGGATACATAATGTTTATAATTCAAATAAATTTCTGCATTTTTTCTTTATATTTTTATTTCATATAAGGATGAAAATCGTGAACTGTGAGGCAGGTCTAAATGTTACATTTCTCATTGCTACATCTAAAAAGTAGGTTAGTTGTTGGCATAAAAAGATTAGCGGGAAACTATGATTGTTCATTAGGAAAATTTAGAATGTGGACTCATGAGAAGATTGTTGTTGCTTATGGATTACAGTCTTTGATTCTTTGAAATTTTCTCATCCCATTTTTGAAGCCTACAAGCATATCACATCAGTGAACTTGTTATTTGGTCCATCTAGACTATGAACATAATTTTAATCATCGAAGCAATTTTTGAATGTAGCTTATTATTTGAGTATGACCATCATCTTTGACTTCCCTTTTTCTATAGAGTTCTCAAAATTGTTACTGAATTGGCAACTGGTACTACTACTTAAATGTGTGAACATTTAATTAATAGTCCTCTCACCTCCTTAAATTTCGCACTCCAGATCTATTCAAAACTTTTCAAAGTTCTTGATATTACCCATTTATCCCCTACAAGTCAGCTGGAAGGTTGGTCATCCTGGTATCCTTTCATTTCAAGGCAAGATCCACATTTTAAGGTACGTTGATTACAATGTCAAATCATGTGTTTCTTTTACAAATTTTCATCCTTTAAAATTTGGTATTTAAGTATGTTTTTCGATGAATGATCATCAATTAAGAATACTCAATAGGTTGTATCTTCTCTGTGGACAACAAAAATAGAAATTGCATGCAACTACTGTGTTGGTCTGATTGTGATTATTTGTGCAAAAAGTAGATGAGATTGCGACATTTATACTAGCATGGTTGGATTAAACATTTGGCTTTTTGGCCACAATTAATCTTTTTGGAAGCACCTTTGGTGCTTATGCTTGATATGCATGTGATTTTGCATGTTTGGAACACCTTTTACGTAAGCCACAGTAGACTCTTTTAGCAAACCTATAACTGTAGTCTTACCGACCACCTAAGAAATTTTAACCATCGTGTTGTCATTTTACAAGCTCTACATGATCCTAGGTTTGATCCTAGGTTCAATGTGGTATCCAGGTTTTTAGTTACTGCATATTTCGGTTCTATTAGGTGTTGGTGATTTAGAGCCAACCTTGGTTCTTGTCAAAGCTTGCAATGGCTGGATTTTATAGGAATTCCCACAAAGACTGCATCGAGAGTGTGTATCCGATAAAAATCTTTATGATGCTTAAATTAGCGGTGAGATATTTACAAACTGATGGGGATTCAGAGGGTTCCGAGGGTAGAGAGTCATACAAAAATTATATGGAGCATGTACCCAATAAAAGTTCCTATAATACTTAAGTTAGTGTTGAGATATTGACATAAAAATAAAGGATTCAGGGGGTTTTGATGGCAGGAAGTCCTACATAATAATAGAGATTTGAAGGGCTTTGAGTGTAGGAAATCTACAAAAATTATATTGGGGCATACTCAGTTAAAATCATTTCTTGTTAATTACAAAAAATAATTAACAAGAAAATAATTTTAGATCCTCCTGTTTTGTCAATAGTTGTGATATCTCTCAAACTAATGTTGACTTTGCACCTTCTTTCCATTTGTATAGCATGCATGTCTTATGGTTCATATTAATCCATGGGATAATCCTCAGAAAAAATATGCATAACTTTGATTTTTTTTTTTGTTTGCAAAATGCCTCTACTTTGCAAAATATAAACAATGCCTCTACTTTCTAAAAAGACAATATTAACATTGAAAAGCTGCTTAGGTTGACATAGGATTAAACGAGATTAAAATGATCTAAAATTTTTAGTAAGGCTTTGAATAAAACACTTATAGACATATGTCATTAGTTCTCTATTTTAATATTTTTTTTTTTTTATAGATCTTTGAGCATCTGAACAGTATATTATTTTTTTATTTTCTCCAGATTATTATTTCTAATAATTATAATGCATCCATGCAATATTATTTTACATTTAAGTTTCTAAAATGGTCCTCTATATGTAGACGATTTAGTCTAGGAAAAAAATTTGTAATAGGTGATGCACTATTTCTGAATAAAAATACAAAATAGTATAACAAATAGATGAACTGTTCAAAATCACTTAAATTTTTCCGGAAAGCTTTAAATAAGATACTTATGGACATATCTCATTGGTTTTCTATCTTAATTTTTTTTGATATTTTTATGGATTTTTAAGAATCTAAACAATATGGTATTATTCTATTTCTCATTTTTTTATATTTTTTTAACTAATTATAATGCATCTATGTAATTTCTTTTCATATTTTAGCTTCTAAATAGGACAATAATACATGTAAAAAAAATTAGTCTAGAGAAAATATTTCCTAATAGGTGATGTGAAAAAAAAATAAAAAATATTGTATCAAATAGATCTATTGTTCAAAATGATCTGAAATTTTTAGGAAAACTTTGAATATGATAATTATGGACACATGTCATTAGTTTTTTATTTTAAATTTTTTGGTATTTTTATAAATTTTAAGCATCTAAATAGTGTATCATTTTTTTATTTTCTTCTTGTTTTTCCTATTGCTAATAAATTATAATGCATCCATATAATTTTGTTTCACATTTGAGTTTGTAAAGACATCAATAATATATATAGAAAAATTGGACTTGAAATAAAAATTTCTAATAGGTGATGCATTATTTTCGAGGAAAAAATAAAAAAATTATGCATCACATAGATACATGTTCAAAATGATATGAAATTTTAAAGAGTTTTGAATAAGACACTTATAGACATATGGCATGGGCTTTGCATTTCAGAGATTTTTTTATATTTTTATGGATATTTAAGCATTTGGTTTATTTTTTATTTTTCTCATTATTTTATTTCTAATAAATTATAATGCATCCCTACAATGTTTTAAACTTCCAAATATATCAATAATATATGTAGAAAATTTGATCTAGGAAAAAAATTCCTAGTAAGTGATGCATTATTTTTGAGAAAAAAATAAAAAAAGTGTGTCATGTAGAAGCATTGTTGAAAATGATCTGAAATTATAAAAAAAGTTATGAATGATATTTATGATCATATGTCATTGGTTTTCTATTTAAGATTTATTAATTATTTTGTTATATTTTTTTATCAGAACAATGTTATTTTTTATTTTCTCTTTGTTTTTTATATTTCTTACAGTTTTTTATCTTCTAAATATATCAACAATATATATAATTTGATCTGTAAAAAAATTTCTAGGAGGTGATGCACTATTTTTTAGAAAAATAAATAGATGCATTGATAAAATTGATAAATTTTTTAGGAAAACTTTAAATATGACATTTATGGATATATGTCACTAATTTTCTATTTTATAGATTTTTTAGTCTTTTAATAGATCTGTTAGCATCTGAATAATGTGTTAATTATTTATTTTCTCTTTTTTCTCTTGGTAGATATTGTTTATTAAATTCTTAACTATAATCCCTTTTGGCTTTAAACAGAAAATAATCATGTTATCAAATGGTTATTATACGTGTAAAACGTTCAAAGTTAATTGCAAGAATATTGATTTAAGCATAGGTATATTTTTGTTTATATAAATTCCTATTTAATTAATGTTTAATTGACATTTGATAATTTGTAAACTTCATCTTTGCACATTCATTTGTTGGCATTCGTATATCAGATCATTTCAACGATGAAGAGTGGTCTAAAAGCCATTATGATTGGATAGTTTCAGGTTAAAGTGTTGTGGATCATTATCACCGAGACAATGACACTTGCATATCCCTATATTTCTCATGGATTAATATTGCTAAGGGCTATGCATCGTGAGCATAGCCTACCCAAATCTTTTCTTTTTAGGTTGAAGTTGTTAACAGAATATATTATGTCATAAACATGATTCTAGGAAGACTTCATTCATCTATCTAAAGTTTTTTTATGAATTATAAAATAATAAAAGACCTAACATCTTATATTTTAATTTTTTTTTATTATAAATATTTTAGTTTAAATGATAAGGATGTTATAGAAAAATTTGATTATATATTTTATTGGATATTCTTATATTTCTAAAGCTTATCGAGTTTTCAATAAGAGATTTTTAGTAATTCAAGAATCTTTTCATGTTGTTTTTGATGAATCCCTCGCAACTAAGAAAAATAATTTTGATGATGATTTTGAATTGAATGATGATTCTTCTTCCAAAGTAACTTGAATACATCTACGTCCAAAGAAACCTTATATAAGAAATAAAAATATATAAATACACATCCTAAAGAACTAATTATTAGGGATATATTGAAAGGTATTCACACTCATTTCTTGTTAAGAAATGTTTATGACGATACTCTAAAAGATAACTCATGACGATGCTCTAAAAGATAACTCATGGATCTTGATAATGTGTCAGTTTGAAAGAAATAAAGCTTGGACGCTTATTTCTAGACCTAGTGATCATCATGTGATTGACACTAAATGATATTTTAGGAATAAGCAAGATGAACAAGGTATCGTAATTCGAAACAAAACTAGATTAGTGGTCAAAAATTTTAAACAAGAAGAATTTATCGACTACGAAGAAATTATCGCTCCTATGGTAAGACTTAAAGTCATAAGCATACTCCTTACATACCTATACATGCTTTAAATATTTTAAATTATTTTAAATGGATATCAAAATTGATTTTCTTAATAGTTTTATTTTCACATAAGTTTATGTTTAGCAACTACCCATATTTTAAAATGATCTTTTACAAACTATGTTTATATATTATGTAAGAATCTCTATGGGTTGAAGCAAGCCCCAAGAATTTGGTATAAGAGGATTAGCTCCTTTCTTATTCAAAATAATTTTTCCAAATACAAGGTTGATACCATGTTATTTATTAAATATTTTAATGATAATTTTTTATTATTCAATTTTGTGTTGATGATATTATTTTCGGTTCTACTAATGAATCTTTATGTAAATAATTGGCTATGAGTATGAGCCAAGAATTTGAAATAAGTTTAATTGGTAAATTGATTTTTTTTAGATTTTTCATATCTATATACTATATTTTCTTGAAACTTTTGATTCTCCTTGAATGTCTTTGATTTTTTAGTTTATCTTTGAAATTCACCTTTACAAAATTGAGAGCTATGTTTAATGATGCTTTATAACTCCTCCCTTATTTTTTTTCCTTCTTGCTCTCAAGAGGAAGAAAATTTTTTATAACTCATATCATAGTTTTAAAAAGGGAGAGCAAAAACTCATTAGTCTTAAAATCCTTAGCCTATATTTTACCTTTTTGTTGATGACAAAGGGGAAGAAATATACATTGATGACACATAATGATATACATTAATGATATATATGATATTGATGATATACATTGATGATATATGATATTAATTATATATGCTGATGGCACATAATATTGTTGATATACTTGGGTATCTTGGATATGAATACATAATCTTTTCGAAACTCATAATTAGATGACTTCAAATTTGTATTGAAATTTGCTTAGAATGTTAATTAATTAAAAATAATTGAAATTTAAGAGTGTTTGATTTTTTTAAATTGAAGTGGCATGGATTTGTTGAATCTCGGATTTTAATAATAAAATTAATTGATGGATTATTGATATAACATATGTTGTTAGAGTTGATTAATGCATGATTAATTATAACAGAAAATTTATTACAATCATGATTAGCCAAGGTCAAGTCTATGCATCGAGCCGGGGTTCAGACAATGCGGTTGGAAACTCGCTGGGAGTGCATCGAGAGCTCGTCGAGGGTATCGGGAGCTTGCTAGGATGGCGCAAAGGAGTTCACCAGAAGAAAAGCGAGACTCCCCGGAAGATTGTCGGGGGTAGTTGAAAAACTTGTCGGGAGTTGAGATGATCTTGTAATGGATGTATTGGTTATTATGATTGTATTTAATTAAGTCGTATTTAACATCGTGCAGGTTTAACTATGACCGGATAAGTTACAAATCAGACATGAACCCAGGATCAAGCTTAGGCATCAGGCCAAAGATTGGACGATACGGTGGAAGCTCGACAGTCGTTCGCTAAGACTTCGCCGAAGGTATCAGAAAGATCGCTAGGAATACGCCGGGAGATCGCCGGAGGAAGACCGTGAGATTCGCTGCTGAAGAAGCCAGAGGTTGTCGGTTTGCGGGAGTAAGGTCATTAAGCTTGGTGGTCATGTTTTGATTGTAATTTTAAGTCATATGTTAAGATTGAGTTTTAAATGAGTGTGATTTGGATGGAATCCAGATCAACTCAAAGATACAACTAGGTCCACTATAGGGTTTGATTGAGCTCAATCAGTTGACCAAAGAGTTGGTCAACATCAAGTTCAAGCCGAAGTTAGAAAAATGGAGGGAACCACTTTTCCGAAGATTCCGACGGGTGAACCATAGGTGAGTTGTGGTTCAACTGGCGCTGCCCAGGATTTCAAGCGGCTGTCAACAACTAAACTACGCAGACTAGGTGACTGAACCGCCCGTACCCATGAATCTGGGCACTTTCGACGGTTGACCCGCCCAGGTCGGTGGGTGAACCGCCTGTACCTGGATTTTCTGGATGAGTTTGATTTTTGGCTCAAAAAATCTGAAGCCGCTTGGGTCTATAAATACCCTGAGTTTTCTTGCATTTCATACAACAATTTTGGGGATAAAATTCTGTGAAAAACTTGTGTGGATTGTAAGAAAAAGAAAAGGAGTAAGGGAGAGAGCTTAGAGTTAGAAAATTCTAAAGTCTCCCTTGTAAAGCAAAGTGTAAGAGTTTGGTCTTCACCCAAAGAAGATCGGTAGTGGACATCGGTGTGCCTTAAGATGGAGGACTCGGGAGTAGACGTAGGCTGTTGGTGTCAAACCACTATAAAACTTGTAAGTTATTTCCTTACTTTCATTGCTTATAAATTTTGTATTGACGCTTCCGATTGAATTCACTCTTTGAAAGTAAAGCTTTCACATCAGTCACTTCTCTTCAATGTTGCTAACCTTTTAGGTTTCTTTATTAACTTAGCAATTTTATTACTTGTTTTACTTCAACAAAAAGCTTCGGATTTCCTATCTTGCTTTAAGCGAAAAGCTTTTGTTTAAAATAAAAAACTTACACTTGCACTAATTTATCCCCCCTCTTAGTGTCAATTGATCATAACAAGATTTAGGGGGAGTTAGGATTAACTCCTATCATCAATTGATTGTCATCATAAAAAAGGGGAAGATTGTTGAATCTCGAATTTTGATAATGAAATCAATTGATAGGTTATTGATTTAACATATGTTGTTAGAGTTGATTGATGTAGGATTAACTACGATAGAGAGAATATGACAATCAAATGTTTGGCCAAAGTCAAGGCCATGCATCAGGTCGATATTTGGACGATGCGGTTGGGAATTCACTAGGAGTGCGTCAAGAGCTCGCCGAGAGTATCGGGAGTTTGCCAGGATGGCGTAAGGGAGTTCATTGGAAGAAGACCAAGAAGTTTGTTGGGGTAGCCGAAAGGCTTACTGGGAGTTGGGAAGGTCTTAAAGTGGATGTGTTGGCCATTATGATTGTAATTAATTAAGCCGTACTTAGAAACATACAGGTTTAACCATGACGGGAGAAGGAGTTACAGATCAGACATGGACCTAGGATCAAGCTTAGGCATCGGGCCAAAGTTTTGGGCGATGCCGTGGGAGTTCGTTGGGCGTTCGCTAGGACCTTGTCGAAGGTATCGGGAAGATCACTAGGAACACATCGGGAAATCGCTAGAGGAAGACCGTGAGACTCGACGCTGAAGATTCCAGAGGTTGTCGGATTGCAAGAGTAAGGTTATAAACTTGGTGGTCATGTCTTGATTGTAATCTTTAAATCGTAAGTCAAGATTGATTCCTAAATGAGTGTGATTTGGAAGGAACCCAAATCAAATCAAAGAATCAATCAGATCCACTATGGGGTTTGATTTAGCTCAAGTCGAGCTCAACGGATGGTTCAAATCGAGATTGAAAAAAATGAAGGAAATCACTTTTTTAGGATTGCTGACGGTTGAACCGTCGATGGGCGACGATTCAACAGATTGTACCCAGGATTCCAGGCGGTTGTCAGTAGTTGAACCGCCCATACTCAGGAATCTAGGCACTTTCGACGGTTGACCCACCCAAGTCAGCGGGTGAACCGTCAGTACCTGGATTTTCTAGGTGAGTTTGATTTTTGGCTCTAAATTCTGAAGTCATTTGGGGTCTATAAACATCCCAAGTTTTCTTGCATTCTATGCAACAATTTATGTGGATTATAGGAAAAAGAAAATGGGTAAGGGAGTGATCAAAGGGTTATAATCTTGTCTCACTTGTAAGCTCAAGTGTAAGAGTTTGGTCTTCACCTAAAGAATATCAGTAGTGGACGCCAATGTGCCTCAAGAAGGAGGACTCGGGAGTGGACGTAGGCTCGTTGGTGTCGAACCACTATAAAACTTGTGAGTTCTTCTTTTGATTTCCTTGCTTATTAATTTTGTATTAACGCTTCCGATTTACTCATTGAAATCAAGGTTTTCTCGTTAAACAATTCACTTACAACATTACTTATCTTTGGGATTTCCTTGTTCTTTAAATAACTTGTAAATAATAAACTTAGCAATCTTTTTTTAATCACTCACTTGCTTTACTTGAACGAAAAGCTTTGGATCTTCCCATCTTGCTTAGAACAAAAAGTTTTTGTTTAAAATGAGAATTTATACTTACACTAATTCATCCCCCTTATCCCCTCCCCCCCTTACCCTCTCTCAGTGCAAATTGATCCTAACACTTTCACTATTTGTTCTCATATATTTTTTTTAACTAAAGAGGAAATTTATCTAAATAAATCATTATCTAAATAAATCATTATCTTTCACTTGACTTATGAGTGTTCTTGACTTCTCAATGTTTATAACTTGAAATAAAAGTATGAATTGATGCCTAGATTATATGTTGAGCAAGGAGACTAACGATGCTTTTATAACTTTTTTATTAGTAATACTTCATGAGTAACTTTTATTAATTATTTTTTAAATTTGAAGCTTGATTGGATATTTGGGTTTGTAATGATAATATGAAGATCAAATTTATCTCAATTTTAATTCAAGAGTACCATTGAAAAAAATTATTTTGAATTAAATAGATAGGTGGAGTCTTATTGACACTCCATCGTCAAGTGATCTCTCATTTTCCATAATTAGAACTTATTTTTGATATTAAGATCTTTCTTGGTATGATATCAAAGTAATTTTTATTTTTACACAATTGGAATATTGATAAAAAGGAAGAGAAGTAGCACTATCATATCATAATATCACTCTCTTTTTGTTTATGATGACAAAGGGGGATAAATAGTAACTTATATTTTTTTATTAACAAAGGAGGGGAAGCATATTTCTTTGTTAACCGTTTTCCCCTAAACGGTTGCGCGTGTTGGCTGACCCTGTGCGGACGGATAACGCTGTGGGCGTTCCACGACTTAGGCAATTTCAGCTAAGTCTTCGGGAGGGCCGCAAGGGTGCCGCATGGCTTAGGCAAATCAGCTAAGCCCGTGACAATGTGGTATCAGAGCGGGACAAGCACACGCAGAGACACTTGCCATACAAACGTGGGGGACCTAGTTAGGCTGTGTGGAGGACAGCCAACATGCGCAACCGTTTGGGGGAAAACGGACATTGAGATGTAGGGAAAGGAGTCGCTCAGAGGAGCGGGCATCCAGGTTTGGCATTCAGAGGAGTGGCCAACCCTTTGCGCGAGAGGCACCACGAGGACAAACATGCAAAGAAGAATGCGTAGCACACAAAGATCGGGATGGTGGAGTTCGAGCTATGGCTTGATGTTGGCAACCAAACTTGACGGTGCTCAAGGCCAAGCGGGGCGTTTGGTGATAGATGAGACCGTGCAAAGTGGGAGGTGTTGCGTAACGACCGAAAGAGTTGTGCAAAGCTCACAGAGGTGAGGGGAATTGCTAACTCGAAGGATTCGGAACTCATGCAAGGGCTTGTACACGGATGACGGAGTGTTCGTGGCCATCCTAAGGTGCGATCAGAACTCAATGCCATGGAGCATCAGAACTTTCTCTTTGACATAAAAGGCTACGTCCTAGACAGCTGAAATGTGCAGCAAGTTCAGCACGTTGCTAGACCCTGGAGGGTACAGTGGAGACTGTATTGGCGAAGGGTCGCAATCTAGCAAAGTACATTTGCGGGGGCAGAACAAGGCACAAGTTGTTCAGCAAGACGGAGTAGTCCAAAGGGGATGGTGGTCTCCGAAACTTCCAGTGGGAAGAATGTAAAGAGGAAAGTTGCTCTAATAGGACAGATATCCAGGAGGGATAAGTCCTAGTTCTCCAGAGGGAGAATCATGTGCAACAGATCGCACATATTGAGGAAGAGTTTCTCAAGGAGATATCTCCAAAACGCTCAACGGACCGAGCGAGCGACGAAGAGTCGTCACATGATCTCGAATGAGGTAATGCATTGGTGGATGCATTTCGAGATCAAGTGGGGGAGTAATCCGAGGCAACATCATATGAAGGCACACTTTGAGTCGATGTGGAAATCGTACTCAACGGAGGGCTGACCCGTGGAATGGTGGACGCGAGGGCCACTATCAACTCAATGCAAATCGAGGAGCGGAACGACTTGGGTGAAACTTGGTGAAGTATCCAAGCCGCATGAAGGGAGTCGACATAGAAGATGGAACATGGAGCGGAGGCACAGAGCTTTCCTTGGACGGAGGTCAAGGGCATGAACTCTTGTAGAGGCAAGAGTGGGATCATGTCGTTCCATGAGTTCTTCGTTCTGATGGGGTGGACTTATCTTCCATGGTGCCAAAGATGAAGGGAGCTTCGAGGCACATGCATGCTACCTCAGAGATGCATTTGACGGAGTAACTAAGGTGATTCAACTTGCGGAGACAAAGTTGGGATCATGATACCTTAGCACGGGGCAAGAGGACGCAGAGGCGGATACTCTTGAAGAATATGCCATAATGTTGCCATTCGAGTTGTCTGGAACAGGAGGTGCATAGCAGAGATTGTGCTGGTAGGGGCTAGAGGCCCAGGATCCAGACAATGGTGCACCAACTCTAGTGAAGTCAGGGGGACTTCATGAGCTACTAGGCGACGGACTGTCCTAGAGCTATGCTTCGTCCAGGTGTGGCCCAAGAGTGGGTGGACGAAGGTGAAATGCCAAGGGAGCGAACTAAAAATCGGAGATGGCAGAGGCCCTACGATGTGTTGGCAGAGGCCACACGTGGAGAAGTCGTAGTCCGAGTTCATCACACGAGAATCTGTATGCAATGGAGATGTCACCAGGAGGCGACATGGTGCAGCGGATCGTGGTGGAATAGTTCGTGGCAATGCAACACAAGCGATCGTGTCCCGTGAGGGACAAGATCATGCGGAGGTATGATCAGGAGCTACTGGGAGCTCCACTCACATTGTCACGGGCTTAGCTGATTTGCCTAAGCCGTGTGGCACCCTTGCGGCCCTCCCGAAGACTTAGCTGAAATTGCCTAAGTCGTGGAACGCCCAAAGCGTTATCTGTCCGCACAGGGTCAGCCTTCCCCGAGATCTCCTAGAGTCCCTTAGGCTCACAAAAGAGAAAATGGGCCAGAAGAAGCAATTCCCACGGGATCCACAAGCAACTGCTCAAGCAAACACTTCATAAGCCATATGCAAATTACATCCGAGGACATCACAAACTCAGAGAGGTTGCACACAAAGGATAATGGTCCATTAAAGACCGAAGTCCCCCACAAGTGCTTATAAGACACACTTGTATTTACAAGCCAAAATTGGCCTTAAAGCAAATCAAACTCGGGCTGCTAAGCCTACTGCAAGCCCGCTACTTGCTGTACAATGTATGTACACAAACCGAAGGACACAGACAAACATGAGCATTCCATCAAACATCTTGTTTACATTTTGACCGTGACATTCTCCCCCACTTATTCCTTCGACGTCCTCGTCGAAGCCGCTATAGACGTTGCATCTCCTTGCATTTTGCTAAATCTTCAATCTTCTGCTTTAGCTGCAACACGCCCCTTTGGCTCCCAGTTGCTCTCCGCCGCTGTTGTTGAGTAGTCGAACTCTGATCCGCCATGCTGCTTCAACTCACCAATGACTGAATCTGGTGTGGGGTTGGTTGAGTTGTGCTGATCCTTGTTAGTTCTCGCGGATCCTGCTGATGAAGGAAAAGACCTGCCTTATTATGCGCCAGTATCGTAGTCTTCTCATGTTGCTTGAACTGGGTGGATGCTTGTTGGAGCTTTAACGAGCATCGCCTCGCAGACTTTGAAGTTTTTAAGGTCCTTCCTCCAAAATGTTCACCCATTGATCCTTCCAACATGTTTAGTTGTCACTTCCAAGTAGGTTCACATCACTTCCACTTTCGATTGGCATTCAATTAGAAAATGAAGCGGACAATCTACTCTCAGTAGTGTCGATCACCAATGGTGAGGATTTGACAACTATTGTCTTCCGTAAGCTTTCTCTGAAGGGTCACTGAACTTAGGCAGAGCTCCTCTACTGGATAAGTAAGAGAACTGAGATACTTGACTTCACCCATTCTCTTAGTAGTTGAGAAGGCAAGGTTACTTGGCTTCGCTCACCTCCTCAAGTTAAGAGAATTGGGGTACTTGGGTTCGCCCATTCTCCTGAGTCGAGAAGACAAAGGTTACTCGATTTCGCCTGCCTCCTCGAGTTTGTACTTCATGCATTGAGCTGGTTACTAACATTCGCCCGCTCTTTGCTCACACTTCTGAAGCACCTGAAGTGTTTGCACTCCTTGCGTTGAGTTAGCTACTGTGATTCGCCTTCCCACTGCCATTGAACTTCTGGAATGCAAGAAGTTTTGCCCGAAAAGAGCAAAAGTTTACCCCAACTTGGAGTCCCCCAACTTGGAGTAAGTCTTTGATAGATTTGGTCGCCTCTGGGATTGTACCATCTTCTCCATCACCTTTGCCGCCTACTCCTCTGAGTAGAAAGGTACAGTACCGTGTACTGTCTACTTCGTTCCTTGGTCGAGCACTCCTGCGTCAACCCGAAGTCCCTCACTTTCGGCTATCTTGATGAGAAGCCCTTCGACATCGGTCTTATGAAGTTTCTTGGCCTCTGCCCTTCTGCCCTGTCTTGGTACTTGGAGTTTGCCTTTGCATTCTCCACCTCCTCGGCCCCTTTTGCGACCAATGCTCTCCCTCCATAAGAGCAAGGGATCGATGACTCCACGGAAGTCCCGCCTCTGCGGTACCATGGTGCTGCCAAGCCCATAGCGCTACTCTCCGTTGACTTGCATCTACATCCCTTCCTTCGCGATCGGTAGATCCGCCTCTGCGGCACTGTGGTGCTCCTCCGAGTCCACCTCCTTTCTAACCGACGCTTTGCTTTTGGGTAGCTGAGCCCCACTGGACTCGTCGTCGCTTCCTCGCCCATTCTGACCACCTGCTTCGACACCATTGTGTCCTCCTAGCAGTTCTCTTTGGTCGATGGAAAGACAGACTGCAACTCTCATGCATGGCCTCCGCCACCTTATTGCAGGGCTCACGCCGATTCTGTTCTCCTTAGCTTCCTTGGTAGCAACGTTCGCTTACTCGGCTTTGTCCTCTGACTTGCCGGGCTCCCTTAAGCGAATGTGAGCACTGAAGCAGTCCAACTCTCCAGCTGCTCCGATCATACCTTAGTATAATCAAGTCCCCTCCAAGAGACTCACTGGTACTTGCAATCTGACTACTCCCTCGGTGGTACACAATCCCCATATACTGCCGACCAAGGCTTTCATCTAATGCAAGCTTCGATACGCACACACGGAAGACCCGCCTCTGCGGTACTGTGGCATTCACTCCTTGAATCCACAGTCCTTCTTGCCGTTGCACTGTTCACCGAAGTGGAGCTCCCAGTAGCTCCTGATCATTCACATGATCACGTCCCTCTCCATGGGACTCACTGGTACTTGCACTTGGACTTCTTCCTCGATGGTACACAGCCCCCCTATGCTGATGATCAAGGCTTTCATCCAATGCAAGCTCCGATGCACACACGAAGACCCGCCTCTGCGGTACCATGGCATTCACTCCTTGAATCCATAGCACTTCTTCTTGTTGTGTCGTACACCAAAGTGGGCGTGTTGGCTGACATATGATTCTTTGGTATGCAAATGTTTAACTTATAATTTATATTCTGATTGATATTACATATTGATAATTGTTGAAATTTGAAACTTAAAATAATTATGGTTTTGTTAACCATTTAAATATTAATTTTTGGGGTTGAATCGTTCAATCATAATATCGACAAGATCAAATTTCTCTCGATTTGAATTTAATATATGTATTTAAAATGATATATGATCATTTGAATTCAAGTTTATCATGAACTTTCAAAATGACTATAGACAATATGAGCTTGGTTAAAACTTTATCATCAATTGGTTATCATCATAAAAAAGACAGAGATTATTGAATCCTTGATTTTGATAATAAAATCAATTGATGAATTTATGGACTAATATGCTTTTGAAATAAGTGATGCACGAAATACTTCGATCACGAACTCGAACCATTATAGGACAAATTGTCGAAGTAAGAAAATCGAATATTATGTCGTGAAAAGTATCATGTTCAAAATTAAATGTCGAGCCAGAAGATTGGTCGACGTGCCGAAGATTGAACTTCATGCTATAAGTTTCGACATCATGCCAGAAGGATCAAATATTACGCCAAAAGATCAGATATCATAGGAAAATTGACATGCCAATAGATTGAGCAATATATCAAAGAAAAGAACAATATGTCATAGGTTTGGGCGAAATGTCAAAAGATTGGACGATATACCAAAATAGCATACAACGTGCTTAAAACTTCATAATTATGCCGGATAAGTCTTGGTCGAGATATTTTTAGGACAAATTGAGTTGAAACTATATCAACTTGATAAGGAACCTATTGAGCTTAAACTAGGGTGAATTTTAGCCTATTAGCAAGATAAATTGGTGACTTAATGTAGGCCTGAGTGATGGTACTGTCAGGCCCGGGTAGTGGTACTACATGTGTCAGTCGAAAATCACTATTTATACTTTTTGATGATTGTACCACCCATGCTAGTGATAGTATCGCTCAAGGTGATGATAATACCACCTAGGTCGATAGTGAACCGTCAAAGCCTTGATTCATGACTCAATTAGTACGATAGTATCATCTAGTGCCGACGGTAATACCGTCAATACTTAAATATTTTAAAATTTTAACTCTACTATTAAAAGCGTATTCTTGAGTTTGACAAAATCATACATTTTAGCTCACTGTCGCTCACATTCACCACACACCCGGGGTCAACAATTTTGTAAACCACTCCCTTGCCAAATTTTGGCAGAACCGCATCCCACTCATTTTCTTTGTCTTATGTTTTCAGCTGCTGATCCTTCAGCTACTCTTTTTGGTTGAAGTATTTATTATACCAGTCAAGTATGCCTACGAAGACATATGGATTTTATACCAGTCAAGTATGAAGTTTCCACCAGAGAAAAGAAACGGGTAGCAGCAGGTTCACTCGCATGCAAAAAAGCAAACAATTATTTCAAAGAAAACGCAGCATAGATAAAATGTTGGAAATGTATTATCTTTTTGGTTGATCAGTAAAAATGAGAGGTTGCAGGTTTGGTTAGATTCTCATATCTCAACAATTGGAAGGAGCATGATCAAAAGCAGAACATGCTTCCCCTTCATGAAGAGGAGGAGGAGGAGGAATAAATAGGACCTGCCTGCCATCAAATATAAACCCTATACAAGAGTATAGGGTTCTTTTTCACTGGGAGTGTGGCAGCAATGGCAGCTGATGAATACATGGAACGTTTGTACACTGCTGATGAACAGCAGTGTACAGCAGCAAATCATTTTCTTCTTGCCTAGGAAAATATATCAGTATGAAACAAACCTCGTGCTCAACTCCTGGATGTTATAATTGCCATTTTCTTGCTGGTCAATTCCAATTCCTGCTGCTCCTCGAGATATCTTTTTGCAGTGGCTGTCACTATTTTCACAAAGAAGTTCATGAGCATAATCCATATCGCAGTATTCCACAGCATAGTAAATGACAGGTTCCATTGCTTCTCCTAAAGAACCAAAAACAATTTCAAATTGAAGTGGCCCCTGTGCAATTAACTAGGTTGAAAAGAAAATAACAAAAAAGTTGCTTCTATATGGAATTGGCTTTACCGTTCCGTCTGAGTGGGTTGATTCTGGAACTGGAGCTGATAAATATTTTTTCTGAATCATGTGCATTTTGGCAATTAACTCAGGCAGCATCGAAGATATGCCAGGAACAAAACCAAGCATCCAGATTAACTCATTCTCCAACCATTCCAAGAGTTGATTGTTGCACAAACATATCATAAAAACTGTCTGCAGAAGCACATAAAATCATAGTATGATTCAGCTACACAATCAATTACTACAAAGTTCCTACAAACTCAATTACTAATGCCGGTAAACAAAACAAGTATAATAATATTTTCGGGGCAAGACTGCATAACTTGATCCTTTTCAAATTCTGCAATGGTGGGAGTCTCATGCACTGGGGCCGGTCTTCTATGCTACTATTAATATAAATAATGATTCTAATGCCAAACTCAAGTATATACACTCATTTTAGACCTTTATGCTTTGACAAATTAAATCAGTAAAACATATAACAATGTACCAAAACAAGGAGCAATTTCACTATTTTTGGCAATTTCATAAAACATATGTTAATGAGTGAATGGAGTATCAAATACCATCAGAGAACGTGATCACCTATATTATCTGCAGAATGCAATTATATTCCAAAGGAAACTGAAGAATCCAAAATAAATCAAGGTCAGCAGATTACCTGAATGTGAGTCTTTATTAATGCCTTCCCAAACAAGGTTGCTAGGAAGAAAGTCCAAAATGGTATTCCAAATTGTCCACACATGATACCAGCGAGATCAAACAGTGGGTTTGGCACCTGAATTCAGCACAAATCACTATGTAATGATCAAAATTAACATAAAAATCTTTATGTAAATCTAGCCGGTCTTTTCAAAAATACTTGATATGGAAAAAAAATTCTTGTACTAAAAATCATACACTTATCAAGAAATAGTGTTGAACAAGAAGCACTAAAAGCAACATTAACAAAATACATGACATATGCTTAGGTGAATATGCATGCAATATGGAGATGAAATATTTCTCTTGTAATATTATTGTGTGGAAAAGGAAGAAGCAAATCTTACTGAAGCAAGTACTAATATTGTAACAAAGTTAAGATATTGGGAGTGAGTGAGGATCCAGTGTCTGATCTGATCAAAAGCAGCAGACAGAAATCCATCTTCCTCTGATGAAGATGCACCCAGTTCCTCCATTTCCATTACATGAAAGGAAAAGTGGTACTTACACCCAAGGTTCGTCGTATCGGTCTGTACCAATATATCGGGTTTATTTCGACACGGTACCAAGTACTGAGCGGTACACACAATGCATACCTCTTGGTACATTATAATCAATGATTTAAAAAGCGCTAGGCGCCAAAAGGCGCAAGGGTCCCAAAACGCCAGAGGCGCCAAGTGCTCGCCCGAGCGAAGCGAGGCACCAAAATATAAAAAAAATATAATATAATTAATTAATATTATTTAAATAAAAATATGATATTTAATTAAGCAAATCTAAAGTATCAACTATAAGTCACAATGTCACATTAACAAAAGTTTCAAAATTCAAAATAATAAAGTTTTACATCAAAGTCATTCATCATAAAATCGATATAATATAATTAATCTAATAAAAATATTGTTATTAGTATACTATTTAATAGTATACTGTTAACAATAAATTAACAGTATACTGTTAATACTTAATATATATTATATAGTATATTAACAATATACTGTTATATTGTTAACAGTATAGTATACTCTTAATAATTCGTTAACTTAACAATATACTGTAGTGTTAAGTGTTAATATACTGTTAACAGTATAATGTTAACAATAGAAACGAGATGACGAGCTGACCTGACCGAAGGCGAGAGGAGCGACAGCAACAGCGGTGAGCGGCAGTGACTGCAGTGACAATGGCGAAGAGAAACGACAACAGGGACGGTGTTGGCGACGTAATCCAGGCGACCGAACCAGGCTCTCGAGCGGTCCAGCGAGAGCAGCGACGGTGGCAAAGACAGTAGTAGCGGCAGCGACAACGACGTAATCTCGATTCGAGATGAGGATTAGGGTTAACTAACAAAATATATATAGCTGCGTTTGTTGGTTCGATTGAACCAACTAACGCGAATTACCGAACCAGAGCTAAAAGCATGGTTCGGTCGCCTGGATTAACCCGGGTGCTCACCCAAAGCGCCCGACGCCTAGGCACAGGCAAGCGCCCAGGTGACGCCTCTTTGAAGCGTGTCGCCTGGGGATTGAGCAAGGTGCTCGGGCCTCGCCTCGCCCAAGCGCCCGAGCGCCTATTTAAATCGCTGATTATAATATAATATAATAATTTTATAATATTATATTATATTTATATTATTAATATAATATAATATATATTAGAAAAAAATAAAAAAGCTGGCGACGTCGCCTCGATCCTTCTCCCTGTGCGGGGAGAAGGAATCGCCCGCAAGCAACAAATCATGCGGGTGACCCTCGGGCGACGAACCACGCGGGGAAACCGGTGAAGAGCAGCGCACGAGGTATTTTTCTCCTCTTCTTCTTCTCCTTATTCTTCTCCCTCTTCTTCTTCTCCTTTTTCTTATTTTTCCCTCAATCGACCGTCGACGACCGATTTAGGTGGTACCGCCCGGTAACGGGCGGTCCGCGTAACGATCAACTGGCGGACCGGTACATACCTCCCGGTACGGGGCCTTACCGCTTGGTAAGACAAACCTTGCTTACACCTTAAATTAACTTACTCGCTGGAGATGAAAACAAAAAGCAAAAAGCTACATTTCCTAAGGACCTAGAAAAGTGAGTTCAACCATTAGTAATAGTTAGCACCCTAATGAATAACTGATTGAGAGTTCCTTTACCATATTTCAAATAAATCATCTGAGCATAATATCATAAAGAAAATTTCATAGTAGGAATAGAGGTTAAACCTCTGTGATTAAGCAAAACGGAATGTACATCTACAAAATGCCTTACGAACATTAGCAAGAGAAGTTTGAGGAAGAATATGATTATATTACCAAGATATTAATTAAAGTCAATCTTATGGCTTTAAGTCAATGATTAAAATTAAGTACACAGAAAAAAATGGCATGTTACAGAAACCAAAATGTAGTTTATATTGAGAATGCAATATGCAGGACGAATACTCTAGGAAAAGACACCTGCTCTAGAGATGAAATAAGGAGGAAGCTCCCCAAGGGCAGTACCCAAACCCCAAAGAATGGCCTCCAGCTGAACCTGAGGGAGTATACTTCTAACCGGAACCCTGACTAGAGAACCAGGTAATGATTGATATAATGGTGGTCCAAACTCAGAACAGTCCTTGTCAAGCCATGAAGGCCCCCCTTTTAACTGTATGGTATCATATGGTGCAGTTTTCAAATCAACTCTACCACAATTCATGGCCTTCATTGTGAAAAAAGCAATATGTGGACCCAAATACAGCACAAATGTGTGCAATCCAGATCCTGTCAGAAAGCAGAGAAGGATGATGAGCATTTCATGATAAACTGCCTCTATATTTCATAAAACAGATCATAAGTTAATAATAATAAAGATAAACTTTTTATGCAAAATAGTACATGAACTTTTATTCACCTAGATGGCTCTAGTAGTACAAAGCATCAAATGTATACATACAGAAAAATTAACAATTATATATCAAACTTGAGGAAAAGGAAGCTTATGCATGTTAACTAGTGATGTTATTTTTAATTCTGTTGGACACTACCAACATATTATCTTCTTGTGGCTTAGCCTCAAAGCTATAAAATATCCAAATGAGATTTCCTCATAATACAGAAACACAAACAAGAAGGTATATATACCATCAGAAATTCAGAGGAAATTTTTAACAAAGATGATTATTAAAATATTCTTGTATGAATGTTCATAGCAGATATAATTATCAGCCCAAATTAGTGAATAGATTGCACAATGGAATTAACTAAACCAGTAGACCTTTAAATGCAACGTACGCTTACCCAGCCCAATTGATGATGCTACTCCAAGTGCCATCCACCACAGCCCAAATCTTGCATAGTGAAGGAACTCCTGGACATGCTGCAAACATTAAAGTGAACAACCATTGAATAAAAAATTCCTATGAACAACAATAATCAGCTAAGTTAGCTGATAGCTGCAATAGATGAAACAAAACAATAAAATAGTACCATATTTCTAACAAAATAGGAAGTATTATGTTTGAATAATAATAATCTACCTTATTTACATTGCTAGGTGATGTGGGCGAATAAAATTATAGTGCAAATAGAAAGAATCAGTCTATAGAATAAATATATAATAATTAAACTAACAAATACCTTCTCATGAGAGCCATCACCATTCACAAGAAAAAAACCAACAGCCACTGCCAAGATACTTAAGGCCAAAAGCCAACCACCTTTCTTTAAAACATATATAAGTGACTGCCTAAGATATTGCAAAGTGGCAAAAATGAAAAGCCATAAAGTCTTGACAGGCTGAGTTGTCAATGTCAAGTCCTGTAAATCCCTTTGATGTTTCTTCCTAAGTTCTGTGAAAAAAACGAAAATAATATAAGATAGAAATACATTAAAAATAAAGTAACATTGTTAGATTTCATAATTGTTATTAATTAGGAAATAATGGTCAAAATTTCACCATATTTGCTTTGTCGCTGTTCCAAAATAAATTTGCTCTGAAATAGGCATGACAATTGATGAATAGTTGAATATTTGTAATTGTAATGGATTTGGTATGAGGACACAAGTATTCTTTAAGATTTCATGTCAATTAATAGAAAAAGAAAAAGAAAAACCGAATAAAATTTATAATTAGCACTCTGTTATTAGTAACCCCTCCTGGAATCACATGTTACAAAATGTCCAACTTGAGACCAATTATCATATTGGCTTACAGCTTGAATGCACACCTAAGGGTCCTTACAATTTCAAACTCCATCTCTTAATATGTATAAATTGTTTGCAGTTGTTGCAATTCACTCAAGTAATTGGATCAGGCACTTACTGCATGGCTTGGTCTTGATTCTGTACCTGAACCAGGCATATTGCCTAGTTCAAAGATATTATAGCCTGGTAACCCTTGTATCAAGTCTGATCCACATCCTGGTTCATGCCCAGACAGGTTAATACCAGTCAGTATAGACCGGTCGGGCAAAATTGAGTTCCATGATTCAAATCATTCCACTCATCCAAGGATTACAAGGCATGGGTTTTATATAAGGCTTGGAACAACCCTCCAAGAATGGGTGATTTGGCTACAAGGCATGGTTATAAGTCTTAGAAGTTAGACCAACCCTCCAAGAATAGGTGATTTTCAAGTGTAATTTAAGATCAAAATCAATAAAAACTAACCATTTCAAATGATGGATTCATCCATGCAAGTACTAGATTCGTAGGATAACTAAAAGTCACCTAGAAACTTCAAAAGTTCAAAAGTATTTTCATCCATTCATGAGATAAGCAACCACATTTGCAGGGAGAAATGAGCACAATTTCCTCTAAAAGACTCCAACTCTCTAACATGCTTCAGACTCTTAACTCAACAAGCTGCCCAATGATATAAATTGTCTAATAAAATAGTTCATATTTAATCTCAGAATTCAACTGAAATGAGTCATAAAATACTAATTTATTGGAAACCTAGGAGACTAATGTAGGTATTTTGACATCTCTTGATTCAATGCATGGAGATTATCCTACACCAATTTTCCCTTGTTGAGAGAGACTCATCCTTGAGTCCTGATTGATTGTTCTCATCATGTTAAAGTGAGAGAACAACACTTAAAGTAGATCAATCTTGTATGCATTTTTATTAAAATGTTGAAGCACTTTAAAAGAATTATTGGGATTAAAATGTTGATAGACTTTGAAAGACCAAATGGATGGAGCTTCACATACATTCCTTAAGGAAACCACTATTTTCGAAGATAAACTCAGACTAAATCATATTCCTAAAATTCAAAAATGCTTTTGGTGTTCTTTTGACATTCTTCATATATTTCTCATTCTACAAAAGAATCTTCTCTCAAACCTGTTCATGCAACTTTCTAATGATCTTAAATTTACTCCTTCACATCTCTACTACAATGATGAGTAACAAGTGGGGTAAGTCAAAAGGTCTTGTAGGATTTTGACCATAAAAAGTTTCAACTGGGCTACAAACAGTTATTTAGACAATAAAATGATTTTATGCAAATTCAACTTGAGACAAAATAAAATCTCATTTATGAATGTTTTAGCCCATGTAGCTTCTTGAAAAATTGTCCAAACTTTGATTGAAAACTTCAGAATGATCCAACAACCGGAATTATACACACACACACACATATATATATATTGTATATATGCATATATATATATGTGTGTGTGTATATATATATAAATATGTATGTATATGTGTATATATATGTGTGTGTATATATATATATATATATATATATATGTATATATCAAGGTCTGCAATACTGAATAGTACCACCCATACTGAGCGATACGTACCGGTTCGCCAATAGACCAATACGCGGACCGCCCGCTACCAGGTGGTACCGTCGATTGGGGTTGTTTCCGCCTCGTTACTGCCCAGAAGAGATCAGTAATGGTTGATTGCTATCGTCGTCGTCCGCTATCAAGCAGTATCAACCTAGTTGTGGCCTGGCTACGGCGAGAAAGAGGGCGAAAAAGCAAGGAAGAAGAAAGAGAAAGAGGGAGAAGAAGAGGGAGAACCTCGAACAGCATCGCCCTCTAACAGCATGGCAACGACTCGACTTCTTCTTCGTCGCGTTCTTCGCAGAAGGCCAGAGATGTCTACGGTCGGAGAACCTCGGAACGACACTACAGATGAGGAGAACCTCGTGAGGCAATGAATTCTTCGCCACGGTCTTCTCCTCGTCGCCTTCTCCTCGTCTGAGGTGATGAGGAAAAGAGGACGAGGCCTCGACGACATCGACAAGGCTTCTCCTCATTCGTGCCAGGAGGAGAAAACCAGGCAGTACACCCATAACGTACCATACCAAGCAAACGTCCGTATGGTACGAAACTACAAACATTGATATATATATATATATATATATATATATATATATATATATGTTATTTTTATTCTTCCCACAACAAATATTCATAGGTACCTTTGTGCAGTCATCCTCAAGAATATCAAACATATACACATGCTCAGTCGACATGTGAAAATGGATAATCTTAGCACATTATTGATCATGAATCCAACAAATCTAAAAGAAGAGCAATAAGAGGAACAAATATAAAACAAAAATCAACGCATTTTCAATTCTAAATAAAAAAATAGCTAAAAGAAAGTGCTCCACCCCATGCGGACATTCACCGAAAGATCATTCAAAAAATGATAATACACGAGTCAATTTCATCACAAGAAATCACACCCCAAACGCATTCGAGACGAGAGGGATCGCAAGGGCAGAGCGGCTCACCTCTGATCCACGAGCGAGAGTCCTCGGACGATCGATCCGTCGCCGAGGCCAACGTCGCCTCATCGGAGCCCATCTCCTCCACCCGCTACCGCCTCCAAACCTAATGATCAAATCTGTATCACCGAACGCGCGGGCGCAGCAGGGATCAAATCGGGCCCGGAGACAGGCGAGCGCCAACCCCGAGGCTTCTATCAATAAAATTTAGGACGGCGTCGTCCCGAGCGCAAATCGAAGTCCGAATCGATCGCTTGCGTACCAAACGAAAAGAAAACCTTTCGTCTCCGTTCTCGGGTCCATTTAGAAAAATGGGGTGGACAAATATGTTACATGGGATTCAGTTGGGGGTGTGTAATGTGGGAAGTATGTTACAGTATTTTGTGGATTTATTTGGAGGATGAAGAAAACACTTTGTTGCGCGCGGGATATAGAGAAGATAACACGATGCTTTGAGCACAGGTTATCCCCACCTTTTATTTTTGGATACTTACAAGTATTAACAATTGTTTGATATAAAATAAAGGTTTTTATCAGTCAAGATAATAATCTCTAATAAATTAAAGATTATTTTTTTATTTTTTTTATTTTTTATAAATTAATAAAATAAATTGAGAAAACCAAAAATCTATCATGCTGATTGATTGATGAGGTTTTTTTTAATATTTAAATTTATCTAGTTAAATAATAATTATTATTCTATGTAGATGATATCATCATCGTCACTCCCTTGAGATCAAACAATTTATTTAGTATTCAAGGGATCGATTATCCATCAAAGGTCTGTGACTACTAAGTAAAAAAGAGATTTTAGATATACCTCTTTAAAAAAGAAGTATATCTAAGATCACCTATTAAAGACGAATATACAAAATGATAAAGAATTTCTCATCTCACTTTATTCAATTGAGTCACTCAAACTTTATGATTGTCGACTATGGATTCTACATAATACTCGTAAACACTTGGCTCTCTATAATATTTATCTCTCGCTTAGCTCGATATTTCGTTTACAGCTAATAAACCATTACAATTCTTGCATTGTCTCTTTACTATTCATCGGTCTATACCTTGAAGGGATCCTTAGTCATTGTCTTCTCTTTCAACAATAATCTTCTCCTCATATTCATTACTTTATCGATGTTGATTCGACAAACGACCATAATGACAGAATATCTACATAAGCACATATTATATTCTTTGGTGCACCCTATCAGTTAGAGCTCTACGAAACAAAAAATAGTTGTACACCATGAAAGCTGACTATCATGTCATTGTTGTTGTTGTTGTTGTAGAACTCAACTGAGTTAGTACCCTATTTTATGAACCTGACATTACTTTTCTCGAACAATTTATTATGAGTTTATGATAATGTCAGTGCTACCTATTTTTGTCCTATTTCGGTATTACACTCTAGTATAAAACAAAATACTATTTACTTCCACTTTGTCAAAGATTAAGTTGTAAGACGTCAACTATATGTATCCCATATTTATACTTTTGTTTAAGCAACTAATAAATTCTCTCATAAAATCAATTGCTTAGAAGGTGTTTTACTCACATCGCTTGAAGATTATCATATATGACAAAAACTCAATCTTGTGGGAGTATAATAAAAAATTGCCTACAAATAAGGCACCAAATGATTGATGGGAAGAAATCATATAACACCTACATATTATATTTCTATAGTATCAATTATCTCATGATTCAAGGCCAATCAATCTGATTCATGAGCATGATTAGAGGACAATCAAACTCTCCTCAAACTTATAAATGTACAACATGATTCATCATCAAGAAATACAATAGAAATCATTCCATCACATATTCTCATCAAGAATGAATAAATCATTTTCCAATCAACCTATTAAATAAGCATTTCAGTCAAAACTAAATTTTTCAAAGAAGAATTCAAAATCATACTCTAAGGGAGGATCATTTAACAAAAGAAAGGGAGGAGGACCGGGCAACCAAAGTTACCAAAAGAAAGAGTATCAGCAAAAATAAAAATATAAAAGTCTAAATTCAAGTTTTAAAATTTGAAAGAAGACTAGTCATGAGTCGAAAGATTATAGATTCAGATGTAAGAGGTGCAGAATTCCCCAATCATTCTCAAAAAGATTATTCGTTTCAAGAAAAGAATGAAAGAAAAGAAAAAAAAAAAAAAAGCCCACTTCACCAAAAACGAAACTGAACAATTCTTCGCTTGTATGAATCTTCAACAAGAATCTGCAATCTGCAATTATATGATAGGGAGTAAAAAGATGTTTGTTAACCTTCATCACAACTACTCTTCTCAAGTGAAACTTGGAAATGGAAAACTATAAAGTGTTGAAGGTAAAGGGAACATTATTGCTCACACCGAAGAAGGTAATAAAAGGTTTATAAGTGATGTTTTTTATGTGTCAAATTTGACTCAATCTTTTAAGCATTGGTCAAAAAACTCTTGCAAAAGGCTATCTATTATGTTATGTTCAATAATAGTCAATGCAGAATTTTTTACAAGAAAAATAATTCTACTGTAGCAACTGTTTCTACAATTTCAAAAAATGGTTCTTCCTCTTATTATGCCAATAAATGAAATAATATTCAAAACTGAAAATATTGATATGTTTACTTTTATGACGCTTGAGATGTGGTCATCTTAATGTCAAAATGTCTACAATTATTCAGCTGATAATTGTATTTTCTCATCTTGAAGCAAAAAAAAAAGGTATATAAAGGTTGTATTTATGGGAAGATGCATAATTATTCATTTCCTTGAACTTCTTGGAGAGCAAAGTCATCACTTTGGACTTATTCATGTTGACATATATGTTTCTGAAAACTTCTTAGAGATCAAAGTCACAACTTGAATAAGGCCCTTCTAGAACGATTGAAAGTATTTTATTCTATTTATTGGTGATTTTATTTATAATGATGTGAGTTTATTTTTTTGCATGAAAAGTTAAGAGGCATTATCTATATTTCTTCAATTTAAGACCCTTGTGGAGAATCAAAGTGGATTTAAAATCAAATATTTAAGAACATCGTGGTGGAGAGTTTATTTATGCTCCATTCATAGACTATTGCAGGAAAAATAATATTCAAAGACATCTTATTATTAGTATAAGCCCTCAACAAAATCGAGTAATAGAAAAAAAAAAAAAAATTATACCATTGTGGAGATGGCACAAAGCATGTTGAAAGTTCAATTTTACCTAATATTTTTGGACAGAAACTAGTTATACATCAGTTTATATTCTGAATAAATCTCCTATAAAAGCTGTGCTTAATAGAATTCCATATGAAGCTTGGCATAAAAGAAAACTATTGATTGGTCATCTTGAAGTGTTTGGCAGTATTGCATATGCACATATTTCATCTCCAAATAGGGACAAATTTGATGAAAAAGGTGAAAAACTACTCTTTATTGGATATAAGTGATGAATCTAAAGGCTACAGGTTGTTCAATTCAAAGACTAACAAGTTTATGATATCAAGAGATGTCATTTTTTATGAGATTGTAGCCTGGAATTGGGATGAAAAATCAGCAAATATGTTAATTATTCAAGAATTATTGGAACCTCTATTCAAGTCAAAGAAGAGTAAACACAACTCCTACAACTACAACTCCAAACACTAGTCCTTCAGAAGGTTCAAGACAGGATAATTCATATTGTGATTCAAATTTTCCATCAAGAAAGGTAGATTCTCTAGCAGATATTTATGAATTATGTGAAGTCCGTAGAATTTTGAGGCAGCTATGAAATAAAAAAACAAAAAGGCTGTGGATACAGAGAAAGAATCAATTGAGAAGAAAAAGGCCGTGGATGCTTGTGAACTGAAGAATTTTTATCATTTTTTTAATTCAACTTATAATATTTTTTATTATTAAACTAAAATAACAAAAAAAATTATCACTGAGTTTTTATTAGTTTAAATCTCAATAAAATCTAACTTTGCTACCAGTTCTATGATTTTATAAAGTAATTTATACAAAAGCTTAAGTGTATTTGATAGAGATCATGAAGGGTTTAGAAAATTTCAAAAAATAAAGGATGACAAAAATTATAATTCTTTTTCACTTAGCATTCAATTTTGTAGTTGTACATTTTAAAATTTTTTATACTATTTTATGGAAGAATCATAATAAAAAGGATGAGTTATAATATTTTAAAATGAACTTACATTTTTCGTTTATTAAGTTAAAATATTGTAGCTTATTTAGAAAAATACTATAATCATTCCGATGAAATAAAATATTGTAACTTCATTCAAAAATATTATAGTCGATCCAGTCTAACACTGTACTGATTCAATTGGAAATTGATCTAGCTCAATTTAAGTTTAAATATGAAAATAACTATTTTTTCTAACCCGAGAGCATTTTGATCATTTGGAAAGATGGGGATTTCTTGCATAGGTTACGAAAATAAAAAACACCACCTAAGAAAAAGCTAAAAATAGGAGGAGGAGGAGGCGGTGGAGACAGACTTGAGGAGATGGTGGTGGAGGAGGAGTTGAGGAGTAATAATTAAAAAAAAATAAATCTAAGAGGTGATTCAGGACTCAACTAAATCATACATACTAAATAGTTAAAATTTAGTTAAACTGGTTTGACTTGATTCATCTAAAAAAAAAAAAAAAAACTGATTCAATCCTTAAAAAACTGAGTCAACCCTAATAAAAGGATCATCATCATGATTTTATTGAGGATATTTTGATCAAAATTTTAAAAAATATCATTGGTAAAAATCAAATATAGAGGTGTCATATGTTAAAACTTATCACTAGACTTTTTTTTGATAAATTATAAAAAATAATACAATATATCAAAAAAGAATTACTACATGGTTAGTTTTTATTTGATTCATCATTTTTTTAATCTTTTGAATATGTTGTGAAATTCTGTGATTGGCTGATGGCGTTGAAGAACCTTTTGAAATGACTAAATCCAAAACTGACGCCCAGTTTTCAAGTATCATGCCTTGTTCAATATCAATCTCGATTTTTGTTCGCATAAGTTGAACTGAATCATATTTTTTTGATATTTTTTCAGAGCTTAGAGTAAGATAGTTATTATCAACAAAATCAGTGTTGTGAAGTGTTGATTTAATTTAAAACAATATAACGGAACACACCCACAAAGCATCCAAGCTGATGACGAAAATTGAAAATAACAACATAACCAAATAACATTTAGATAGGGACCTCTTGCAAAAAAACATCTGTTAAAACGGGAACTCTGAGATAGCTTCTGCATCATATGATGCAGGGCTGGAGTAATTAAAACTAAAGACTGGTAGCTTCCAACCAAACACCATCAGTCCGCCAAGTCTTAGTTTATACAAGCATGATTAATATTGCTCGATAAGAAGCTCAGACCATCACACCTAAATGGTCATGAATTCAATGAATATGGACATCAGCACACAAAACAAAAAATCTGAGAACTTTAGTGAGGCAAGACATGGCAGATGAAGCATGACAAGCTCATGCAGAGGCAGATCCAGCCTGAGAGGTTTCTCCACCAGCTCTTCTGCGTTCTGGTGGAGGGCCATCCCTCCGTCTCACATATTTCCTGCTTTCGTTCTTTGATCCACTGCGCTGCTTTGGTTGATAAGTAGGATAAGTACATGGGATAATCTCCCCATTTACATATTTATCACCTGCAAAGGGACAGACAAGGAAGTATAACCATGGAGACAAACAGAACTCTTTTAGATACTTTGAACAAACCTCCATAATCTTTGTTTTTCACATCGATATAAGAATCAGGCAGTACCCAGAGGACGCCTGGCAATCCTGCACGCAACAATAAATTCAACAAACATTTAAAAAAAGAACAGTAAGAGAACTAAATTTTCTCACAAATGTTAAGGGTACCTTTGAATTTTTCTGATGTCTCTTCAGATACAGTGCACTGGAACCCAGTATATGTGGTTGTACTAAAAGCATACATGTTCTTCTTAGCTTCTTCCATGCTGTATAAGCAACAACACGGACATGAAGCATTATAACAAGCAAGGACAAACATATCATGCTTGCATATATAGTATCAAAAACCAACTAACATCCATAAATGCATTATAACTTCACATAATAACAAAAAAAAATAAAAATTGAACATATAAAAAGAAGATTGGTAACACTGTTCTACTACCTGCATGGCCAGGACTTGGTCATAAAGTTAACTTCTCTATTTGTGGGGATAAAGCTACACCTGATGATTCTGTCCAGATCCCGACGATCATTAACGAGAGGCTCGTGTACTAAAAAAACATGTCTAGAGCATGTTTGTTGGACTACACTAAAATTTAATCAGGGGCAATGCCATATTCACACTAATTTGTTTTCGTAAAACCTCAAGTCCTGTTAAAAACATATCTAGGGGTAATGTCATGTTCACACTAATTTGTTTTGGTAAAACCTTAAGTCCCTATGTCTTGGTAACTTATGTTCTCACATCACAGTGAATAATAGAATTATACTCCATTCAAACATATCCTTTAAATAATAGATATTTGTTTCCTTATATGCAAAAGAACCATCTTATCTCAACACAACCTATAGAATTCCTAAGAACTTGAGATGCAAGTGAAGCAACTATGAGATCTTAACAAGATTACTACCCACAAATAATTATTAATATTCAGTTCTATTCCTGGTGGAACAGGTTCTTGTTCTCACAACCGGTACTATCCATATCAACAAGTAAGCAGTCAGTTTGTAAGAAGTACATCCAAATGCAAAAACATCTTCCTATCAAACAAGCAGAAACTCCATTAAGCCTGTACCAAACCAACATGCTTCAGTGTCTAGCATCAATACTGCAGCAGAAAAGTAAAAGATAGATTTATCCAAATATTAGAGTTGCATAATTAAAGATTCCAGGAATTTGACATTGTGATTTACAGGTCTACAATTTTTTTTAATACCTCCATTATAAACCAGTATGCAACCCACTATAATAAGGTATGCTGATTACAAACTAGCCAACATATATATGCAATATAAATATATATAAAAGTCTATATAGCACAAACACGATGGTTTCAGTGGCATACCCATGTTTGAAACATGCCGGATACGGATTCATAACTAAGACGATCGGACACATGTCTGGCTGTGTTTTTTATTTTTTTATTTTTTTGGATACGACATGGCATGTTGGACTCAAGATTCCTCGATGCGAGCAAAGCCGAATGTGTCGTGAAACCTCTAAAATCCTTCTTCCTCACAGATTCAGGGAGGATTGCTTACCTTTTCTGAATGGATCATCGTCGGTAAATACTATCAATATCCTGATCTACCCAGACTAAACCCTTCTTCCTTATCGACGAAGCCTCTGCCCCACCTACATCTTGTCCAGCAAAGCTTGCACCCTGCCTACATCCCGTTGACTTGACATCCTCCCCTCTGTCACGAACGGTCGTCGCTCAACCGCAAATCTTCATTCCGTGAACTGTTCATCGCTTTTTGTTGCTTGTGCAAATGTTGGGCAACTTGTTTTGCCTTGGTTTTGGGTGATTTTGCCTAGGAATTGTGAGCAGAAATAGTCTGTTAGGCTGCAGAACGGTCGCTCGTTGCGCGGAGCCAGAACAGGCCAAAACTGCCCAGTTTTGGGTCGTTTTCGCGTACTGCGACGACCGAACTGAGCGGAGCAAAACGTCAGCCATCTCAGCCCTCTGGAACCCCCCTAGTGGCACAGGGCTGAATGGGGCGTCGGGATAGTAGTCAGGCATGAGCACTCAAAGAAATTGAAGTGTTTTACGTCCGACACCCTTGAGAACCGTCGTTTGTGGACTTACGACAGTTCTTACAGCCCTCTAAAGTCCTGTTTCGCTCTCTTTCTCTCTTTTTCTGCTGCACACAAGGTGTTCGACGAATTGCTTGTAAGAGCTGCCCTCTTGGCGAGACGTCAGGACTTGTCTGCCGCTCGTCTTCAAAACTAATCAACTTCTCTTTTTGCAGATCCTTCAGGACCCGCACGAGGTTGCAATTGGGTTGACCCTTTGCGGGCAAATACGCTTCGACGTTTCATGACTTAGGCAATCCCAGCTAAGTCCGGAACATTGGGCAAAGATCGCTTTGCGACTTAGGCAATTCCAGCTAAGTCTACAAGTTTGTCGCAAGGGTGCCACACGGCTTAGGCAAATTCATCTAAGTTCGTGACATTGTGGTATTAGAGCAGGCAAGCAATTCGAACAAGCAAGCGAAGAGGATTCGCAATCTCGCCATGGCGAAGCACCGTGGTGAATCGAGAAAGATGGGGCAAGCCGGACCCTTGCCCCAAGTAGCCGCAAGTGGGCTGCAAGTGCAAAAACTCGCTCGCAAACTGCTGGAGCCGCTCATGAGGAGCGCTACAGTGAACATGACGAGCGTGAAGTTGGGTACTCTTCGCGAGTGGAGGAGGCACAATCTGGTGCACCAACTGGGAAAAGGAGCCACAAGGAGAGACTTTCAACGGTGGAAACCCGCCTCGATGTTCTTGAAGCAAGCTTGGAGGAACTCTATCAAGGCCAAGGAAGGCTCCTTGGGGTAGAGAGCTCGCGAGAAGAAGTTGAATCTCGGATCGACAAAGTTGAGTCCCTGGTCGACCGACTGACGGAGGATACTAAAGACTCTGTACGACATCTACATGAAGTTGTGGCGGAACTCACGGCCAAAGTGACGTTGCTCACTAGAACTCTTAATGCGGGAGGGTACAATACTCTCGTTGCACCGCCACAAAGCTTCAGAGCACCAGAGCCACATTGCTACGGGGGCGCTAGAGATGCCAAAGAGCTCGAGAATTTCCTGTTCGACATGGAGCAGTATTTTCGTGCTACGAGGCCCGATTCAGAGGAAACCAAAGTTTCTATAGCAACCATGTATCTGAATGGAGATGCAAAACTTTGGTGGCGAACCCGTTGGGAGGAGATCCAACAAGGCCGATGCCAAGTGGATACATGGGAATACTTGAAGCGCGAGTTGAGAACACAGTTTTTGCCCGAGAACACAGAGTTCATCGTAAGAAGGAAACTGAGACAACTCCGCCAGAGTACTTCCATCAGAGACTATGTGAAGCAATTTTCGGCACTGATGCTGGATATACAAGACATGTCCGAAAAGGACAAACTATTCAGCTTCCTCGATGGCTTAAAGCCATGGGCACAACAAGAACTAAATCGGAGGAATGTCACCGACGTGGTCGGGGCAATTACAGCCACAGAAAGGCTAACTGATTTCGTTTCTTCGGAGGATTTGGGAAAGAAGAAACAATCCTCGGGAAATCGCCCAGCAAAATACTCTCGTGCAAAGGAGTTTGGGGGCGAACAGAAGAAAAAGAGCTTCCACAAGGGACCAAGCTCAAAAGGCAAAGCCCCGAAATCTAGCGGATGCTTCTTGTGCAGAGGACCGCACATGGTGAGGGAGTGCCCGCAAAAGCAGGCACTCAACGCCTTAACGACGTCAATACACCCCCACAAGTCGGACAAGAGCAAAGTCGTCGCCCTTAGTTCAAGCAGCTTGGAATCTAGCAACGACGACGAGGAGTCGCAAGGACCCCGAATGAGAGCGATGCGTTTGTTGAATGCATTACGGGGTTAAGTGGAGGAGAGAACAAAGACGAAGTCGCAGAAGGCAATAAGTAGCGAGCTGATGCATGTGGACATCAAGCTTAATGGCCGAACAACCCTGACAATGGTGGACACCGGAGCTACCCACAACTTTATTGCCGATCGGGAAGCAAAGCGACTTGGACTTGTCTTGGAGAAGAACCCAAGTCGTATGAAGGCTGTGAACTCGGAGGCCAAGCAGATATCCGGATTAGCAAAGGGGGTCCCTATCAAGATTGGAACATGGAGTGGGTGCACAAACATGATGATAGTGCCATTGGACGACTTCCAAGTGATTCTTGGAATGGAGTTCATGCACGCGACGAAGTTAGTGCCGATGTCGTTCCTAAACTCGTTATGCCTAATGGGAGGCGACGACCCCTGCGTAGTCTTGGTTTCCCGAGGGAGAACCAAGGACCCACAGCAAATCTCGGCACTACAATTAAAGAAGGGGGTGAGAAAAGGCGAATTAATTTTCGTGACTGCCGTGAAGCTGGAGCCACTTGACGGGGAGGTCATTCACGAACCTGCTGTGGTGGTAAACGTTCTGAAAGAGCTCATAGACGTCATGCCACCCGAGTTACCGAAGACTCTACCACCATGCAGAGGCGTGGATCACAACATTGTGTTGGAGCCGGGAGTTAAGCCTCCAGCGAGACCACCCTACCGCATGGCCCCTCCAGAGTTAGCAGAACTGAGGAAGCAGTTAGACAAACTGCTAAGCGGTGGTCTCATACCCAGTTCAAAGGCACCATTCGGAGCTCTAGTTCTCTTTTAGAAGAAACAAGATGAGAGCCTCCGATTATGTGTCGACTATCGAGTTCTGAACAAAGTGACAGTGAAGAACAAATATCATATTCCGCTCATCGCGGATTTGTTCGATCAACTGGGCAAGGCCAAGTATTTCTCCAAACTCGACCTTCGGTCGGGGTATTGGCCAGTGCGCATTGTAGAAGGTGATGAGGCGAAGACCACCTATGTAACCAAGTATGGAGCGTTCGAGTTTCTGGTGATGCCTTTCGGTTTAACCAACGCTCTGGCCACATTCTGTACTCTGATGAACCAACTTTTCAAGGAGTATTTGGATAAGTTTGTGGTCATCTACCTAGACGATATCGTCGTCTACAGCCAGACGCTCGAGGAGCACATTGAGCATCTTCGGACAATCTTCAGAGTTCTTAGGGAGAACACTTTGTTTGTGAAAAGGGAGAAGAGCTACTTTGCATAGACAGAAATTTTATTCTTGGGGCGTCAAGTCGGTGGTGGTTCCATTTGGATGGACGAGTCAAAGGTGCAAGCTGTGGTAGAATGGCGAACACTAAAGAAGGTACTTGAGTTGAGATCCTTCCTTGGTTTCGTCAACTACTATCGACGCTTCATTTCTGGATACTTGAAGCGCGCAGCTCCACTGACGGAGTTGCTAAAGAAGGAGCAGTCTTGAAGATGGTCGGACAAGTGTGAAGCGACTTTCCACGATCTAAAGACTGTTGTGTTGGAAGAACCAGTACTCAGATTTAAAGAGGGCCTTCCAGTGGCCTATGAGAGTCGCAAGCTCAATGAGACTGAGCGGCGATATCCAATGCATGAGAAAGAGATGACGGCGGTGGTCCACTATTTACGAGTCTGGCGACACTACCTTTTGGGAGCACCGTTCGTGCTAAGGACGGACAATGTCACATTGAGTTACTTCCAGACTCAAAAGAAACTCTCCTCGAAACAGGCAAGATGACAGGACTTCTTGGCCGAATTCGACATGGTAATGGAGTACAAGCCCGGAAAGACAAACGTCGTGGCCGATGCATTGAGCCGGAAAGTGGAGCTGGTGAATGCTATACAGTTGGAAGGTGGAGGCCAAGCAAGTCAGTTGCACTCCAACTTTATTTCCAGGATCAGGGATGGACTGTACAGCGATCCTCAAGCAGTAACCCTGATGCAACTCATTCAAAAGGGCAAGGCGCGATGATTTTGGGTCCAGGAGGGACTCCTTTACACTACAGGGAATAGAGTTTATGTTCCGCGAGTGGACAACTTGAGGCGTGAACTCTTGAGAGAGTGTTACGATTCCCTTTGGGCCGGACATCCAGGCATTCATCGGACAATGGCTCTCGTGGAGAGGGTATTCTAATGGCCAAAGATGGGGACAGATGTGGAGGATTATGTTCGTACATGCCTTACGGGCCAACAAGATAAGGTAGAGCAACGAAAGCCAGTGGGACTTTTGGAGCCGTTGCCGGTACTGGAAAAGTCATGGGAGAGCATTTCCTTGGACTTCATATCCAGCTTGCCCGTAATAGGGGGACTGGGATCGATACTTATAGTTGTCGATCGGTTTTCAAAGTATGCAACGTTTATTGTTGCACCCCTACATTGTTCAGCAGAAGAGGCGACCAAGTTGATGATGAAGAATGTGGTGAAGTATTGGGGAGTTCCACACAATATCATTAGTGATCGAGATTCTCGGTTCTTGGGACGATTCTGGACCGAGCTATTCAAGTTGTTGGGATCGAAGTTATACTTCTCCACAAGCCTCCACCCGCAAACGGATGGTCAAACAGAAAGGATTAACTCACTGTTAGAACAGTATCTCCGGCACTATGTGAGTGCTAATCAACGAGATTGGGTGAAGCTGTTGGACATAGCCCAATTCTCCTACAACTTGTAGCAGAGCTCTGCGTCCAACAAGAGCCCCTTCAAGATTATCACAGGACAACAACCGTCGAATATACGGGGAGTAGTCCGTCAGCATATCACTTTGCAAACGAATGATATTGAAATGCAGA